>OZ004706.1:196729923-197164923 GCA_963924515.1 Vespertilio murinus | reverse complement strand
TGGTTACATGGGGTGAAACGTGCATTTGTCTAAACCCGTTGAACTGCGCTGCTAAAATGGGGGCATTTCAGTGAGGTAAACTGTAATCCAATGAAGTTGATTTTTATTTATTTTTTAAAATTTATTCTTTAAATGATTTTCAATGGACTTTTAGAGAGAAAGAGGAAGAGGGAAAGAGAGGAACATCAATGTGATAGCAGAACTTCTATCGGCTGCCTCCTGCACACCGCCTGCCAGGGGCCGAGTCTGGGACCCCGGCCTGTGTCCTGGTCGGGAATCGAACCAGCTCTGGATGATGCCCAACCAACTGAGCCTCGCTGGCCAGGGCTACAGTTGATTCTTATTTATTTTTAAAAAATATTTTTATTGATTTTAGAGAGGAAGGAAGGAGGAGAGAGAGATACAAACATCAATGATGAGAGAGAATCATTGATTGGCTGCCTCCTGCATGCTCTCTGTCCCTCAATCAGTGAGCCTGCAACCCTGCAAGTGCCCTGGCCGGGAACGGAACTGTGGTTCCTAGGCCGGCGCTCAGCCTCTGAGCATACCGGCCAGGCTAACACTGAGTCACACCCACACGTGGCTACTAGATATTCTTAGCAAGTTCGACATCCGGCAGCCGCTCTGCTTCAAGCCGAGAAGTCCCCCTTTCCCTCGGCCTGAAGTCACACGCGGGACTGAGCCGAGGGCGGGGACAGGAACGGATTTCTGTGCTTCTCTAGTTGCAGCCACAGCACAGTTTTATTGTTCTCCTAGTCACAAGATGTGTTGCAATGCCTAATAAAATGATTTTTTAAACATCCATTATTTTGGTGATATAAGGTAGGAAAACCTGACTAGATACTTAAGGATAGATTTTGAGCCAAAACCAGTTTGTCTCAGTGGATGGAGCATCGGCCTGCAGACTGAAGGGTCCCAGGTTCGATTCCGGTCAAGGGCATGTACCTTGGTTGCAGGCACATCCCCAGTAGGAGGTGTGCAGGAGGCAGCTGGTCGATGTTTCTCTCTCATCGATGTTTCTAGCTCTCTATCCCTCTCTCTTCCTCTCCGTAAAAAATAAATAAAATATATATTTTTTAAAAAGAATAGATTTTGAGGAAAAATGGATAAAACATACCTATTGGATACTCTTCTTTGTCCTGTAAATTTTTCACTATCCGATTAGTGTAGATGTTTCTAATGTCAAGCTCTCGATCTTTCTCCTAAAAAGAACCATAAAACCAATTTTTCTATAAGTATTTGTTTTTTTATCAACTTTGGTTTCTTCTAATAAACAATTTGAGTTCAGTATTTTCTTACTTTTAGAGCATATCTGTTTTACTTTTTATTATAATTATTTTTATTGATTTTAGAGAGGAAGGGAGAGAGAGAAACATCAATGTGAGAGAGCTACATCAATCTGTTGCCTCCATATGTGCCCCCAAAGGGATCAAACCTCAACCTAGGTATGTGCCCTGACTGGGAATTGAGCTGGCAACCTACTAGTGCATGGGACAATGCTCCAACCAACTGAGCCACTCTGGCCAGGGCAAGTCCAGAATTCTTTGAATAAAATCTGTATTTCTAGCAGAAATAGAAATAAGCCATAACATTCCATATAATTCCTGACATAAAAAAAATTCTTTTTAACAGTGACATATTATTGTGATGGGACAGTGTTTTTGGAAAATTTCTGAGCTAGCTTCTTTCACTTTTTTCTATCCTTTAAGTTTCTTATTCTTTCGCATGGTGCAAATATAGTGGCCACTAGCCATGTCCTGATTTAAACTAATTAAAAAACATTAAAAAAAAAAGAATGAAATCTTACCATTTGTGTCACATGGATGGACCTAGAGGGCATTATGCTAAGTGAGTAAGGCAGTCAGAGAGAGACAAATACCATATGATTTCACTTATATGTGAAATTGAAAGAAAAACACACACAAAAGAATAGAAACAGACTCATGGACACAGAGGGGAGGGGGCTGGAGGCCGGGTTGAAGGACTGAGAAGTACCGATCAGAGGTTACAAACAGTCATGGGGGCATAAGGTACAACAGAACATATAGTCAATAACTATGTATGGTGCCAAGTGGGTACTGGAAATATTGGGGCGTGGGGGGGGAGGGGGGGAGACACACACTTTGTAAAGTATTCGGGTGTCTAACCACTATGTTATACCCCTGAAACCAATACAAAATAACATCGGAAGTAAACTGTAAGTGAAAAATAAAAATAAACCAATTAAACTAAACTAAACTAAACTAAAAAATCCTCTGTGCTAAATATCCATATTTAGCACACGTGGCTGCCGACCGCAGTCCTGGGCAATGCAGACAGAACTCTATTCCACCATCTCAGAGCGTGCTGCTACCCAGGGCTGCAGGAACCAGCACGTGCAGCAGGGGGAAGACTAGAACAGAGACATCACAATATTCTTATAAAAGTCTCAGCAAAAGAAGAGGTTTGAAGTCCTGGCATCAAGAGGCACACATTCGGACCCCTGAGGCGGAATATGACGTCAGGATGTCCGACGTGTGAGCCGGGGAAAGCCCAGGAGAGAGGGCCCGGGGATGGGGCGTGGAGAGGGACAAAAGAGGTCTTGGTGTTTAGAGGGGCAAGTTTTGATGATCAGGAAAAGTCAGTTACATCTTTCTAGCTGAGGGTCAGCATGCATGCCAGCAGCGGAGAGAAGGAAGAGGCAGGGCAAGAGCTGCTGACCGGCAGGTGAGGACGGCCGGTGGAAAGGAAGCCCCGAGAAGGACAGTCCCCCCTCGTGCTGGGAACAAAGGTCTAAGTCGGCCCCCACCCCAGAGTGGGCCCGGGATGGAGACGCCGGGGTCAGAACCCATCCGGGACCCCGGGCGGGCAGTGTGCTCTGCGGATCAGTGAAGGGAAACCATAAGGAAGAAACTCAAGCCCGCATCTCGCAGCGCTCGTGGGGTGCCCGTTGGCTGTTCGTAGGAAAGAGGAGCCTGGGCAGTTTGGGAAGCAGAGTTTCCGAAATGTCGTTGCCTTTGGCTTTAGAAGATGCACCTTCAGGCCGAAACCGGTTTGGCTCAGTGGTAGAGCATTGGCCTGCGGACTGAAAGGTCCCGGGTTCGATTCCAGTCAAGGGCATGTACCTTGGCTGCGGGCACATCCCCGGTAGGGGGTGTGCAAGAGGCAGCTGGCCGATGTTTCTCTCTCATTGACGTTTCTAGCTCTCTATCTCTCTCCCTTCCTCTCTGTAAAAATATCAATAAAATATATTTAAAAAAGGAAAAAGATGTACCTTCAGTTTTTGCTGGAGGAGCTTGACCTCCGTCTGCAGCGTCTCCTTGGCGAGCTGGGCGGCCATGGTCTTCTGGTTCTCGATGGCCAGCTGCCGGCTGAAGGCCTTGTTGTTCAGGCGCAGCTGCTTCTCCAAGTTCTGGGGACAGGGCACGTGTCAACTGCGGTAGCCGGGGCGGGCGAGCAAAGCTCCGGCTTTCTCTTTTTAAAATATATTTTATTATCTTTCACAGAGAGCAAGGGAGAAGGATAGAGAGCCCGAGACATCAACGAGAGAGAAACATCGACCAGCTGCCTCCTGCACACCCTCCACTGGGGATGTGCCTGCAACCAAGGTACATGCCCCTGACCGGAACCGAACCCGGGACCCTTCAGTCCGCAGGCCGACGCTCTAGCCCCTGAGCCACACCGGTTTCGGCAAAACCTCCGACGTTAGTGCACTCATTGCACTATGAGGGGTGCACAGTTTAAACACGGTGTCAGCGATGGCGTGCACAGGGCACATTTACTCGGACGAAGTAGAACCACAGAGACACACAATCCCTGAGCACCGCTCTGGGGAATAAATATCCTATTTGAGCTGAATGCTTTTTATATTCTGGAACTTGATATCAACATTTTTTTTTGAACAGATTCTGAAAATCCATAGATACTGCACCCCACCCCACCCTACCCCACCCCACCCCACCCACCCCACTCCACCCCACCCCAGCCCACCTCACCCCACCCCAACTTATCCCCCCCACCCCAGCCCACCTCACCCCACCAGATCTTTCCATGGAAATAGGAGAACCGTCCTTTTCAGAGGGAGCCCCTGCTCGGGTGACAGCGCCCCCTGCCGGCCAGGGCTGAGTCTGCCTCCCCGTGGCCCCTCCCAGCCCGGGTCGGCGGGCAGAGCCCCTGAGGACAGGGCAGGCGCAGGGGGAGCCCGGGGGGAGCCCGGGGGGAGCCCGGGGGGCACGCCCGGACCTGGATCTGCTTGTCGTTGGCCTCCATCTTGGCGGAGAGCGCGGCCAGCCGCTCGGTGAGCTCCTCCCGCTCGGCCAGGCTGCGGTCCTCCGAGAGGCTGCGCAGCGCCCGCAGCGCGTCCTTGGTGCGCAGCAGCTTGCCGTCCGTCTCCCGCAGCTTCCGCGACACGGACCGCTCCTTCTCCTTGGACCTGCGCAGCAGCTGCCGCAGGCTCCTCACCTCGCTCTGGTGCCGGGCCACCATCTGCGGCACGTTGTTCTGCGAGGCCTCGTACCTGCCCAGCGCCTTCAGGTGCCGGATCTCCAGCTGCTTCAGCAGCTGGTTCTCCACGGCCGTGGCCTCCATCTTCCGGTGGATGTCGCTCAGCTCGTTCTTCAGCTCCTTGATCTTGTGCAGCCGGGCCGAGAGCACGCGCTGGCTCCCGGCGTCTCGCCTCTGGGCCACCAAGCTGGTCTTGGAGTTTAGAAGGGACGCATTCCACTTCGGCTTCTTTTCCACGGCCATTTCCTTCTGGCCTGTGAAGCAGACAGATGATCCAGTGAGTTACTGGTTATATATATATACAGATAGACAGGCAGGCGTGCAAACATATGTATACCTCCCCCCCTTGCACATAGGTACATATTCATGAGCGCTAGAAGGGGAAGAACGAACATTGAATGGATATCCACATGCAGGCCGGGCACTTTATACACAGCTATCTCATTCAGTGCAGTTCTTCAAGGTCAGTGATTGTCTATTTCGTAGCTAGACGTTTTTAGTTGTTTGTCCAAGTTTACATAGCCACGAAGCGACAGTGGATTGAAAGCCAGGTCTTCTTGGACTCTGAAACCTGCACTTTTTATAGCTTTTATAAAGCCAAACTAAAGCTCATGATCATAGGTAACATTTTTGAAAAAATATATTTTATTGATATTTTACAGAGAGGAAGGGAGAGAGATAGAGCTAGAAATGTCGATGAGAGAGAAACATCGACCAGCTGCCTCTTGCACACTCCCTACCGGGGATGTGCCCGCAGCCAAGGTACATGCCCTTGACCAGAATCGAACCTGGGACCTTTCAGTCCGCAGACCGATGCTCTATCCACTGAGCCAAACCGGTTTCGGCCATAGGTAACATTTATTAAGTGCTATCATGTGTCAGATATTGAACTAAATGCCTTATATAGATTATCAGATATAATCCTTCTAACAATATCTTGTGGGGCAATTAGAGTGTAATATTAAAGCCCAATGTAATATATGAGCACCGCATATATTAAAAAAACCATTATACTGCTTAGAGAATATATACAGATAGGCAGTTTTTCAATACATCCAACAAAGACCCTTTTTCTTCCATTCATTACTTTGGCTGGGCACTAACTAAAGCAGTCAGGGGGCTTGTGTTCAGGAGTTTATTTAAAACAAAATGTTTCTAACCAATGTTACAGCAAACTTATAAGCACCAAGCTTACCTAATTGAATTCAAGTATGTCAAACGTATGGGCAACATCACCTATTGTCATCCTATTTTAAAGATGGCCAGACTGATGCTTAGCAATGTCACTCGTCAATGGGCACAAGTAAGTGGTGAGACAGAACCCAGGTGTGTGTGCCTACACCACTGCCTCATATCTGTATTCCTTTGTATAATGTCTATGTATTAATGTGTATGTGTATGTCTGTGCATGTACACAAATGTGTGTGCATGGGTACATATTAGTATATCTATATTGAGAGAGACTGAGTCTGGATTCTAGAATGCAAAATATCTGGTCTTCGCCCTAACTGGCTTGGCTCAGTGGATAGAGCATCAGCCTAGGGACTCAAAGGTCCCAGGTTCGATTCCGGTCAAGGGCATGTACCTTGGTTGTGGGCACATCCCCACTAGGGGGTGTGCAGGAGGCAGCTGATTGATGTCTCTCTCTCATTGATGTTTCTGGCTCTCTATCACCCTCCCTTCCTCTCTATAAAAAAATCAATAAAATATATTAAAAAAATATCTGGTCCTCATCCCGGAGAGAGAGGGAATGTCATGGCCAAGGTCACTGGTGTCCTAACCTTAGGCTCCTGGCCAAGTGTGGACACATCCTTGGAGACATGGCTTCGCATGTTTGATAGAGAAAGGTGACTCTGTCTGCGATGGAATCAAGGAGCCAAGAGAAGCAGCCGGTGCTTTCTGGGGACACAACATTCGGATCTTGGCTGTGAAAGGCCACGTGGATTTGACCACCATTAGTGCCTGTACACATCAATAACTGGTGAACTGTCTTTACAACTGTGCCTCTAATGGCATTTATTTTCCCACTGGGGACAGTTGAGTAGAGCTGTGGCTGACTATTGAGTATTTTGGAATCAGCTTTTAAGAACATTGAAAATTGAAAAGCACAGCAGACCAGACTCTGTGACACCTATGGGAAGGGCAGTGAGCAGGCGCTTGTGGTTGTGTTGAGGCCACTTGAATAGCCTGGCCACTGGCCAGGGGAACCCTAAACCGAGGCCACGTGAATCAGGATGGACTAAAATAGTGGGGGGACGTGGCGGTGTCACATTCTTTGCCATTCCCACCATGACTGAACTTGACCTCCAACTTGTACTTACTGTCTTCCAGCTCTTGGGTGACTTGACCCCAAACAGGAGAGGCAGTTCCCAGAGACTAGAAGAGTGAGGGGTGAGGGATCATGTGGGCAGTGAGGCTTGTGTCCCTGTCTCACATGTATTCAAGTGACTGGAGGGTGGGCAGTCAGAATGCGTGGGCGCCTGGGGACTAACCCCACAGCCCTGGCCAAGGCCACAGGTGGGGATGTACACAGAGGGCATGGGTGCTTTGAAAAGAGGAGGTGTCGGCCTTTTAAAGATCACATGGGCCCGACTGGTGTGACTCAGTGGTTGAGCGTCGACCTGTGAACCAGGAGGTCTTAGTTTGGTTCCTGGTCAGGGCACATTCCTGGGGTTGCGGGCTTTATTCCCAGAAGGGGGTGTGCAGGAGGCAGCCAATCAGTGATTCTCTCTCATCATTGATGTTTCTATCTCTCACTCTCCCTTCCTCTCTGAAATCAAGAAAAAAACAACCACATGGGCTTGGACAAGAACACATAAGTGATAAAAACTAAGGACCAGAGGCTCTTCTGGAAATCTTGTCTGTGAAAGATCTTCCATATGCCCTCCACTCCCCAAACGCACCTGAGATTACATTTCTCGCCTACCCTACTGGGCAGGTCCGAGAGAATAAGCCAGTTTGCTTCAGAAAGGTAAATATATCACTTGCCATTTGAATGGTAGAAAACAAATTCATAGTCTACTCAATATGCATACTTATCGATATATATATAAAAGCCTAACGACCATTATGACTGGTTGACCAGTGGTTATGACTTGTACTGACCACCACGGGCAGATGCTCAATGCAGGAGCTGCCCCCTGGTGGTCAGTGCACTCCCACAGTCAACCTCCCATAGCCAGTAATATCCTGAGGTCCCTCCTTCCAGCTGGCTGGCCCTGATGGGCCCCAATCACTGGCCAGACCAAGGGACCCCACCTGTGCACAAATTTGTGCACCTGGCTGCTAGTATAACTATAACGCCTGTACAAAATGAAAATAGGGTTTAATCCTTACTGCTTTTGTACCTCATTATCCCAACCTACACATAATAAGGGTAAAACTTACAATTTCTATCCTACTTCCCATAATTAAGGCAGATTTAGCTTAATGATTAAATTACTCTTGGGATACTTAATTTTTAAACCACTGAGCTAAAACACTCAAATTAAGTTAATTCATAAAAAACACGCACATTGAAGTCCACAGTTAACCAAAAAGACGCTCATCACATAAGGCAACATGCTCTTCTGAACATTCCAAGAATGTGCCTGCACTCACGCTTCTCCGTGCCAACCCCTTTCTTCCCAGGTCAGCCTACCTTCCTGTCGAGGAGCTACTGTCCTCCACCCCCTCCCCCATCCTCCCAGCCTCTTCTGGTCTCTTGCTCTTCGTTTCAGTGTCTTGTTCTACCGTCCAGGCCTTCCATGCCCGCAGTCTGGTCCGGCTCCTTATCCTGAGCCATGTTCCCATCACTCCTCAGGCGGAAACATGGCTGCCCTTCACCAGGTTCTCTCTCTCTCTTCCAGGTAACTCTGTATTTCACCTTGATCGAGATGCCCACTCCTGCCAAGGACCAGGGTAAAGAGGAGGGTCAAAGGAAGGGCCCTTTTCCCTTCTGTTCTCCACAGTTTTCCCCGCTGTCAGTCTGCTGGTGAGGGTCTCCAACACTACCTCCATCTTCCACCTGCACCTGACTACAGACAACAGGGCCAAAGGTCTGCTGGCGATCGCATGCGGTGAAAAAACTTCCTTTTCGGCATACCCATTTTTTGAATGACTACCACATATTTTGGCACTGTATCAGCAAAACACACCCAAGAAGAACAGACGGGTGGGACAAAGTAGGTTTAGAGTCGTGAGTGCGTGACACACAGTTTGTTCTTGTGCTATTATTTATTAATTATTGTATTATTTTCCACATGAACAACTACAAACTACTTTGGCCCTACCCTGTATAATTGAAAGAGTGCTGAAAGTACATTTTCTACAAAAGATACAATTAAAAAAATACATTGTAGATATATGTTGCTTGCTATTATTTACATTGGTTTAGGTAAACCTCTTAATACTTGATCAAAGCAAAAATCCTATCAAATGGAAGTCCTCATTTCATCCTTATAGTTTTTCTCCATGAAATATCTTTTCTGCCATAAGCCTTGCTTTTCTAAGCTGGGCCTTGAACATGATCTTTGATGTTAATGAAACCTTTTATTAATTGCTTTTAAGAGAGAGAGAGAGAGAGAGAGAGAGAGAGAGAGAGAGAGAGAGATAAACATTGATTTTGTTTTCCACTATTTATATATTCATTGTTTGATTCTGGTATGTGCCATGACCGAGGACCAAACCTGCAACCGTGGCGTATAAGATGATGCTCCAACCAACTGAGCTACCTGGCCACGGCCCAAATCAGGTTTTTGTTGCTAAAGCAGTTCTGGCGCCAAACATGGGGAAACGTTTGGTTATCGGAGCTTCCTAAGCGTCCAGTGCAGTTAAAGGACCGTGGAACTGTGGCAGTGACTGATGGATGACAACCGCTCCCAAAGGCCAGGTCCCGCTGGGAGAGGGGTGCTGGCTTTCCCCTTCTGCCCCAGGCCTTCCCCAGGGTCTGGGACTCCCACCTTCTAGAAAAGGGCTTCTAGCCTCCTGAGAATCTGCTGCAAGCTGTGGGCCCTTCTCTCCAGAAGAGGTCACAAACGGAACTCTGCATAGAGGCTCATGGGGTTCACAGGAGTGAACCCCTGCTCTCTGGCTAGGAAGAGGGGGCGCTGGAGATTCTAGACGCCACAGACATGGCACAGTGTGCCGGTCAGGCTGGGTGACAGCTACCGGGTAGATGGGACAGACGTGCCCACACTCACAGGCTGCTGGTCACTGCCCGCCTGCGGACTCAGGGCAGTTCTCATGGTCCCGGGGGAGAAGCCCCGGCTCTTTCTCACAGAAACAGTATTTATCAGCCCAGGATTGCCTGATGTGGGAGCGAGTGACTGCAGCCAGGGCAGGGAGACAGGGAGGCAGGGAATGAGACGGCCGGGCCATCACAGGCTAATTCCAGTTTGGACAGGTCGAAGTTGAAGGTGTTGGAACTTCTAACAAGGAAATGACATAATCAACAGCCGCTTGCCATCTCTGTTTCACAAGGTTATCTTTGCCAATATGCCTCCCCAGAGCTGGAGAACAACTTCTCGGGCTGTTGAGGCGGGAATTGGCATCTCATTGGTGGTTCAAACCCTAGTTCTCCCGCTGAGATGTACGGCAAGAGGCCCCTGAAGCCCAGGCACCGAGGTGCTCTGCGCCAAGGCCACCTGTCGGCTAGGAGGGGAGCCAGCCTCGCTGTGGGCGCCAGCGGGTCAGCGTGCGCAGGGCTGGCGAGACCTTCCCAACCAGCTCTCCGTTATTCTGCAATTACTCGTTTTTTTTTTCCCCGTCATCAAACATCTACAGAGGGTCGGACCCTGTTTGGCTAGTTTCTTTCTCTGAACACAAAAAGCGAGTTTAAAAATAAGTCATCTCCCAGCCCCGAGTGTGGCTGTGCCGCGACCCGCGGTCCCACATTTGGCCGAAATGGATGGCGCTTGCGAGTCGCCCGTGGAAAAAAGGGGGGAGACCGGGGCGCCCCACGAGGCGGCCGCAGCCCCCAAGGGCCCTGGGGCCTCCTACGCTGACGGACCGGGGACTTGAAAGAAGCCACGGCTGAGGAAGGCGAGCTCAAGAGTCAGGACATCTCAGATTTCACAGCAGTTGAAAGGGAGGACTCATTACTCACTTCTGCAGCCAAAAAAACTGAAAATAGAAACCAAAGAGAAGAAAGAGAAGAAGCAGAAAGTGGATGAAGATGAGATTCAGAAGATGCAAATCCTGGTGTCTTCTTTTTCTGAGGAGCAGCTGAACCGTTATGAAATGTACCGCCGCTCCGCTTCCCCTAAGGCAGCCACTGAAAGGCTGATCCAGTCCGTCACCGGCACCTCCGTGTCTCGGAACGTGGTTATTGCTACGTCGGGTATTTCCAAGGTTTTCGTCGGGGAAGTGGTAGAAGCAGCACTGGGTGTGTGTGAGAAGTGGGGAGAAGAAATGCCACCACTACAACCCAAACATAGGAGGGAGGCTGTTCGGAGGTTAAAGTCGAAGGGGCAAATACCCAACTCAAAGCACAAAAAAAATCATCTTCTTCTAAGACCGGAGCCAATAAAGGCCCGGCCCGGGAGCGTGTGCTGGTTCCAGACTTGGGATTGCAAACTGCCCACAGTTGCTTTGGGAGCTGCCCATGTTTCAATGTCTTTCTCAACACTCTTCATCACACCTAGAAAGCATGCGGCCCGTTTCATACGTGCCCTGACTAAATATTGGGACCTCTGGGCATTTTGAGGCATTTAACTGTCTGGCTCGATGGAAGCAGAAACGCACCTGTCGTGGCTTCTCTGGGCGGGCTGCTTTCAGAGAAAACCTTTGCAGGAGAACTTGGAGGTTTCACACTGGAGCCTGAAGTTTCCGTCTTAGGTTTTCTTGCCTCTGGTTTAAGTGGGTGAAACAACCAGGAACTACTTAGTGCTACTCCGAACGAACGCCGTGATGGTGCAGGAGAGGGGACGTTTCTTCCTGTACACATTAAAGAATCTCCGATGGATTTTGGTGAATGATCATTAAACTGTTTCCCAACTTGTAAAAAAAAAAAACAACAGCAAAAAACAAAACAAAAACAAAAACAAAACAAGAAATAAAAATAAAAATAAGTCATCTGTGAAAGCAGATTGAATTCCACGCCTTCCAGTTCTGCGCCAAGCACAGCCCCTCCTGCTCGTGGGAAAGGGAACCAGCAAAGCTCAGCCCTTTGTAATTGTTCCCCATCTTTCTACTTCCAAACTCCTTCCGCAAAACTTCACTTACCACACACGTTGACCGTGTGGAGAGGTCATCAGGCAGAATGTGGCCATTTCGAACATCAGCGCATTAAATAACGATGCCATTGTGCGCAGGCGGCGGGCCTCGGGTGGGGCATTTTGCTTACCTTTCGGTTGGAAGAGCTCAGAAACGTAGTTTTTATCCTCCTTTGTTTCCTTTGTCTCCGGCTTCTCTAAGTACTGGGTGGTCTCGTTGACGGGCGTTTCTGAACACTCAGAGAGGAAGTCTTCCGAGTAGTCGTAGTAAGACACGAGGCTGCAGGAGCACTGGGACCGGCTGTAGTCGACGCTCTTGTCGGAGGCAGTGGTGCCCCTGGGCAGGTCGGCCACGGCGGGGCTGCCCCCGGGCTCCTGGGGCAGCAGGCTGCCTGGCAGGGCCAGCGCGGGGAAGTGCTCGTCGCCATGGGTGCCCGCTGCGCCGGCCAGAGACATAGCACACCTGGTGGGAGAGAGGGGCTTTTAGATCCACCGCTATTGGCATTAAAATGGACACGTGCGTTACTACACCGAGCTGTCTCTCTATATAAAAGCCCAGCGACCGGAACGGTAGGACCACCAGACCACTGGTCGGTGGCTAGGATGTGCACTGCAGCAGCCAACGAGCCTGATCCAGGCTCCAATTGGTCCCCAACATCCCGATCGGGGGCGGGGCTGGCTGCCAACCACCCACGGCCCCTCCCCCCTGCTGGCCCAGCCTGATGGACCCCCATTGGAGTGGGCCAGCTGGACCCCACCCGTGCACAAATTCATGCACCGGGCCTCTCGTAATGGAAAAGTAAGAATTCTGAAGTATCTTCTGGAACCATTTCAGTTTGGTTTTTATAGTTTTCTACATAAACTGTAAGCACCCTGAGACCAGACTTTGGTGAAATTATATTCACAGGAATTATAAGATAAAGTTCCTACCAGATAGAAGCAATGACAACAATTTACCCATTAGTGAAATGCACTCTTGTTCTCTAAGCCTGACTGCTTATTGGGATTTTTTTCTTTTCTTTGCCTTGCTCAGAACTGAAGAAAGCGATCACACTTGCTCCGTCTGGAAGGCTCATATGAAATGCAATGCTTACGAAACCCAGGCATATTTGTCCGGATGTAGACACTTTTCTTTACTAATGATGAATCACATACTTTTGAGATTAAAGGTACAGATCAGGATGAATTTACTTGATTCATAATTATAAAGTTTTTTATATTTTAATTCAGGAAATTTGTATTCCTTTTTATGTTTTACCTAGACTACTATACCCGTTAACTATTGAACAGTTAACTCAAATAACTGAAAAATAAAAATATCATTTGGGAACTAAACAATAGTACAGTAGGCTTCAAATAAATATATTTAAAAGATTAAAAAAAAATAATGAGTCCTGGTTGGTGTGGCTCAGTTGGTTGGAGCATTGTCCTGTGCACCAAGGGGCTGTGGGTTCAATTCCCGGTTAGGGCACAGACCCAGGTTTCAGGTTTGATCCCCTATGCTGGGGCACATAGGGCAGGCAGCCAATCAATGTTTCTCTCTCTCTCTTGCTCTCTCTCCCTTTCCCTTCCTCGTTCTCCACAACATAAATCTATGTTGCTATGAAGAAAGTTCCTAGATTTATTGAATTTCGAGTCCCACCTATGGTTGCCTTAGCAGGGCCAGACCAAATGAAGTCGCTGGCCTTATACGGCCCACGAGCTGGTCCTTCCTCATCCCGCTGCCTTAGGGTTTTGCCTGTCCCTGTCCCTATTCCTCCTCACCTCTCCAAACCCATGACCTTGGCCCCTAATTCCCTCCCCATGCACCTTGACAAATCCAGACTGCCTGAACAAGGTTGCTAACAAACAATCATAATTTGGCTTTTGACCAGTTGCTCCTGCCACAAGCTAACCTTTGGCTGACCTCTCCTCCTCACCCCCAACGCGGAACACACCTTTGAAAAATCGCCTCCTGGGCATGTGGGACAAAGGCCTCATTCAAGGGTGCTTTTCATGTTACAGTCACAGACTGTCCGGCTGCCACAACCTGGGCGTGTGACAGACAATTTGCAGGCTGGCCAACTTGGGTTTGAATCTGGGTCAGTCACTTGGCTAAGTGATCTTGCCATTTGTAGATGTAAGAGCACCAGTGTTATAGGGGGACATGAGTCTGAAGTACTTGTCACACAGTCAGCAATCAACACACAGTAGGCTCCCTTCCTGGAAGAGTAATTCTGGGGTGAGACCAGGACTGTCAAGGAAGCTGCTGGTGTCTGCACGTGATGAATATGAGTTGGTCGGTGTCCCATGACCTATTTTACCTGGAACAACTCCTTGGGTAATCTCATTAGACTGAAATGCCCTGAAGACAGACTCTGTCTTTTTATTTTATTTATTTTATTTTTATTGATTTCAGAGAAGAAGGGAGAGGGAGAGAGAGATAGAAACATCAATGATGAGAGAGAATCATTGATTGGCTGCCTCCTGCATGCCCCCTCTGGGGATCAAGCCCACAGCCCAGGCATGTGCCCTTGGCCAGAATCAAACCTGGGACCCTTCAGTCCGCAGGCTGACGTTCTATCCACTGAGCCAAACCAGCTAGGGCAGTGGTCAGCAAACTCACTAGTCAACAGAGCCAAATATCAACAGTACAATGATTGAAATTTCTTTGGAGAACCACATTTTTTTTAAACTTAAACTTCTTCTAACGCCACTTCTTCAAAATAGACTCGCCCAGGCCGTGGTATTTTGTGGAAGAGCCACACTTAAGGGGCCAAAGAGCCACATGTAGCTTGAGAGCCACAGTTTGCCGACCACAGAGCTAGGGCAACAGACTCTGTCTTGTTCTGGTTGTAGCTTCAGGCCTAGCGTGGTGCTGCCACCCAACCACTATTTAAATACCTGAATGGTGATCACACCACCTTCTATTGTGTGCCAAGGATGAAGGTAAGAGCTTACATATATTAGCTTACTTAACTACGATGATAGTGCTGAGAAAGAGGCACCATTAACCCTATTTTACAGATGAGCATTTAAGGCTCGGAATGGTTAAGTAACTTGTCCAAGGCCACTAAGCTGGTGAGTGGAAGCACTGAGTTTTGAATCCAGGTCTGTCTGCCTTTAACGTTCTTTTCACTGTGCCACACTGCTTGACCCAAAATGGACATAATCAGACTCGACTCATTTATTACTACAACCTTAAGAAGCCAGAGTCTGTGAAAACCTGCAGTAAGCTTATGGCCGTGGTCAGCAAACTGGCTTGCGAGCCACATGCGGCTCTTGGGCCCCTTGAGTGTGGCTCTTCCACAAAATACCACGGCCTGGGTGAGTCTATTTTGAAGAAGTGGTGTTAGAAGAAGTTTAAGTTTAAAAAATGTGGCTCTTCAAAGAAATTTTAATCGTTGTATTGTTGATATTTGGCTCTGTTGACTAATGAGTTTGCCGACCACTGGTTATAGTAGTTTCTTTACGGTTATGACTAGGAAATACAACCCACAATTAAAAAGCAGGTGGGCGCCAAAACCAGTTTGGCTCATTGGATAGAGCATAGGTCTTCGGACTGAAAGGTCCTGGGTTCGATTCTGGTCAAGGGCATATACCTTGGTTGCGGGCACATCCCCAATAGGGGGTGTGCAAGAGGCAGATGATTGAGGATTCTCTCTCATCGATGTTTCTAACTCTCTATCCCTCTCTCTTCCTTTCTGTAAAAAATCAATAAAATATATTGAATATATATATATATATATATATATATATATATATATATATTTAAAAAAGCAAGTGGGGAGGGTAGTAAAGGGAAAAGAGGGCCAAATCCATGGTGACGGACATGCTGTGACCGTGGGTATGGGCACACATGCAATATACAGATCATGTGTCACAGAAACACACACTTGGCACCTATATGATCCTAAACCAGTGTCACCTCAATACGTTTAATAAAAACAACAATGATGTCCTAGCCGGTTTGGCTCAGTGGATAGAGGGTTGGCCTGTGGACTGAAAGGTCCTGGGTTTGATTCTGCTCAAGGGCACAGGCCTGGGTTGTAGGCTCAATCCCCAGTAGGGGGCGTGCAGGAGGCAGCCAATCAATGATTCTCATTCATGATTGATGTTTCTCTTTCTCTCTCCCTCTCCCTTCCTCTCTGAAATCATGAAAACTGTATTTTAAAAAATTAAAAAAATTCTAAAACAAAACAAAACAACAACAACAAAAACACTGTTCTAAATTTTAAAAATGTGATCCAGTTGATCATGCTTTTCTGGAACACCCATGGTGAAGGAGTAACTACTTGTGACAGTAATACACTTGTATAGCATGTTCATTTAATTACAGAATTAGAAATAAGAATGTTCAAGGTCAAGGAATGCATCTGGTCACTCTGGAATACTACATTCAGTTGTCTTCAGTTCCGCTTTTGCAAAGAGGCAGACAAGAGAGTGAATACACGCTAGGAAGTTTAAAACGAGGGATGCCTACCTGCTGCCCTTTATGCACCTGCCCCAGACTGGGAAGGTCGGCTGTGTGTCCGGAGCGGAGGGTCCTCACACTGCAGTGTTTATGGTGTTTCCGAGGTCGTGTTTTTGAACATGCTTTGGCCTCTTTTTAAACAAAAAATATGTTTAAAAAACCTAGGAGGATATTTCAGAAAGAAAACGTTAAGATCTCACCAATAAACGTGGAAACCTGCTGAAAGATCAAGGTGGAGACAGTGGACATTTAATAAAGGGTGGGGAGGGACGGGCCAGGAACCGGTCTGGAACTCAGAACAAAAGTGAATCCTTATTTCATTCCTCACAGTAAAACTAATATAAGAGAATTAAAAATGTAAATGTTGTCTTTAAAAAAATATATATTTGATTGATTTTCTACAGAGAGAAGGGAGAGAGATAGTTAGAAACATGGATGAGAGAGAATCATCAATCAGCTGCCTCTTGCACACCCCCACTGGGGATGTGCCCGCAACCAATGTACATGCCCTTGACCGGAATGGAACCTGGGACCTTTCAGTCCGCAGGCCGACGCTCTATCCACTGAGCCACACCGGTTTCGGCATAAAAATTAAATGTTGCCCCTTTCCCCGCTGCTGCCGGTAGATGCTCGGGTCTTCCGAGGCAGCTAAGGCTGCGCTGGGAGAGGCCTTCACTGCATTTGGGGAGGAGCAGCGCTCTGCAGCTCTGGCCCGGCGCTCCCCACCATGGCCTCAGTCTCAGAGCTCCCCACATCTACTTGGCCCTTATCCTGCGGGACAATGAAGTGAGGTGACAGAGGACAGGGTCAGCACCCTCGTTAAAGCAGCTGGTGTGACGCTGACCCTTTCTGGCCAGGCCTGTTTGCACAGGCTCCAGCCCGTGCCAGCACTGGGAGTCCCATCTGCAGTGTGGGGGCTGGTGGGCCTGCCCCAGCAGGCGGTCCTGCCCCCCCCGCCCCTGCCCCAGCGAAGAAAGAAGAATCTGAGGAGTCTGATGATCACAGGGGCTTTGGTCTTTTTGACCAAACCGGCTCTTTTGTATCACATTCAATAAAAGCTGACCTCTGTCGCAGTTGTGCTTACAAAAAAAAAAAAAAAAAGTAAATGTTAAAAACAAATCTTAAAAGAAAACATGGAGTGCGGTAAGAAATAAAGCCCAGAAACCACAAAGGAAATAATTAGTAAAAATGGCTGCATAAACATTTAAAATTTCTGTGTAACAACCACAAAAGCCCAGTTAAAAGGCACATCAGAAACTGGGTAAACTATTTTCAATATATAAAAAAGAGCTAGTTTCCTTAATTTACAAAAGACCCATAGTCATCCATTAGTAAAATGGGCGAAGGATAGGAAAATGCACGTTAGAGAAACATAGATAACCAATATGTAAGATGTTCAGACTTGCTCTAAATTAATTAAATGCAAATGAAGATAGATTCCAGTTTCATCTATCAGAATGGCAAAAAATTAAAGAATTGGATGAAACACTGTCATTGTAACTATGATGAACAGTAATACTGATTCTGCATAGCTTTTAAAAACTCAAAGAGTGAAGCATATCTCTGTAGCTGTGCATATGGAGAGATCTCCAAAACATGTTTGTTTGCTAATCAGCATCTACATGATCTACATGTAGTTCATTATGTATTATAACATAAGGATTTAAAATTCCACTTAAGACTTGAGACTTGCTTGACCATATAAAAGAATGAAGCCTTACTATCTGTGATGGCATGGATAGATATGCTAAGTGAAACAAGTCAGACAGAGAAAGACAAACACCATATAATTTCACTCGTGTGTGGAATCTAACGAGTAAACTAAATGGACAAACAGGTCAGAAACGGACTCATAGATACAGAAAACAGACTGAGGGTTGTCTGAGGGGAGGGGGTTTGGGAAACTGGGTGAAAAGTAAGGGATTGAGAAGTACAAATTGGTAAATACAAAATAGTCATGGGGATGTAAAGTACAGCATAGAAGATATCCTATATAATAAAAGGGTAAAATGCAAATTGACCCTAACGGCAGAATGACCGGTCACTATGACACGCACTGACCACCAGGGGGCAGATGCCTAATGCAGGAGCTGCCCACTGGTGGTCAGTGCACTCCCACAGGGGGAGTTCCACCCAGTCACAAGCCGGGCTGACAGCTGCCTCTCCCGCCTCCTTGGCAGTGTTGAGGATGTCCAACTCTGGCTTAGGCCCATTCCCCAGAGCAGGCCTAAGCCGGCAGGTGGACATCCCCCAAGGGCTCCCAGACTTTGAGAGGGTGCAGGCTGGGTTGAGGGACCCCCCCACCCTCCCCGCCAAGTGCACGAATTTTCTTGCATGGGCCTCTAGTATTTAATAGTGCAGTAACTAGTATGGTGTCAGATGGGTAGTGAAAATATCAGGGGGAACACTCTGTAAAGCAAATGATTTCCTAACCACTATGCAGCATACCTGAAACCAATACAAAATAATATTAAGTGCAAACTGTAATTGAAACATAAAGTAAAATAAAAGGGGAAAAAAAGATTTAAGACTTGCATTTGGTAGTGTGGTAGGCTGATTACCACCCCTCAGGACTCCACATCCTGTCTTCCAGGATCTGTGAATCCCCAGATGCTGGGACAGAACCTGTCGCGCTATGTAGCAAAAGGGATTTCGCAGAGTGATGGATGGATCTCAAGGTGAGATTATCCTGCATTATCCACGTGGGCCTGATGTGATCACAGACAACTTTCTTTATAAGAGGGGCAAGGAGTCAGAAAGTGGCACTGTGGTGAGGGACAGGGGTCGGAGAAAGAATGCTGACTCTGGAGATGGAGGAAGGGGTCATGGGCCAAAGGCAGGCTGTTCTATAAATTGCAGAAGCACGGAAATGGATTTCCCCTGGAGCTTTCAGCAGAAGTCAGAGTGAGACTCATTCCAGACTTCTGACTTCCAGAACAGTAAGAGAGTAAATCTGAGTTGTTTTAGGCCAGAGTTTGTGGTAATTTCTTTTTACAGCAGCAATAGCAAACTAATACAGGTTACCTAAAAAAACACCAACAATCAAAATGAGACCAAACGTAGGCTATATAAATGTAAGTGAAATGCATTATTATGAACTAGAGGTCCGGTGCACGAAAATTCATGCACTGGGGGGAGGAGCGGTCCCTCAGCCTGGCCAGGGCCCTCTCGCAGTCTGGGAGCCCTCAGGGCATGCCCCACTGACCGCTTAGGCCCGCTCCCTGCAGCTAACGGGCCTAAGCCACAGTCTGGCCTCCCTCTGTGGGAGGTGACCGGTGGGCCAATCAAGAGCTGGGGCCGGCCACTGGCCAGCCCCACCCCCTAACCGCCCCTCTGCAGCTGTCACCACCCCCCTCAATCGCCACCCCCAGATTGCCATCCCTCCCTTTGCCTGTTGGCAACCACTTGGCTGGCCTGGTGCCACCCACTTGCTGGCCCTGTTCCCTGCCCACCAGTTGTTCTGCTGCTCGGTTGATTTGCATATTAGGCTTTTATTATAAAGGATGCCAGGAAGTCAGAGAAGAGGGTGAGTTCAAAGGCTTTGGGGAAGGAACTTCATGCTGGACTACACCTGGGACTACGACACCAACCCTGGGACCTGTGGGACTGTTGGCTTTGGAGAAACCAAAAGGACTAAACGGCAGACTCTCCTGCCAGCATCTGGATGGAGAGTCAGAACAAAGCCAGAAGGCTGGTCTTCATGCAGAGGTGTGGTGGAGGCACGCCAGGAGGCTGAGGAAGCAGCGTGGGGAGGGGAAGACTTGGGGAGGAAAAGGCGGTGACAAAAGGTGACATGAAGTTGACGAGGTCAGAATATTAATTACACAGAGCAAATAAGTCAGTAGAGGAAATAATATACTTTAGACTCATAGAGGCCAAGTTTCTTTGTGCCTGAAATGGTTTTATTTACATCGAAACAGGGAAGGCTGAAAGACCCTGAGGTGTTGGATCAGAATAGGAAATATTGGGTTGATATTGATATCTATGTAACTATATAGATATGTATGCAGATATAGAGTTATAGATCTGTGTGTGTGTGTGTGTGTGTGTGCAGGTATCAATGTATTTTTCCTACCTCTGTTCTCTGAGAAGGCCTAGAAGCAATGACCCCCCAGTAACCATGAGCACCACGCCCCACTGAAAGGACTCAGGGTTCCTTGCAGAAATGGATGATTCAGGGCTGGGGCAGGTGAAGAACAAGGTAAGGCTGGTTTGTGTCCTTTATATCTGGGACATTTGAGATCAGAATAAATGAGGGGGATATGAGAGGGCAATTTGCTAAATCAAACAAGAATCCATGAGTTCATACTGATATAAATGAGGGAGAACGGAAGAAAAACAACTAATAAACCACAAGAAATGGTAGAAACAGACAATGGCTATTTGGCAACTATCCTGGAGGTAGTTGAAACAGGCAAGAGTTGTCAATAGATGCTAAAGACCAGTGAATGAAAATTTGATGAGGAACAGGACTTGGCACAATCCTAACCAAAGGGGGAGAAGGTGACCTTGCAGAGAAAGGAACGTGGCAGACACCACCACCTCGATCAGGCCATCAAGGCTCATCACCAGGGGTGGGGCAGGTGGATCTCATGTGCCGCCCTGTGAGGGAGAAGGGCTCTGGGTCATTTCTGTGGTCTTCCTGCCAGGAGCGCAGCCTGAGTCAGGCCAGGAAACTCTATCTGGCCCCAGGCTGAGGGGTCCTCCCACAGAACGAAAGGCCTGACCTTAAAGTTAAGCAGGATGTTAAATGGACAGAAACGCTCTCCCCTGAGCTTATAAAGACAGTATGACATAGACACGATGACCACATATCCTAGGGGTTCAGGAATACTATTCAAACATGCACCCACTTTTGATTGCTTCGTAAACTTGGTCACTCTCATATTGAAGACAAGTTTAAGAATGAACACATTGAGAAGAGAGGGAGTATGCTATGCAGGGACAAATGCTTGTGTGGGAAGATATCTGAGTTACACACAGTACCAGCTCTGCCACAGGACAGACAAGTAGTGTTTGTCCTGAGTTGTTAAGTGTATGGTATTAGCTGAATGGACTTAGTTCTAAAGACTCATCCAGCATGAAAATCCATAAATTAAACCTACCTATATAGATCAGAAATCTTAAGCTTTATCTGATTACATGGAAATGTACTATGTTCGAAGTTTGGTTATAGACAAGTTATGTAGGTTTAGATAATTTAACAATCTCCCCCCCCCCCCCCTCTGAGATTCATCAGTCTGTTCCACGTTTCCATGCCTGTGGTTTCCACTCCTGCGTTGAGCATCTGCCCCCTAGCGGTCAGTGCTCATCCTCGCTCTTGGTCGGCTAGTCCTTAGGCTTTTATATATATGCATACTAGAGGTCCAGTGCACAGATTTGTACACTGGTGGGGTACCTCAGCCTAGTCTGTAGGTACCTGCTCTCCAATATCCCCTGAGGGGTCCCGGATTGTGAGAGGGTGCAGGCCAGGCTGAGGGACCCCACTGGTGCACGAATTTGTGCACGGGGCCTCTAGTTTTACTTATATTTGACAAAAAGCTTGAATTCCTTGCCAGAGTGAGCATCCCCAAGAAGAGCCTTCAGAATGAGAAACTGTGCCTCGACTGCCACCAAGTGGTGGCAAATGCAACGGACAGTGCAGGCACTGAAGGAAAACAAGCGTGAGCTCCAGGACTACATTTATAATGGGTGCATCTTAGCTCCCCCTCCTGGCCACTGCCACATTTCTCGTTCATTTTCAGTGTTGACCTGAAATTAGTAATTATTTTTACTAGAATTTTCATTCTATTTTATTAAAACTGTACTAAAATACCACACATTTGATACATCTTGCACATTAGATGCTCATTTCATTCCTTTTCAACACATATTTGGGTGCTTATCAAACATGCCAGGTCTGTGAGCTGTAGGGGATATGATGAGCACAAACAGAAGTATTTGTTTTTTTTGTGCAGCTTATATGTCAGTAATAATCACAGCAGTGACTGTTCTCAGTGTTTTCAAGGAAAGAGAGACATCTCTGTGAGGACATATGACAAAGGCATCTGACCTAGCCAGCTTCTGTCCTCTGACAGAAGCACCACCTGAGCTGAGAAATGGAGGATCAGTGGGAACTAAGTAAGCAAAGAGGACTGGAGGGGAGGGAGGGAGAACACCGCAGACACAGAGAGAAGACAGCCTAGGCCTGTTGGGTGGAGAAGACAGAGAGAGCCATGGCCTGATGGGTGCAGGAGGCCTATGTGGCCGAGGGCCAGTGAGAAGGACCAGTGGTTCCAGGGTGGACAGAGGTAGGTGGGGGTGAGCAGCTGCAGGGTCAAGGGAGGGCACGTGTACGATTTGAATCATTAATCCAAGAGCAACGGGAAGCCAGCAGTAAGCACGAGAGGGAGACTGGGAAAGGGGTGACCTAGTCAGCAATGCCTTCTGAAGAGGCGACTGGGGCTGTGTATAGAGTGTCACATGGGGAAATCCAGAGCAGAGGCTGCAGAAGCCTGGATGGAGGGAGGAGGCTTGGACTAAGGCACCAGGGACGATGCCGAGATGTGAGAGATGCACAGGAGACGAGGTCACCAGGGCTTGGTGATCCACTGGATGCTGGGGTGAAGGGAAGGGAGAGGAGGCATCCCAGTTTCCCATGAGAGAGGTCCCAGAGGGTGGCCTGGTGGGAGATTGTCTGGACTTGTGGGTGTTGAGTTGGGGTGTCTGAGAGGTTTCTTAAGAGGCAATACCATTCAGCTAGCTGGACATAGGGGTCTAGCTCAGAAAGGCAGGCCAAGCTGGAAGGACAAAGTTGGGATTCAAGATGGCAGGCATGGATTTGTGCCCAATGTCAGAATATAGGGCATACGGGGACGGGGGGGGGGGGGGAATAACCCAATGAGAAGATGAGGAACTGCACTATTAATGACCTCAGGAGAGGAGAGTGAGCCTGAGTGGCGGCAGGAGGAGCAGAAGGCTGGGGGTCGGGAGGGTGCAGCAGCCAGGGGAAGACAGTCTCAAACGCGAGATGGGAGCAGCACCAAATTTCAGCTGCTGAGAACCAGCGAGCAAGATGAGGCCCGGAGTGTCTGAGGGGCTTCTGATTTAGTAGAGAGATAAGGACAGAAGGCAGATTCCAGTGGGTTGAAAAACAGGAATGGATGCCCTGAACAGGGCAGTTCTTTAAAAAGTTGGCCCTACCGAAACTGGTTTGGCTCTGAATAGAGCGTCGGTCTGCGAACTGAAGGGTCCTGGGTTCGATTCCGGTCAAGGGCATGTACATTGGTTGCGGGCACATCCCCGGTAGGGGGTGTGCAAGAGGCAGCTGGTTGATGTTTCTCTCTCATCGACGTTTCTAGCTCTCTATCTCTCTCCCTTCCTCTCTGTAAAATAGCAATAAAAAAATATATATTAAAAAGTTGGCCCTTCAAAGGGGACGGGAGGTTGGGCAACAACTAGAAAATGAAGGGGAACATGGGTGAAGGGAGATTCACCCCCTCTTTCTTTTGTGATGGGAGACTCGGGCCCGGGAAAGAGCCAGCTGAGAAGAAGAGGTGACTGCACAGGTGAGAGAATGAAAGCTGGCAGTGACAGGGTGGGGTGTTGGACCAGTGGGAGGAGGTGACACCCAAGTCACAGGATAGCCTAGGACAGGAAGAAGATAAGACGGGTACAAGGTAGGTAAGGCTTTCAGTTCTGGTAGCGGGAGAATAGGGAGATTCCCACCAGGTGGTGTTAGGTTCCTCTAGGAAGTGACAGCAGGAGAGACAGGTGGGAGATCAAGTTTGCGTGAAGTAGCCCAACCGGTATGGCTCAATGGCTGAGGGCCAACCTATGGACCACGAGGTCACGGTTCGATTCCCGGTCAGGGCGCATGCCCGGGTTGTGGGCTCCATCTCCAGTGTGGGGTGTGCAGGAGGCAGCCAATCAATGATTCTCTCTCATCATTGATGTTTCTCTTTCTCTCTTCCACTCCCTCCCTCTCTGAAATCAATAAAATAATATACATGTTAAAAAAAGTTTGCTAAACACACACACACACACACACACACACACACACACACACACACGTAGAGGTTGACAATCTGCTATATCCCATATGCAGGTCGAAGCAATCCTACCATGTTCCTTGGTCAATCGGGGTTTCATTGGATGGAAAGAGAGAGAAAATGGGGGTTTGATATTGGCAAGGCTACAGGTGTGTGGGGGCCATTAGTTCCCGAAGGACAGGGACCTGTCACAGCGTCACTGCATCGCTCTGTGACTGACGATGGATCAGAGTATCAGACCCAGGTACTGACTGTCAGAATGATCAGCACAGGGGTGAGCGTTTGTCTCCATTTCAATTTGCCTCATGGTGCATCCCTAAAAAACAACACCCCAAACCCCACCGAGGGTAGGGAACAAACAGCCTAACTTCCCACATGACTCCTCCTCCTCCTCACTGGGAAGAGGCCCGTGGATTATTTATCCCCGGACAGCCAGCTTTACGGCTCTTGCCATAGTTCTATCCGGGGACGCTGTCATACACCTTTGAGAGCTAAGGGACATCTTTCAACTGTTAGCTTCACAGTTAGGTGCTTATGTACCTGGTTTAAACATTGCCATTCTCAACACACATGCTTAAAACATTGTATTTGTATCCACAGAACTTATCTCCATTTTTTTTTCTCTAAGGTTATTTACTTGAAGCGACAGAGAAAGGGAAATAGCGTAAGACTGTCAGTATGAAGACTGGGGGATGGCACAAGCGGGGAGACCAACTAGAAGGCGGATGAGAGAATCAGGCACCTGCTGGTGGTGGTGGCCTGGACCAGGGCGGTGACAGCGGTGTGTGTGTGTGTGTGTGTGTGTGTGTGTGTAAAAACGGCAGGACTGTGCATCTGTTCTGGGTACGTGCTGAAGGATGCGTTGACACAATGAACGCAGGGAGGAAGAAAACCAATGGTCAAGGAGGACAAGGCCTGGACCACAGGGAGAATGGCTGCGGTAACTGGGGTGGGGAAAGGTGCGGCCGGAGCAGGTTTGGGGGACCGTCAAGGAGCTCTTCTGGACCTGCTGTGCCGGGGCCCCTTAGGCTTCTAAGGAGCAGTGTGGGCAGACATTAAGCACAGGGTCCCGGCTGGAGATGGCGTTTAAGTGGGCTGTGAGTCTATGAGACCGGGTGAATTCCCCAGCGAGGGCACGGGAAAAGTGTCCCCGGTCATGCTCGGCGGGGAAGAACTGGTCTGAAACCCGGTACCTGTTGGCACCAGCGTGGCGATGAAATGTTAAAGCACCAAGGGGAAACTGTGGAGGAAGAGCGCCCAGGCTGAGCGGGTGAGGGGCAAACACATGGCAGGCATTTCAAAGGGTTCGGAGTTCCACGGGCTGGGGCTGAGGCAATAAGTGCTCAGGTTAGAGAGAAAAACCCAAAGCAAAAAAAGCAAAACCATGCCAGGTGGGTGTGGCTCAAGAAGGTTGGGTGTTGACCTATGAACCAAGAGGTCATGGTTGGCTTCCGGTGAGGGCACATGCCCGGGGTTGTGGGTTCAATCCCCAGTAGGTGTATCAATGACTTTCACTGATGTTTCTCTCCATCTCTCCTAATTCATAAAAATATATTTAAAAAGAAGCAAAAGTGCGTAGATGCAAAACTGAAGACAGGTTCACATATAATAAGAAAGCCTACAGGTCAGGGGGCGGAGGTGGGGAACGCTGCCCTATGCCCGGGGTGACCGGAGGCTGCCCAAGGGCCGGGCCCTCCCCCGGGCCGTACCTGGCCTGCTCGGGGCAGCCCCTGCCCGAATGCCCCCGGCGGCCAGGCCTCGTGCGGGCGGCCCGGGCGGGGCGGCGCGGTCCTGCAGGCGTGCGGCGCGGGTGGGGCCCTCCGGGCGGGGCGGCAGGCCAGGCGGCTGTGGGGCAGACCGGGCGGCTGCAGGAGGAGCGGGCCGGGCCCGGCTCCGGAGCCCGGCGGAGTGCGAGCGCAGCACCCAGGCCCGGGCGAGCGGGGCGGGGCTGAGAGGCCTGCGGCGCGGGGAGGCCCGGGGGGTTTGGCCGGAGGCTACGGGCGCTGGGCCGGCCTGGGCTGCAGGGGCGTCGGCGGCGGTGACGGCGGCTGCGAGGCTGTTACCTGCTCCGCACGGCTCCGCGGTCTCGGACGCGTCGCCTGGAAACCCGCCCGCGGGGCCTGCTGGGAAAGGAGAGCCAGGGGGCGGGGACAAGCCGGGGGCGGGGACGAACCAGGGGGCGGGGCCGATCCAGGGGGCGGGGCCGATCCAGGGGGCGGGAACAAACCAGGGGGCGGGGACGAGCCAGGGGGCGGGGCCGCGAGGTCCGCGCGCCTGCGCACTCCGGGCCACGTTGGGCGGTGGGCGGTGTCCGGTGTCCGGTGTCCGGTGTCCAGGGAGCCTGACGGCGCCCTGAGCCAGGCCTGCACCTCCGGAGGGCGCAGGGAGAGGCCCTGTGTGGACGTCCTCACGGTGCCCCGCTGCCCCAGCTCCTCACCCGGGCGGAGGGGGCGGGCGAGCCGGGCCACGGCGTTCCCGGGGCGCGAAGATCCCGCTGCCCCGCCCGCGCTGGGTGCTGTCGCCCACGCCTCGCAGCGGGCGGTTTGAATCCTAGCCCCGGAGGCAGCCTGCGGGCCGGGAGGGGCGGACCGAGGGCAGAGCGCCCCCTGCAGGCTGCTCCGCGCGCAGTGTGGACGCCTGGTTCCCAGGGAAGGGGGTGGGCCCGGCGGGCAGGTGTGGACGCCTGGTCTCTGCCTGTTAACCTGTCCCTGCAAAGATGGGTTTCTTTGGACAAAGAACATCTGATCACAAAGCAATCCATGCCTGGTGTGGAGAATTTAGAACGAGCAGGAAATTGTCAAGAGAAAGTAAAAATCTGCCCTAACCCGTGTTGCTCAGTGGATGGTGTCGGCCTGCGGACTGAAGGGTCCCAGGTTCGATTCCGGTCAAGGGCATTCTAACTCTCTATCCCTCTCCCTTCCTCTCTGTAAAAATATCAATAAAATAAAAAAAGTAAAAATTACCTAAATGATGAAATGTGTAATTAGCAAACATGTATTTTTTCTTCTCTTCTACCTCTTCCCCTTCTCCTTCCCCTCCCTCCCTTTGTATCAACTGCCTTGTACCCTTGTAGGTGAATCTTGAGGTCACCTCTGTTTCCTTAGGATAAAATTCCTACATGAGAAGTTGAAGGATCAAAGGATATGCCCAGTTTGAGGCTTTCTGCAGATGGAGGAAAGATTGCCTCCCAGGCAAATGTTTCCAATCCTTACCCCACATTGGGGATAACCTTATTTCTTTTTAAAATTCCTGTTATATTGTCAGAAATGGGCATCTTTGATTTGCTCCACGAGGAAAGACAGGCGTTTTCCCATATTGCTAGCGACCTTTAGTTCTTAATCTGTGAGTTGCCTTTTCTGGCCTTTTGCCCATTTTTTTTCACTTGGTGTTTGTTCATCTTATAAAAAAATGATTTCTTAAGAGTGTTTGATGCTCCATGAAACTCAAATATGTTGAAAATATTTCCTCCAGCCAATTACAGTTTAAATATCTTGAGTTTTGTCAATTATCTATACATATACAAGCCGAAGTGACCAGTCGACCAGTTGCTATAATGCGCACTGACCACCAGGGGGCAGACACTCAATGCAGGAGCTGTCCCCTGGTGGTCAATGTGCTCCCACAGTGGGAGCGCTGCACAGCTGACTGATGGCGCCAGAGGCCAGGCTCACGGCTGGTGAGTGCAGCTGGGGCAGTGAGGCTACTGAGCGGTGGCAAAGGCAGGCACAGCGGGGCCAGGATGAGCGGCGTGGTACCCACCCAGGCTCAGGCTCCTCCCCGGCCGCCTGCCGCCTCGAGCGCTATTACATCCCTCGGGTGATGCTGGATTGCTGATTTTGGCCAATCCCGGCAGGCCACTCCGAGGGACCCCACTGCTGCGCGAATCCGTGCACCGGGCCTCTCGTACCTCAATAAGGCTGGAAAAAAGAGAAAATTCTGTTAAAAAATTGGGTCAAACCTGGAAGTATTGTTCTCTGACTTGACCATCAAGGACTGGGGACAGGAAAGGGTTAGCCTCCCGGGTCCGCACTGGGTCCGGCGGTTTATTTCTGAAGCGCATGTGCTGTCAGAGGCACGGAGCTTTATTTTAGGACTCCTTTGGAATGTTTGGCATTCCTGTTAGTTATCCTGAAGCGCGTTGGTGTCCCTGCAATAAATGAAATGACCTTTCAGCTAGAGCTTTCAAATTTCTAATTTGTTCATTTTCATGGCATTATTAAAAGGATAAACTTCTAAAACTTCATGGTGAAAAAGGGAGCTCTGGGAATTTAAGGGTAGGCGGTCAGGAATTTCTCTCGTGTGGTGTGGAGATGAATGTGTTCAGTTCGAGCACTGGATACAGCGTTCACTGTGCCGTCAGCTCCGGTGCTGAGTCCTCCTCCGGAGGGGAGACAATCGTCGAGCCCAGGCTTAGGGTGTTGGTGCGGGTGGAGGGAGTGGTTTGTGCAAAGCACTTAGAGCAGGTTTGGAACAGGCAAACACCTACACATTGTTAGCTGTTATTTCAAATTGGAAATTTATTCCTCCTGAGGGAACGCAGATGGGAGGGGTTTTATTACTGAAGGCAGTTTTGCCTTATGTGATCAGGGGATGTGTGTTCTCTAGGGCAGTGGTCGGCAAACTCATCGGTCCACAGAGCCAAATACCAACCATACAACGATTGACATTTCTTTTGAGAGCCAAATTTTTTAAACTACTTCTAACGTCACTTATTCAAAATAGACTCGCCCAGGCCGTGGTATTTTGTGGAAGAGCCACACTCAAGGGGCCAAAGAGCTGCGAGGCGTAGTTTGCAGACCACTGCTCTAGGGCACATGAGGATCAGCTATAGTTATAGCTTGTTACTTTCTTAAATAATGTCTGGAGAAAAAGAACAGGATTATGTGACAAATTTTATGACTAAGGTGTTAAAAATATTTATTTTTAATGTTCTTAATGGTTTTTAGAGAGAGAGAGGGAGAGGAAGGGATTCTAGATTCTAGAATAGAGATAGAAACATCATCGATTGGCTGCCTCCTGCATGATCACCCCCTTCTGGGGATCCAGCCCACAACCCAGGATTGTGCCCTGACCCATACTGCCATCTCTTGATTACTGGCTCCTCCACTGAGCCACACTGGCTGGGCAAAAAAACAAACAAACAAAAACAAACAAACAAAAGGTATTTTAGATGACAAAAATTGTACATACTCATTGCAGAAAATTTGAAAATAAAAGAAGAAAAGCAACAACGACCTATGATTTGTGGTAGACTTGAAAGTAAAATTCACACAGCTAACGTCTTAAACTTGGGCACCGCTGATCTTCACCAGGCCTGCTCTGGGGGCTGGTTAACCTGGCGTGTTGAGGCTCTGGTTGCATCGGGGTGGAGTCATCTCCCGCCTTCGTCCTGATGTAAACGAACCTGAGCTACATGCCAGGGGCAGGGAATCCGAGGAGAGCGCCCCCCCCCCCAGGCCTCTGGGGCTCTGGCCTGCGAAAGCCTGACATCCCTCCCTGCTCCAGAAGCCAGGGCCTCTCCGTTCGGAGGAGCAGGGGACTTAAAAGCCAGAGCCTGGGTTATCTAAGGGGACTGGACACCCCTCCCCCCGGGGGGCTTTTGCCTCCAAAGCCCTTGATCGGGCCGTTGAAACCCGTCAGAAGGGTTGGCGGCTGGCATCTGGGCCTTCCTGGAGTTTAAATTCCTCCCTCCTTGAGCACGAGGGAGTGATCTACAGACACGGGATGGACGGGGCCGGCCACACACAGGCCGTGTGCGCCCCCCCCCCCCGTCCGGCCCGCACAGCGGGGACCGGGTGTCTGCGGTGGCCGTGCCGGGCTGAGCGCAGCCTCTGCCGCCGGTCCGGGGTCGGTTTCTGCCGGTCCGGGGTCTGTTTCTGCCGGTCCGGGGTCGGTGTCGGGGAAACCGGCCCGCCTGCGCCGGCGGCTCCGCTCCTTCACTGAGCCAACCCGGCTTCAGTGCCGGATGCCGGCTCCGCTCTTCCGGAGGAACAGGTGGCCGGGCGGAGGGAGCCGGGCCGCTCCCGGGGACAGCGGTTGGGTGACGGCTCCCGGCTTTCCTTTCCGTCCGCCGGCTCCCAGGGGAGGGAGCTGTCCTTCCTCCGTTCAGGGGCCCTGGGACTGCCCTGGCCTCCCCGTGTGTGTGAGTGTGTGTGTGTGCGCGTGTGCGTGTGCGTGTGTGTGTGCCGGCAGCCCTGCGCACACAGCCTTTGCCGACCTCCGGGCTGGCGCGTTCTGGGCCCCTCCAGCCCCCAAGGGCGCCTCCCCTCCCTCCATCCCCCCCATCCCGGTCCGCGCTCCCCCCCCCCCCACCCCGGCCCCTGCGCCCCGGGCTGGGATTGGTGCGCCCGCCCGCGGCCTCGCCTTGTAGGGTAGGGACTGCCGCGGGCGCCGCAGCGATGAGGGAAGGGGGCCAGGGCTGCTTTTACCAGCCAATCGCCTCCTCCCCGGACGGGCCCCCGCGCCCCGGCCAAAGGCGGGGACAGGCCCGGGTGCCCGCGCCGCTCCCGGGGGAGGCCGCGCTGGGCCGGCGGGGCGGGCGGGGGCGCCCGGAGCGCGGGGAGCGGGGGGGAGGAGGGAGCGGAGGGAGAGGAGGGAGCGGGGGGAGAGGAGGGAGAGGAGGGAGCGGGGGGAGAGGAGGGAGAGGAGGGAGCGGGGAGAGGAGGGAGAGGAGGGAGCGCCCCGCCCGGCGGCGGCTGGCCGAGTGGCCCCGGGATTTGCCTAGCGGTCACGGGGTGTGCTGGGGGAGTCCTCTTTCCGGCTGTCAAAATGGTCATCAAAGTGTTTGTGGCCACATCTTCTGGGTCCATAGCGGTAGGTGCCGGCGGGAACGGGTTGGCGCGCGCGGGCCCTGAGCTTTCGGGGTGAGGGGTGCGTGGGCCCGGCTTGGGGGGCTGCGGGGGGCGGGGAGGGACCCCGCGTGCCCTGCCCCCGCCCTCGTGTGGCAGAAGAGGGAGCTGGGTGTGAGCAGAGACACGAGGAAGGGGCGTGCTCGGTTCCAGGAGGTTTCACAGGTGGTCTGTGTCCCCCGGAGCCGCCTGCATTACAGAATATTCCAGAACCAAAGGCTTCTGTGTGCCTGTCTTTGTTTTGGAGTGGAGTGTTTTTTGCCGTTCGTCCTGCGAGATCGGTACAAGTTGCCAAAAAGTAAAAAGACACGTGGTGTAACGGTATTTGGAGCTGGGAGAACCAGATTCCTAAAGCGACTCCTGGGTGCACTTATGTGTGTGTGTGCGCAGAGACCGTACAGAAAGTGTACCGTTAGCCGGTGTAATGCGCTTATTTGAGGAAGATGATGTCACAGTGACAAGAGCAAACGTCGCCGGGGCCCCAGTTTTAACTGCTCTGGGGATCCAAGCAGACCCAAAATAGGCCCTCCAAGCCGGCCCCCACGCATTGCTTTGTCTGATCTCCCCCGACCTCCGTCTGTCCCATCCCCGCCTTCCTTCTGGGCAAGAGAGACCTGCCTTGGAAACGGGGGAGTGGACGGTGTCTCTGGCTTCCACATTGCCACGTCCACCGGCATCTTAGCAGACGTCTGGGGGGCTGCGGAGAGGAAAGGGTTTGGCTGATCCTGAGAGTTGGAGGCCAGCGGGAGGGCTGTTTCCCTGTAGATCCAGGTCCTGGATATCGCAGGGGCAGCTAGGGTTTCAGGCTCACGCCGCCAGGGACAAACCCCCGGTGAGCCGCTGGCGGGTGCCACCACCCCTAGTTTGCCGTGTCCAGAGAGGGCCAGCCGAGATGGAGAGGAAGGGTATCTGTACTGAGCCCGGCCGGTCAGCAAGTGCCTAGTGATTTCTAGAACATCTTTTAACAGAAAAAAAAAAAATGAGGAGACATTCCAGATGTAGAAACTGCAAAACCTTCCGGGGCTGTGGATGACCTCAGAAACCCTTTGCTGACCGGCAGTGAGCGTGCATCTTTGGGTTATGTAGGTAAAAACGGATTTTGGAGGAAAAGGGTCTTTGAGCATGCTGTGGATATTCACTGCTACAACCGTTATCACCGACCTGCCAGCCTCCTCCTAGCGAGTAGACCAGGCCATCCTTCCGGAGACAGCGAATACTTTTGTGGGTTTTTTCGGGTTATTTGATAGCCTACATTCCTGAAGTTTGAGCTTGATTTAGTTAGCCGAGGAGGGCCTGGAGGGGTATTGTTCTTTCCAGGATCTTGGAAAAGCCAAGTTAATTTATTAATTTATTAATTATTGATTATGGTATCACATAATTGTCCTCATCCCCCCATTCCCCCCTCAAACCCCTCCCCACGTATGCCCTCACCCCCCTGTTGTCCGTGACCACTGGTTAGGCTTATATGCACGCACATAAGTCCTTTGGTTGGTCTCTCTCCCTTTCCACCACCCTCCCCTACCTTCCCTCTGAGGTTTGAGAGTCTGATCGATGCTTCCCTGTCTCCAGGTCTGTTTTGTTCATCAGTTTTTGTTGTTCATTATTTCCCCCGGATGTGTGAGATCATGTGATACAAGAAATACACTTATAAGAACCAAAAATGAGACCAGCTGTAATGGTTATGCTGAGAGGCAAATGAATCAGTGTGTAGTGAGTTTCTTTCTGGGCCAACAGTTCTTTTGAGTCCCAATTTCAATGTCAAACAGTTCCTTATGTATAGATGTCAGCAATGATATTTCAGTTCTGGATGGTGGACAAATGGTGGTGATGCAGGTCCGACCACCTCTGGTTTGGTCCTGGGCATCCTTCAGCGACGCACAGCTGCTGCCTGCTAGTATGGCAAGGCGTTGTCAGCGTCTTCCATCTCTGGACTGCTTCTCTTCTGTCTTCATGGCTGGAGCAGTCCTGTCAGTTCCTCTCTGTTGCAGGAATCCACATGGTCCTGGAGTTGTTTTCTGAAAAATATACAAACATATTCTCAACCAAAAGTTAATAAAGGAATATTTTCTATAAATTTGACTTGGGATCCTTTTTCATTTTTTGCCCAAATGATTTTCCTCTGGCTTGTTTTGACACAATGTGTGTTTTTAATGGGTGTCTTGCTGTTAGCATTACAAATGAAAGTTAATTTTCTAAAGCACAAATTTTCTAGATGTGATTTACTTACAGGATATTTTTCCTTACATGATATTCTTTTACTATCACCACCTCTTTTTACTTAAATATTAGGAGGCTTTTGGAAATTTTATAATGTAGTCTTGATAGCTTTTACATTTTTATTTTTTGTGCTAAAATATGACTGCTTTAGGTTCATTACATGTTACACAATTTTATCATGAGATGTACTGCCAATGAAGATTTTTGTTAATACTTTAGGAACAGCTTTTTGCACATTACAATAAATTTTTCTAGAATATTCGCTTATTTCAATTAGCGAATTTAAATTATCCTGAAAACTTGACTACTATTCTACTGTCAAAACCAACACTCTACTAACCATCTTATTTTACCCTGTGTATATTGGTGGAAAAGATTATTTGCCTTCTTGAGTAGGCCCTGAGCATTCCTGCTACTAGTCTGGACTTGGATATTAAAAACCCGCTTGCCCTCACCATGGGTACATGACCTCTCAGACAAGTCTTGTTGCAGTGAGAGGACAGCTGCTGTTGGCCAATTCTCTGTCTGTTACCTGGGTCCCAATCTGAGCTGTGGATGGGAAGCGAAGCAGCCATGGGGGCAGGAGACCTCCCTCAGAAGGGGTGAAGGTTCAGGCCCCTGCAAAGTTGGGGGGCGGGGTAAAGGTCTGTATGCCAGGTTAATTCTTGTTCCCTGAGCAAATGTTTTGGTGCAACTCAGAACCGCATGGCCTTGGGAAGGCGACTTCACCTTGCAAAGACTCGGTTTCCTTGCCTGTAACACGAGGACCCGCCTAGCACTCAGCTGCCGGGTGGCGAGGACTTAGAAATAACCTGCCTGGTGCTTGGTGCGGTGGACATTTTCTCTGTTTTCCGAGTTCCGAACAGAAAACAACAGGTTCCTGAGGGGAGGAGCTGGGAATTAAGAAATTAGAGAAAGAAAGAGACAAGAGGCAGAAATAGATTCAAGCTGGGCGCTAGGTGGGCGCCATGTCTCTGATGGAGAGACAGTCACCCTCACCTCAGACAACACAGCACATTTATTGATTTCCAAAAGGGATTTTATGATCAAAAGGAGTTTCGGGTGTGCCCAAATCCTATTCATCAGGATCTGGGTAAAGCTTCTTATTTTTTGGTACAAGATTTAGCATATCAAGACCTGGGTGGTCAAGTTCCTTTTTGTTCCTCATTCCAAGCACATGGATAAAGATAAGAAATCTGTACTGATAACAGGATTCTGCCAGTGCCCTCGGGCTCAGCTGATAAGAATTAAAAGAGTATCCATGTGCCTTCCCAGACGGCCCTCTACAGCCTGGTCGATGTTTCTCTCTCATATATGTTTCTAACTCTCTATCCCTCTCCCTTCCTCTCTGTTAAAAAAAAAATCAATAAAATATATTTAAAAAACAAACAAACAAACAAACAAACACACACAAGCGCGTGCATACACACACACACACACACACACACACACACACACACACAGGTGGCAATGATGTGGGGGCCTCGGCCAGGCTGGTTTACTCCTGGGAGGTGTCTGGGAAGGAAGCAGATGGGTTGGACAGAGTGGAGGAGGCTGACTTCTAACGTTAATGAAGGTGAACCGCCTGAAACGAAGGCACCTCTCCTCTTCAAACAGCAGCGTCACCTGTGACGGTACCTACAGGGATAAGTCATTTATAAGGCGGCCGGAGTCACTGGCCAGGTCGGAAAGCAGGCGGAGAAAGCACCATTCATTAAGGCAACCATTTAGTCCAGCAGCCTGTCATCAGGTCGGAAGGGACCTTGTAATACCCAGAAACCCAGCGTGGCTGTGGGCTCAGGATTCCCCGGAGGAGGACAGAGGTCAGGGCTCCCCAGCGCAGCCCCGGGAGGGGGGAGTTGTGGGGTGGGAGGGTGGGGGGGACAAAGGGGAGGCAGCGCAGGCCCCCCTCAGGAAGGTGCTGGAGTGCTTAGGCCAGAAGCTCACGGAAAGTTCCATCACTCCACAGCTTCCTGTGTGACTTTTATTTTTATCTTTTGCCCACGCTTGCCCCAAACTGAAATAGATATTGTGGCACAAATCTTACTGATTGAGTGTTGTATGCTGGTTAATAGCCGCCTTTAATTAATTAATTAATTGATTAAAAATATATTTTATTGATTTTTTACAGTGAGGAAGGGAGAGGGATAGAGAGCTAGAAACATCCATAAGAGAGAAACATCGACCAGCTGCCTCTGCACAACCCCCACTGGGATGTGCCTGCAACCAAGGTACATGCCCTTCACCAGAATCGAACCTGGGACCTCTCAGTCCACAGGCCGACGCTCTATCCCTGAGCCAAACCGGTTTCGGCTGCCTTTAATTTATTGATTTATTCACAATATCTTTGTTAGGTTAGTGGTACAAATGTTCATTAAAAAGCAAATGTGTGATTGCCATTTATATATGTGTATATGTAATTTATATATAATTTTCTTCATGTTAAAAATTTAAATTATTTAACATTAATTTTATATTTATAATTAACATAACATATACAATCAAATCACCACCAAAACCAAGTTATGCAGAGTTTGTTTTTCGGTGATGATTTGATTCCAGGGCTTAAACATTCATACATGCCTTACTTTCCTTTAACTAAGAGATAATCATACTCCGGCTCTGGCTGGGTGGCTCTGTTGGTGGGAGTGAGTTTGATTTCCCATCAAGGCACATACCTAGGTTGTGGGTTCGATCCCAGGTCAGGGTGGGTGAGGGAAGCAACTGATCAATGTTTCTCTCTCACATCAATGTTTCTCTCTCTCTCCCCAACAATAAATAAGAACATATCTTGGGTGAGGGTTTAAAAAAACAAAGAAATAGCACTCTACTAGTATACTCATGTCCTAGATAGAATCATCCACTTTTGCCAAAATGAATATAATAATTGTTTTGGCATACTAATCTCTACGAAAGGAATTGGGTTTGCCAAAAGAGGATTTGACTCCAGACATCTGCTTTGGGCAGGGCACGTGCTTTCACAGCTCTTGTTTGGAATTCTTGAAGTCTACTCTGCTGGTACACAAGTTCTAGGAAGACAACCAGGGACCTCATGCCCTATAGACCGTTTCAATGCCTGGATTTCATCATTAGCAATATTCAGAGGGCTTAAAATTGTTCTTTTTAAAAATTAAGATATTGGGTATTTTCATGTAAAAAATACTTAAAGTTTTAATCTTAGTTTAAAAAATTGAGCATATTTTGCCTCTATTTTCTTTAGCTTGTTCTGTATCTAGTTTGTGCACATGAGTTCTTTACATTTTTTTCACCTTAAATAAAGCGTATGATTTGCGTATGATTCTACTTGAAGATATTTGTATTGACTTCAGAGGGGAGGGGAGAGAGCGAGAGGGAAACATCCATGATGAGAGAGAATCATTGATTGGCTGCCTCCTGCATGTCCCCCACTGGGGATCGAGCCGAAACGCTGGCGTTTGCCCTGACCTCTTGGTTGATAGGTCGGTGCTCACCCACGGAGCCAGGCCCCCGGGCCGGCCTGTGAGTCTGTTCACATGGAGAGCTGGGCACAGTCCTGCGCAGAGGAGAGGGTCAGTGAGTAAGTGTGACTGAGGCCGTTCGAGTCTGCCTGCCAGAGTCTGCTGTAACTCCTTCACCAGGGATTACTCGAGGGGGCACCCCACGTTTCTGGGAGTGGGTGCTTCGGCTGAAGAGAGAAAACTGTAACTGTTTCTGGAAAGGAGTTCTAAGCTTTAAGGATGGCCACTTCCATCGGAAGTCCTTGGCATGAAACGGGCTGAGGAGGACGCTGTGGCCTTCCCTCCCGGAATGGCTGTCAGAGGTGGGGGAGCAGGAAGGGAGAAATCCCTGGGAGAACAGGACGTCGCACTGTGTTCCTCCTGAACCCCAGCAAAAACCACCCTCAGCTTTCCCCAACTTTCCCCTGTCCTTCCCCCCACATCTCCCCGTGGGCTCTCCGTGTCCTGTACTGGGAAAGCTACTTTTGTGAAGAAGAACGTGACTCGTGTTCCTGTTTCCACAACTGGGACTAAGTGTGTTTTAGTGTGGGTATACGTGGTATTTGAGTTTCATAGTAAATTCACTCTTTTTCTATTTTCTTCTCTCAATCATCATGTTTCTTCATAACCAATTCTTATTTATTTTTTTGGCATTAAATCTTAACAAAGAAGATCTCACACAGAAGCTATGACCAAAACATGTCTGTTCTTATTGGGTTGGCTATACCGTGATTTAAACATTGGTGAGGTTAGCCCTAACCTCAGTGGATAGAGTGTCAGCCTGAGGACTGAAAGGTCCCAGGTTCGATTCCGGTCAAGGGCATGTACCTTGGTTGCAGGCACATCTCCAATAGGAGGTATGCCGGAGGCAGCTGATCAGTGTTTCTCTTTCATAGATATTTCTAACTCTCTATCCCTCTCTCTTCCTCTCTGTAAAAAAAAAAATAATAATAATAAATATTTTTTAACATTGGTGAGATTAAAATTTCAGAATTTATGTAATCACTCCGTTTACCCTTTATAATGAAGAGGCATGGTTCTATTGTTGTTTTGTTGTTGTTGTTATTGTTTAAATACTTTGTGAAATTATTTGTGCTGTATAGTGTAGTTGGAGAAAGGATTTAATTTATGTAAATATAAACAAAGCATTTTAAAAAACGAGTCTAATCGTTACCTGTGTCTCCTTTGACCAGATTAGGAAAAAACAGCAAGAAGTGGTGGGCTTTCTGGAAGCTAATAAAATCGACTTTAAGGAATTAGACATAGCCGGAGATGAAGACAACCGGAAGTGGATGAGGGAGAATGTCCCCGGAGAGAAAAAACCTCAGAACGGGATCCCTTTGCCCCCCCAGATCTTCAACGAGGAGCAGTATTGTGGGGTGAGTGAGTGGTTTCTTGGAAAATTCTTCCATATGTGTGTTCCTCAGAAACTGTTTCAAGCAGATTACTTTTTTTATTTTTTAATATTTTTATTAAATTATTATCTGTGTGCATATATTACCATTGCCCTCCCCTCCCATACATGCCCTCCCTCCCCAGAGTTTTGTGTCCATTGGTTGTACATATATGCATGCATACCAGTCCTTCGGTTGATCTCTTATCTCCCCCAGATCTCCCTCCCCTCCCCGCTGTAATTTGACAGTCTGCTTGTTGCTTTACTGTCTCTATATTTATCTTTTGGTTCATCAGTTTATAATGTTCTTTATTACCCATAAATGAGTGAGGTCATGTGGTGTTTCTGGCTTTCATTGACTGGCTTATTTCACTCAGCATGATGTTCTCCAGTTCCATCCAGGTTGCTGCAAATGATGAGAATTCCTTCTTTTTTATGGCAGCATAGTATTCCATTGTGTAGATGTACCATAGTTTTTTGATCCAATCATCTGCTGACGGGCACCTAGGCTGTTTCCAAATCTTATCAAGCAGATTACACTTGAGGCAGCATTTGGAGTTGCTCACAACTTTCAGGTCATGACCTGTGTCTACCATCCAATGCCTGCATGGTAGAGCCACGGTGACTAAGCAGCATGTAAGATTTACAAGATGATGGGAACAGCAGAAGGATGGTTCAGAAGTTCTTGGGATTATTTTAGGTCCCTTATTTCATTCTGAAGAATTGAGGTCAGTTGTTGAAACAAAATGAGGCTTCAGTTGACAAGAAGTTCTAGGTCCCCTGGAAGCGGACATAGCTGTGCACCCACAAAATCACAGGCTGCTTTCACTGAGATAACGAGTGATTTGCGGAAGTCAGGTCTTCCTGTGGATGCAAAATAAATCTGTGCACATGTGTCTAAGCAGTTTAAAAACTGTACTGGGCATTCTGATTACAACAGCAATTTTCTCTTCTATATTTAACGATTCTTTCTCCATAAAATCACCTTTTCTTTAGAGTTTACAGATTCTATTTAGTAAATCCAATTGTTGAAAAGACAAATTGAAAAACTCAAAGGACTTTAGAATCTGAGAATTGGGAAGTTATTTTAGGGGTCATCTAAGGTCACTGTTCTTTTTGTCTTTTTACTAGAGGCCCAGTGCACAAAATTTGTACACTCAGGAGGATGTCCCTCAGCCTGACCTGTGTCCTCTCACAGTCACCATGGCCGCTGCACTCACCAGCCTCTGGCTGAGCAGTGCTCCTCCTATGGGAGAGCACTGACCACCAAGGGGCAGCTCCTGTGTTGAGTGTCTGCCCCCTGGTGGTCAGTGCACATTATAGCGACCAGTCATTCCACCGTTTGGTTGATTTGCATATTAGTCTTTAATTATATAGGATTTTATTTTTAAAATACTAAACATTTTATTTTTAATATTATTTCTCCTCTTTTATTTTCTTTTTTTACAGAGAGGAAGGGAGGGGGATAGAGAGTTAGAAACATCAATGAGAGAGAGATATCGATCAGCTGCCTCCTGCACACACCCTACTGGGGATATGCCTGCAACCAAGGTACATGCCCTTGACCGGAATTGAACCTGGGACCTTTCAGTCCACAGGCCAACACTCTATCCACTGAGCCAAACCAATCAGGGCAGTTACTGTTCTTTTTAAAAAATCTTCACCCGAAGACATGCTTTATTGATTTTAGAGAGAGGGGAAATGAGAGAGAGAGAGAGGAGTAAGAAATAAAGAGAGAGAGAGAGAGAGAGAGGAAACAAGGGGGTGGATATCAAATGGTACAACTTACATATGAGCCCTGACCAGGAATCAAACCTGTCACCTTTCAGTGTACAGGACGACACCCAACGAACCGAGCCACACCGGTCAGGGCCTGCTGGGCACCGGTCAGATGCAGTGATCAGGGCTCTGGAAATCAAGGAACTGATCAGTGTTGTGCTGCTCCTCGGCTGGAACGGGGTGTGGGTATCTGAGCTCACCTGTTCTCTTCCTCCTGCACAGACCTGCTGGTGCTGCAGGCCAGCTTCCCTGTTTTATTTATTTATTTATTTATTTTAGAATATATTTTATTGATATTTTACAGAGAGGAAGGGAGAGAGATAGAGAGCTAGAAACGTTGATGAGAGAGAAACATCAACCAGCTGCCTCTTGCACACCCCCTACTGGGGACATGCCTGCACCAATGTACATGCCCTTGACCGGAATTGAACCCGGGACCTTTCAGTCCGCAGATCGACGTTCTACCACTGAGCCAAACCGGTTTCGGCTCTGTTGTTTTATTTCTTATCTACAGCAGCTGTGGCCAGACTGCAGCTGGAAGGCCCTGTAGCTAACGTTTCATGCAGGTGTCACTGGGACACGCCCACACTGACCCGCTCACCTGTTGCCCATGGCGGGCTGCTCACCGAGGCAGGCTGAGTAAAAGTTCTGAGGATTTTCTGCTTTAAAAACAAAACCTCAAAGGCCTGTCTTATCCTGTTTGGTTGTGATCTAGCACTTAGAATTCTTTTTAGTTGTGGAGGAGAAAGAAAGGGTGTTCCAAATAAGAAAAAAACCCTTACATTATACAAACATATTTTCCTGTTACAAATATGAGTCTGATGAGATGAGCTCATTAGACTCAAATTCTTCTATGTTTTAAAATAATTTTTTTCAGCACGTTCTGCCTTCACAGAGGTATTAGCAGCTTATCTTACTAGCATTTTTGCTAAATTTGTTTTCCTGCAGCCGATCAATGATTCTCTCTCATCATTGATGTTTCTCTCTCTGTCTCCCCCTCTTCCTTCCTCTCTGAAATCAACACAGGTACATTAATGAGGCAGAGGGCTTTGCTTCCAGAGTAGGTAAAAATGATAAGGTAGCCCTAACTGGTTTGGCTCAGTGGATAGAGCGTCGGTCTCCGGACTCAAGGGTCCCAGGTTCGATTCTGTTCAAGGGCATGTGCCTTGGTTACGGGCACGTCCCCAGTATGGGGTGTGCAGGAGGCAGCTGATCGATGTTTCTCTCTCATCGATGTTTCTAACTCTCTATACCTCTCCCTTCCTCTCTGTAAAATATCAATAAAATATACTAAAAAAAAACAAAAACAAACACCACAAAAAAACCCTACCCTACTCTCATTAAAAAATTCTTAAAAAAATGATGATGTGCATTGTAGGCTTAGATTTTTCAGAAGGAAAATCAAAGGGCCGGAAGGACATGTCCGTTTTGAAATGGCACAAATCGGGGTGGTTAGTCACTGTGTCCTTCTGCTTGCTTGACATGTGCACTGTGAGAAAAGTCCTATTACTTAACTGGAAGCACTGGTCTCCGCGGGGTCTCCACGGCCACTGGGGGCCGGACCTGGTGCGGCCGCAGGTGGCAGGTGGAGGGGGCGCAGGGTCAGGCAGAGGGTTTCTCTGTGCCGGCCGCGGGAGGGCTGCGCGGCCGGGCAGTGCCCTGGGAGGTGCCCGGGTCTGCCCTGCTGCCCGGGCAGCACAGATGGAGATGTCATCCCGGCCTGGCAGACAGCTGTCAGCTGGGGAAGGAGACACCGCTGGGGAGCCGGGCCGGAGGAGGCCGGGGAGGCAGCCGGCGTGCCTGTCGCTGCCAAATGGGAGCCCGTGCGTCTTCGCCCCGGTGAGGGCAGGGTGCCGGTCTGGATCCAGCACAGCCAGGGGCACCTTGGCCGTTCGGCAGAGGGGCAGTGTCCTCAGGGCTGCCAGGGAGGGCAGGACGAGGCCCAGTTAGGTGGGGGGAGGGCTTTTCAACACATGGATGCCATTACATGTTATGTCATTAAAAATTTATTATGAGCCGAAACCGGTTTGGCTCAGTGGATAGAGTGTCGGTCTGCGGACTGAAAGGTCCCGGTTCGATTCCGGTCAAGGGCATGTACATTGGTTGCGGGCTCATCCCCAGTAGGGGGTGTGCAGGAGGCAGCTGGTCGATGTTTCTCTCTCATCTATGTTTCTAGCTCTCTGTCCTTCTCCCTTCCTCTCTGTAAAAAATTAATAAAATATATTTAAAAAATGTATTATGAGCCCGGCTGGCGTGGCTTAGTGATTGAGCATTGACTTATGAACCCAGAGGTCACGGTTCTATTCCTGGTCAGGGCACATGCCTGGGTTGTGGGCTCCATCCCCAGTGTGGGGTGTACAGGAGGCAGCCAATCAATGATGCTCTCTCATCATTGATATTTCTGTCTCTCTCTCCTTCTCCCTTCTTCTCTGAAGTCAATAAAAATATATTAAAAAATTAATATGAAGTATGTCATATGATAATAACATGTGTAAAGATAAGTAATAAGATGAACAACCACGTGTGCGCCACCCAGTGTAAGAGTTTTGATGTGCACAGACATGTAGACCTCCCTCTGCATCGGGGGCAGTATGCAGTGAACTGCGTGTTAACATTCCCTTTCCTTATCTGAGGTGTGTATGTGCCTGAAGAATACTTTGTTTTGTTTTGCCTATTTTTTACTTTATTTTGTTTTCCTTATTCCTCACCTGAGGATATTTTCCCATTGATTTTTAAGGAGGGTCGAAGAGAGAGGGCAAGACAGAGAGAAACATTGATGTGAGAGAAACACATAGATTGGCTGCCTCCTGCATGAACCTGGACCAGGGCCCAGGCTGGGAAGGAGCCTGCAACCAAGGCATGTGCCCTTTACTGGAATCGAACCCAGGACCCTCTGCAGGCTGACACTCTATCCACTGAGCCAAACCGGCCAGGGTGGTTTTGCCGATTTTTGAGCTTTATATAAATGGACTCATATTGCATGTATTCTTCTTTGACTTGATTCTTTTTTGTTGTTGTTGTTTTGTTAATCCTCACCTGAGGATATTTCCCCATCAATTTTTAGAGAGAGTGGAAGAGGGAGAAGAGAAAAACATTGATGTGAGAGAGACACATCGATTGGTTGCTGCACATGCCCTGACCAGGGCCAGGATCAAGCCTGCAACTGAGGTTCGTGCCCTAACTTCCCACAACTATCCTCCCCTGCAGGCCATCTTGTGATGACCATCTTGTGATGGCTATCTTGTGTCCACATGGGAGCAGGATCTTTGACCACATGGGGGCGGCCATCTTGTGTCATGGTGTGATGGTCAATTTGCATATTACTCTTTTATTAGATAGGATTTGTTTATTTATATTAATTTCAGAGAGGAAGGGAGAAGGAGAGAGAGAGGAACATCAGTGATGAGAGAGAATCATTGATTGGCTGCTTCTTGCACACCCTCCACTGGGGTTCAAGCCCACAACCTGAGTATGGGCTCTGATCAGGAACCAAACCATGACCACCGGGTTCATAGATCGACACTCAACCACTGAGCCACGCCAGCTCGGTGACTCTCTGATTTTAGATCACAGTTGTCCCCATTTTGCCAAAACAACCTCTGCGTTAAGCCCTCCAGCATCCTGTGGCTCCTGGTATCAGAGAGTGTGAGGGAAATCCGGGTCCTTAGAAGCTACTCTATTAACAGCAGAGGAATCCTGCTGGCCAGGTCTCACCCACGGGGCCACGCTGTGAGGAAATCAGCCAACGATGCGAAACTCCTGGAGAAGGCTTTTACTGTGTATAGCTGAGTCTTAGCAGTTCCTGAGCATGAACAGTGTGTGTGTGTGTGTGTGTGTGTGTGAATTCTCACTACACTGTAACAGGCACAAAGCATGTAAAAACAAATGTGAAGCTCACAGTTGGAGTTCTTAACTTTGGGATTAGTCATCTTTGGCCAAGCAAACGGGCATAATGTTTTGTGTTGGCTCCCAAGTTAATGGCAAATAACAAAAGAGATCAACGTAGGTAAAAATCCTGGCCTGCAGGGGTGCAATGGCTTAAACATTCTTTTTCTTTGCTTCAAGGATTTTGACTCTTTCTTCTCTGCAAAGGAAGAAAATATTATTTATTCATTCCTTGGTTTGGCTCCCCCGCCAGGCTCAAAGGTAAGCTGGATCACTCTGTGGGGTCCCAGTACAGGCCCTAAGAAATGAGGTAGAGATCAGCACCTGAGACTGGTTAATAAATGAGGATATTTATGTCAACATAACTTTAGTACACTCCTTGTTCTGATGAAGTCTTATGCATAAAGATAATGTAAGCTTTTTACTAACCCATGTTCCAAAACTGTGCTTTTCTTGTTTTTGTTTCATTATATTTTATTATATGATAAAAATAAACAATAAGTGAAAAATTTACCATGCTTAAAAAAAAGAAATATCATTGCATTCAATACTCTTAAGTGTGCTAATTAAATATGTAAAAATATGAGTTCCCAGGTTGTGTTTATGAAATTTTGTTATGGATTGACTTCTTATATAACTTCTTATATTAGTTAATTCTTTAGTGATACATCCGCTATTTTAATTCTTCTTTATTTAACACATTAAGCACCCAGTCACCGGTGACTGACACTATACTGTCAGTCAGGAAGACAAAACAGGCTGGGTGCTTAACGTGTTAAAATAAAATACTCTCTGCTCTTTTAATCTGATAAAGAGGGGGAAATTATCTGGATTCAAGATCAAGATAAATTTTATTAGTTTTCTCCCTCCTGGTGCTGTTTCATCTTTGATTAAGTATGTCTATTAAATAAAGAATTATGTTAATAAAGTTAATATCATGAATTCCTCTATGATGTTCACCGGCTTCACCCTATGCAATGGCCACTGCATTCCTTGTCTCTAACCAAGATCTCACACAGGCCTCTCTGTAGATACAAGACATTTTTTCTTTCTTTAAAAAAAAATATTTTATTGATTTTTTTTTTTTTTTTTACAGAGAGGAAGGGAGAGAGATAGAGACCTAGAAACATCGATGAGAGAGAAACATCGATCAGCTGCCTCCTGCACACCTCCCACTGGGGATGTGCCTGCAAGACAAGGTACATGCTCTTGACTGGAATCAAACCTGGGACTTTTCAGCCCACAGGCTGATGCTCTATCCACTGAGCCAAACCGGTTTCGGCAAGACATTTCTTTCTTAATTCATTTGTTTGTTTGTACCCACCTTCATTTCTAAAGAGATTTGTGATGACTGAGCCTGAATCCATTCTCACAGAGGAGAAACCACTCAAAATCCGACCTCGTAGAGATGGGCTTGCCTCAGAGGCCTGGCTCTCACATGTCAGCAGTCTGAGGTGATGGCATCAAGGCTGGCACCAACACCTTCTCAGGTGGTCACATGCAGATTCCATAGTTGTTTTTGAAGATTTGCTTGCTCAGAATTTTTTAATACACAGAACTCTGCAGTGATGGTCACCACAAAATAGCATTCTTTCTTCCGGAGCGTTTTTTGAGGGCACGTTCCCAGGGGTGCTTTCAGCGAGGCAGGCCACAGTGAACCTGAAATGTGACTGTGGTTGCCCCCTGCTGGGCATAACGGGTATCCCGCCCCGCCAGGCTTCGCGCTTCACTGAGCCAACCGGGAGCATGCTCAGTCGCCCTGATTTTAGGGCCATCAGACGGGATGGTTAAAATCGGTTTCTGATTTTTACTGTTATGGAGAGGGAATGTGGTGTGATGGATGTCTATCACTTTTGTAACACAATGTGTGGTTTTACTTCCCTATAAAAAGACTGTTTTGAATATTAAAAAGTAGTTTTCTTATCAAGCTAATGTGTGTATATTGGGAAGGTCAAATATACTACTGCAGGATTATTGGAAAAGCTGGCAGGCCCTGCTCCTACCCTACGGGTTTAACTTTCTCTCTGGCGGCTGCTCAGGGGCAGAATTCTGGGTGGACGTCACTTGGCTCGGAATTGAGGAGTCTCGGCTGCTTCGTGTTCTCTAGTCTCAGAGGTCCTCTTTTTCATTAAAAAAAAAAACCAAAACATTATATATATATATATATATATATATATATTATTGATTTTTTACAGAGAGGAAAAGAGAGGGATAGAGAGTTAGAAACATCGATGAGAGAGAATTATGAATCAGCCGCCTCTTCCACACCCCCTACTGGGGATGTGCCCGCAACCAAGGTACATGCCCTTGACCGGAATCGAACCTGGGACCTTTCAGTCCGCAGTCGACGCTCTATCCACTGAGCCAAACTGGTTTGGGCCTCTTTTTCATCTTGAAGGTGTCTAATGAGCTGCTTGGAACAGGCCTTTTCTTCCTTATTTGGCTGGGCCCTGGCCCGGCCTCTTCTGCAGAGAACAGACCTGCTCATGAGGAGAGGGAGGCAGGCATTACAGAGAGATCACGAGGTCCCATTGTTTCTCTCTCTACCCGTTTCCCTCCTCCTTGGGAGCCACCAATACCATGAATTAAACACACACACACACACACACACACACACACACACACACACACCTATTTATAAAACTATGCTTATCTCCACCAGCAACACATATGTTTGTCTGTATTTTTAAGGCCAAATTGGTATCATATTTTCTGGAATGTTCTGCCACTTGCTTTTCAAAAACAACAACATTGCTGGGAGATGTGTCTGTACTAACATAGGCAAAGGCATTTCAGCTCCTGCTACTAAAATATGTGACTGGGTTTCATCGTATCCCATTTAAACATGTTCCCTCTCTTCCACGTGGAAGAGAACGTCACGCAATGTGACGGCTCCGCATCACACACCAGGGCGGGCACTGTCACGCTGCATGACATCCTCTTTCCCCGAGTGGACGAGGGGGAAGGCCACGGAATGAGGAAACCGGCCCAGAGAGACCCCGGCGGACCGCCAGTCCCGATTCTTCTCTTCCCCGAGGAGGAGCGGGAGGACCACGGAGCTGAGCTGGTTCGCACAGGCTCGCCCACCAATCAGCAGCCCGGCCCGGGGAGCCTCTGGGGCTGTCAGAGCTCACAGGTGTTTATGTGTGCACACGGGGGAGTCCTCCACGCTTCCTCTGGGAAGACAGACACCCGCTGATTTGTGGGCGTGATATTATAGCATCTCTGTAAATCATCCATGGTCAGAGTGTCTTTTTGTAGTAAACAACATTGTGGAGAAGTCAGCAAGGCAATTAATCTTGTGCTAAGCCTAAAAATAGACAGTTGACAGTTAGGTAGAAATGTATGTTTATATCAGCAGCGTTACTGCTTTAGACAGCTTGTCTTGTCTGGGGCAGGTTAGACGAGACCAAGCAGCGGGCCGGTTTTCCCAAGAGGCTTTGCTGCCATAAAGTCCACCTTCCTTCTTTACAAGCATCTGGTCACATCCGATTAAACGCGCGCCATGCTCCATCCCACACGCCAGCCAAGGCCTTGGTTGCATAACCAGGCTCCAATTATGCCCTGGTAATAAGGAACACAGATCCTTACTGAGCCAGGCATGTAACTGTATGGCCATAAATAGTGAAAGGACTCCATAAGAATTTTTAAATTCTGGAGGGATCAGGCAGAGAGAGTATCAAGTACAAACATTTCATTTCAACTTACAAAAGCAGAGTCTGTTGCATTGTTATGATTTATAAGAAGCGTAAGGGGAAGGACAGAGGGCTTCCTAATAGATGCAGAATATAGAACATGAAGGTGACACCAACAGTATTCCAAACAAAAACAACCATCATCCCTCATCAATCCATTCGGTCCTGTGTAATTGATTCTCGTTCCAGTGGATCTGGGGATAGTAGTCTATGAACCCGCCTGCCCCTGGGCTACAGTTGCAGAAACCCTGACTTAGCCCACTGGTCTGGTCTCATGTTCTTTAAGTGATGCCATCAGAAGCCGGTGCCCCTCAGCACATGGCATGTAACCTTTTTCTGTGCGGCTCTGAGCAGTCATTCTACACCAGGGGTGGGCAAACTTTTTGACTCGAGGGCCACAATGGGTTTTTAAACTGGACCAGAGGGCAGGAACAAAAGCAACCTGACCATGCTGGCACTCTCATCTTGGGCTGCTGGTGAAGGAGTGGAGGGGAGAGCAAGAGAACCCTCCGCTCTTTCGGCTCCGCAGGCCGGATAGAACAGCCGGATGGGCCAGATCCGGCCCTCAGGCCATAGTTTGCCCACGGCTGTTCTACACAGAAGAGGAACCATACTGGCCTGTAGCCAATTGCAGAAGCTTTTAGGGAAGCATCAAGTTCAAACACGCTAAAAAATGTACCCACAGATGACAAAAGGCCTACAATGACTGTGGTTACTTTATTAGTGGAAATTTTCAGATGTGAAAGTTTTGATGAGAATTATAACAAGACGAATGCACCTGGCAAGAAATTGGTCCCCCCCCCCCATGTGGCATGCAAAACAAAATAAAAAGTTAATCCAAGAAAGTTTTAGAAAAATACCTACATACATAATCACAAAGGCTATTTAAAAAAAAAAAAGACAGCAACAATTATATCTTATTTGTAAAAATGGATGAATATGGGAAAATGTTAATTTTCTAGAGACATGCTATACTGCAAATAGCCAAAGAATGTGTACCATGCAATATACCATGAATGCTAAACATATTCTTACCGTACGTGGTAGGGATTTATAAAGACTATCAATCATGACATCGAGTAGGCCTGGCCCGAGTCACCTGTATATTAATAAGCCGTATGTAGATGACAGGAATCCCCACTGTCCTAGAACACACTGCCCGTATTAAAATAGTTTTGCCATCACTCAAAATTGCTTTCAACAGAAGCACTAATCCTACCAGGAAACGAGCACCGAAACTTTTGGTTACACGTCAGTTTTGGCTAGATCGGAACGAAGAAAGTAAAGTTATGACCAAGGTAACACTTACGGCAAAGACTGAAGTTACGGTTGCTAACCTGCCCCATCACTGTCACATGACAGGCAAAGAAGCTCTAGGACCCGTGTCTTTGATGCCTAGTGTAGTCGGGGGGGTGGGGGGTATTGTTAAGATGCCAGTGGGAGCGGTCCAGGGAAGTCTGTGAAGCGATCCCCCCCTAACTGGTAGAGACAAGTTCGGCCACGGCAGTGTTAGGGCATTGCATTTACAGAATGCTTTGTGGGGGTGAAAGTGAAAGTGATTTGCCAGAGTCATTCCCTGGGCAAGGCGCCTGGAGCAGGAGGTGGGAGGGGCTCCCCAGAAAAGCAGCAGCAGGTAGACCAGCACTCCCTGACCGCCTTGTCCCTGCAGCGGCAGCACCACAGGGCGCGTTGGGTCTTAGCGACGTGGAGCTGGCCCCGCCGCTGCAGCAGCAGGAGTACCAACAGCAACAAGGGGCCCAGCCGGTGCCAGCACGGCCCGTCGCCACCTGGGAGGGGAGCCGCACTTGGACGTCGGCGGGAGAGCGAGAGTCTGATTGTGTCGTCCTGTAGCGCTCGGTGCCCGCCTCTTCTTCCAGAAGCCATGGCTATTTTGCTGGCTCTCCCAGGCCAGCCCCTGAGATGTGCAGGGTAACTTACGTGTGGACTGCTGGGGACCCGAGCAGGAAGGAAAGGCCAAGGTCAGACTCGGTGACATCCTTGCTCTCTCGCCGCGGCCTTCTCTTCCTCCCAGTCGCCCAGGCCAGCAGTGGGACTGCCGGGGTGAGGATGCCTGATTCCCAGGCCCTTCCCCCAGAACATCAGGCTAAGACACGGACTCAGGCTCCAGGGGGGGACCCTGCCGAGACCGAATCTCCCCTGCTTCCCCGCAATTGGCCGGGTCCTCCGGGCTCTCCTGCAGGCCCGTCCCCCTCGGTTTCAGGATTTGGTTTGGGTTTCTATCTGCATTATTGCAATGCCTTCCTAGGGGTTTGGAAATAACACTTGTCTCATGAGAGAGAGAAAAAAATAATGGGCAAAACACTTGCTTGCTTTGTTTACACGCCTTTGTTTTCTTGTCTCCGCGGTGGGAGTGGCAGTGACCGTCCTACTGACTGGGGTCTCCGTGCCGTGGCAAAGATAAAATGAGGGATGGAGACAACGTAACTGGGAGAGTTAAACAATGGTGAGATGCAGGCGATTATGGCCTCAAAGACATTCTCACACCCTTTCCATCCGTCTGACGCAGGCCGAAAAGCCGCCGGGGGAGGAGCCGGCCCTGCCCAACGGCGAGGTCGTGGGCGAGGCCCAGAGCACCGCAGAGGTGAGCGTTGGTTTCTCGAACCATCTTCCCCGCAGACCAGCCTCCTCGGAATGCCAGCGTGGTCCTGATCTTCCTGTACCTGTCTGTCCGTTCTCTCTCACCCATCTATCCTCCCGTCCTTCCTCCCATCCCTCCACTCTCTGTGTCTGTCTGTCTGTCTACCTGTCTAATCCTTTGGAATCTCTGAAATGGTAAAGCCTCCTTTCCCCATGAGCAATGGAAAACTAACACTCCCCTCGAAGTGGGGCCTTTGGCGCTCTCTCCAAACACCTTCGGTGGGTCAATGGAGACTCCTCGCACGGGAGGGGATTACTCAGCCGCCCCCAGGAGTCAGATCCGTTGGATCTCACCCAGAGCTCCCATCGGCAGCAGTTTCCATGGGGGGCAGCCCTGTACCCCGGGGCAGCGATTTGAACCGGTGTGCCGCACGAATGTGTAGGACGGGCAATACCGGGCATGCAGTCAGGGGCACTGCCCTCTTTCCTCTTAGACTGACAAGTAAAAACATGACAGCCGCCAACACAATCGCTGTCTGGTGTGAATGAATAAAAACCACCCTATTTAAAAGAATCAAATTGGCAAAAACGGTAACGCCTTTTGGTGAGCTGCAGAAGTTTGGCGGTGAGCTATGTGGGCAGGAGGTGGAGAAGGCTGGAGAAGCTGTCTGGGAGCGAAGTGGCCTCAACCAGGAGGCCTCCGCTGGCGTGTGCGTGTGTGTGTGTGTGTGTGTGTGTGTGTGTGTGTGTGTATGTGTGTGTGTGTGTGTGCGTGTGCGTGTGTGTGTGTGTGTGTGTGTATGTGTGTGTGCGTGTGCGTGTGCGTGTGCGTGTGTGTGTGTGTGTGTGTGTGTGTGCTCTGAATCCAGATCAACACCCACAGCGCGCATGGCCTGGGGTTCCTTGGGAGCTTGGCTCCGGTTAGTGACACGGTGGGTTTCCTTTACCAGGGAACGGAGGAGGCTGGAGGAAGTGGGGAAAATGAGGCACCAAAGGAGGACAAGGAAGAGGAGGGCCACCTCGCCGAACCCCGAGAGGAGAAGGTGAGTGGTCGGTCGCCTTGGCACCGCGGTCTCACTGGACGCAGCTCTGCTCAGGAGCTCGTGTGAGCGCCCGGGGCGGGGAGCCTCTCTGGCACGGGAGGGAGGGTGGAGGTGAGGCCGGGGTCTCGCCAGGGAGGAAGCAGGTAATCTTCACCGAACGTGTTGACCTGCTGTGGTGGAGGTGGGGACGGGCTCGGAGGAAGGACCTGAACCCAGGTTTGGGTGGAAGATGGGGGTGGGGTTGGGGGTGGGGGAGAGACAGTCTCCACAGGACTTGCGTGGTTTGTGGTGTTGTAGGGCTCAGGTGGGTCCCCTATAAAACAAGGGGCCTTCTTCCTTGGTCACGATGCCAAGATGGGTGCCAGCTGCTTGTTAAGGGGCTGGGCAGCGTTTGGGAGGCAGGTTGGGGAGGACCGAGAAGACATGAACTCCCGCCGAAGACGGTCTGGGCTGCAGCTTCAGACCCACCGAGGGGACTTAGGGCCCCGGACAGCCAGGGGGCGTGGGGGGCTGACAGGGCGTGTGGATGGTGCCCGAGGAGTGGAGGAGGAGAGCAGAAGGCCCCCAGCATCCGGGCACTCTCTCGGGAGGGCCCTGCAGACCTGGGCATCCTGAGAGCACGGACTTGCTTCATGCTTCTGCTTGGTTCTCATCAAGGTCCGTGGTTTTAGGTTGTGTTCTCTGCCCACCCAGTCCTCTCCACAGTCCCTGAAGACCTTGGCCGGTTGTGGTCTGTAAATCACCCCCCTCGGCTTCCCACAACCAGTCGGAGGAAGGGTGCATCCTTGGGGGGAGGTCGGTCGAGGTCCTCGAGGGGCTCTGAGTCTGGTCTCTGTGGAGCCCGAGGACCCGGAGAACCAGGTCTGCTCTGATTCCCAGCCGCCAAGACCAGCTGCCTCCCAGGCCTCTCCCGGCTGCCCTCGGCGTCCCCCACCACACCTGTCTCTCCCCTTCACCCCCCATGGCCACGCAGCACCCAGCGCCTGCCTCCTGGCCCCCTTCCCTCCAGCACAGGCTCCCGACCAGCCTCCTTGGGAGAGCAACACTGTCTGTTGACCCTTACCTACTCCTCTCAGCAATCAGGTGTTTTTGTTCAAAACAGGCGGGAGAGGTAACGGAGGAGGGAGCAGAAGGGGACGCAGAGGAAGACGAAGCTGGAAAAGGAGAAGAAGGAGCAGGAGGAGAAGCAGGAGAAGAAGGAGCAGGAGCAGCAGGAGGAGAAGAAGAGTCTTAGGCCTTTCCCGCCTGGTTTCTTCAGCGTTTCCAGGTAGCCGCGCCGTCCCCGGTGACACTGCTCATTGGGTAGCTCTCTGTGCTCCGCTTAGTGTCAGGGAAGCGGGTTCTAGTGCAGGTCGAGGCCTCCCTTTAACAGCTGCCTCCTTAACGTCTCCCCTTTCTTCTAGAAAAGCCAAGGCGCGAAGCAACACTCAGCTGTCTTCCCACAAACCAGACTCAGCACACGCTGTGAGCTCCGTACCCCTGGGGCTCACCGAGGAACCGGACTCTCTGACGCGGTTCGGTGTCCGTGGGTCCCTCTTCCCACCGTCTCAACAAGACGTTCATTGTCAAGACAACACGTGCATACCTTCACGGGCCTGACATTTTGGGCCTTTGCTTAATTTTCTCTCTTCTTCTTCTTTTGTTGCTCTGCATGAGTAGGAAGACCTTCTTACTAACACCCTGAAAAAAAAAAAGATGTCAAAATATGGAATTCCTCTTGGTGCTATGCCAAGAGTAACTCTTTGTATGGGCCTTATGCTACTTGTCTCGGAATGAGCTTTCGCAGTGTAGTGCCTTCCAGAGAACAAGCATACGAATAAAGATGAATGGCAAAGACCTCGACCCGAGGCGCATCCGGTGTCTTAGCTTTGGGTCTCTGCTCTCTGCCTGGACTCGCGTGTCTGTGGCCACCTCCAAATCCTCAGCAGAACTTTCTGTCTGCCTCGGGGTGGGCGTTTCCCATCTCACTGGTTACTGGCTCTGCGTTGGCAGATGACACTGATGGTCTCGGCACGTCACGTTCTGTCTCACACGCTGCTGCGTGCGCGCTCTCTCGGAAGCCCTGCCCGGTTGTACCGCGATCGCCCACATGTGCGGGGATGATAGGGAGGACACATGCATCTGTGGCCCAGGGCCCGTCACATGTGTTTTGCGCTGAGGGCGCGGCTGCCGCTGTCTCTCCCGCCCTTGATGGATCTGCAGCCGTGGCTGCTCGTGCCCAGACGGTCCTGTAATGTTGCCTCCCGACGCCAGAGTGTCTGTTCCCGGAGCCGGTCCAGCTGACGGCTTGCTCACCAGGTAGGCGTGACAGTGTTTCTCTGCCCCACCTCCGTTTGTCATGGGTACTTTTTTTGGGGGGACGATTTTGCTGACACCCCTCTCTTCTTGGTGAATGTGCTGGTCCTTGTGTTTTTCCGGCCGCAGACGTGGCAATAGCTCGCCTCCTCGCTTTAGGGCGATCTTCTGATTTAAGGACAATCGTGGCAATTGGATGTGGAGGGGCCATCAGCTCCCCCCGAGCCTGTGACTGCTGTGGCGGCAGAAGCTGTGCGGGCCCCAGGAGCCCTGGCAAACAGCTCTTCCCTGGTTACCCTGGTAACCAACGGAGGCATTTTGAAGTGAATGAGGCTTCTTTGTGCCAGACAGTTGATGGAGTCGGCTCTGAAAGCATCTCTCCCTTTGCTAAAAATAAGATGAGAGACGCCAGTGAGCCAGAAATGCCTCCAATTAAAAATCACTTTCCGCCTGTCCCTCGCTGCACCACATCGAGGCCGCTAAAGGCAGCATGTGCCGTTCACAGCAGCTGCGGCCCCCGGGCCTTTCGCTCCTGCTGTTCCTCGGGCCGCGCTTCGTCTGCTGTGCCGGGGTGGGGTGGACAGAGGCTGTTGCTCCTGCTTCTCGCAGTTGTGAATGAAGAAGGTATTTGTGCTAGTAACAAGCAGCAGTAACCGGGCCACGGACGGACTTAGTTATTATTGTTTCTTCCAGACCACTTATGAAAGTTGGATTATTTTTTTCCTTATCTTGTCTTGCTGTCATTGTAAAAGAAACATTCTAGGAGCATGTTTTTTTAAAAAAATATATAAATATTTTATTGATTTTTTTTTTTTTTTTTTTTTTTTTTTACAGAGAGGGATAGAGAGTTAGAAACATCGATGAGAGAGAAACATTGATCAGCTGCCTCCTACACACCCCCTACTGCGGATGTGCCTGCAACCAAGGTGCATGCCCTTGACCAGAATCGAACCTGGGACCCTTGAGTCAGTCTGCCGGCCGACGCTCTACCCACTGAGCCAAACCGGTTAGGGCTAGGAGCGTATTTTTTTTTTATTCACATTTCATTTTCTTAGAAGATGATTGGAATCTTCTAAACAGTAAGCGTTCCCTTCCCCACTCAGTCGTTCCCCTTGGTTGGGGCAGGTAGTTTGGTAAAGGACCCGAGGCACAGGCTGAGGATGCTTTGTGGTTGTCGTCAGTTTTCTCCATTAAAAGTGAAAGGCATGGCCTGGCTGGCGTGGCTCAGGGGGTGAGTGTCAGCCTACAGAATAAGTGGTCTTGCAGATTTGGTTTGGCCCAGTGGTCGGCAAACTGCGGCTCTCGAGCCTCAAATGGTCGCTCTGTTGACTACTGAGTTTGCCGACCCATGGACAGGGGCTTACTCATAAGGAACAACAACAACTGGTAATTACTGGAATTGAGAGTCTAGGTCAGTGGTCGCCAAACTGGTTAGTCAACAGAGCGGCAAATCGCGGCTCCAGAGCCGCAGTTTGACAGCCACTAGTTTAGCCTTCAGCGGTTAGTGGGCCCAGGGGCACTGTGAGGATAGTCCCCAAATAGGGACTGTGCAGCATCCACATATAATGTGAAAAACCCACACGCTTTATCAATATGGAAGTTTCTGGACACTGAATTAGGAATACACAAAGAAGAATAAAGAAAAACCCAAGCGAAGCAAAATCACCCTGCAGAAGAAGGAACAAGACCATGAGATGGAATAATTATATGATTTACACACAGTCACATGGTGTTTTGAAGCTGATAGAAGTTCAATTAGGTTGAGTAGACCTCAGGAGGCCCGCACATTCAAAGTAACTTTTGTGTGTTTTTTAACAAGAAAGCAAGTGCACAGAAATGCGGAGGCGCCTTTTCCCAGACACTGAGCGGCAAGTGCTCCCTCTCCACTCCGCCCTTCTCCTCGGCACTTTTTTGGCTGATGGTCATGTGGTACAATGACCCCGGATGTGCTCTGTGGGTGCTTTGTGGTTGTCATCAGGCTCTTAGTTTTCTAACTACGTGTGAGGGGCACAGAGGGAGGATGAACTGTGCTGCCAGCAAAGGTCCTTGAGGAATACTTAAAACTGTTTTCTTCCCAAAGCAGTGCAACCGTTACACCTGCGCACGCATTGTAAGCGGAGCGACCCCCGCAAAGTGTAATGACAGAGGACGACCACTAGGTGGAGGCAGCACACAAGCTGCTTGGTAGAGCGTGGAGGCCCCAGAGCCACTGTCCACATGTGCAAGTGGGGGTGCTGTTTAAACCAGAAAGAGGAAAACTAACACACGAACCCCCACACCGGTTGTCAGTTAATTAGGTTATTCTTAAATAAGGTTTTTTAAAATCTTATTTTGGAGAGAATGCTGTGCCTTCTTCAAAGCCATTAAAACCAATGATTGTTTGGACTTCACAGCTTGGCATCACACACATTAGAAGAAGTCCGATGCAGTCGGCCCCCGATCACCTGCGGACAGTTTAAAAAAAAATATTTTATTGATTTTTCACAGAGAGGAAGGGAGAGGGATAGAGAGTTAGAAACATCAATGAGAGAGAATCATCGATCAGCTGCTTCTTGCACATCCCCCCCCCCCCACTGGGGATGTGCCCTCAATCAAGGTACATGCCCTTGACCGGAATCGAACCCAGGACCTTTCAGTCCGCAGGCCGAAGCTCTATCCACTGAGCCAAACCGGTCCCGGCTCACCTGTGGACAGTTTTGATGACGATGCAGGACTCCTGTAGCCTACAACGGCCTCGCTCAAGCATGTCAAACTCAAGGCTGACCCGGGCCATGAAAACAAAGGTTGACGTTTATGTGGGCCGAATAAACAACAGCTTTAGTTTTCATAGAAATGTAGATTTATTTCAGTAGAGACATGCCGAATACTAAGGGCTGAAATACACGAGTCATTGTTAACATAAAACAATAGAACCTACTTAAATAAAAATTGATATTTTTCCTCGAACATTAACTTACCAGACACTGAATAACGGCACAAATTAATAAGCCTAACACAAATAAGCCTACTTTTCTCGTTCCCCGAAAGTGAAATATTGCCTGTTGCACGCACCAAACAAGTCAGTCCAAGACTAACGCCATGTCCACTGGCTGCGAAAATATTCGCTGCCGGTGTTAGTGGAGAGAAACGGTGTGCCCGTGTGTAAGGCACAAGGGAAATGACCGCAACACAATTATAGTGATCAGTCATTAGCGAATGGTGTAGTTTGCTATTAATGATCATGTATAACAGGATATGGTATACATTAAGTCATGAAATTTTTATTAAACCTATTTCTTACATACCATTACATCAGCTGGGCACAAAAATATTCATTGTGGGCCGCATGCAGCTGGGGGCTGAGAGTTTGACATACTTGGTCTAGCTCCTCAGAGTGGTGCAAACAGAACCCGGTTGGCCAAGTGGCTGATTGTCATTCTGTTTCAAGCATTTTAGTCCTCAAATCATATACCTACCCTGATTCCCCGAAAATAAGACAGTGTCTTATATTAAATTTTGCTCCCAAAGATGCGCTAGGTCTTATTTTCAGGGGATGTATTATGTTTCTATTAAGTAGGTCTTATTTTCAGAGGATGTCTTATTTTTGGGGAAACTATATATATATATATGCCTAAGTGACCATTACGATAGTACAACCAGAACTGCTGATCAGTATGACCTGCACTGACCACCAGGGGGCAGGCACTCAATGCGGAGCTGCCCCCAGCCTGCAGGCCCCCATGGCTGCGACAGGGAACTGGACTGGAGCATCGAGGGAAGGCCAAGGGAGGGGGGAGGCGGGAACCTGACTGGCCCTGATCGCTGGCTCGGCCTAGGGACCTGGCCCACGGACGGATTTTGTGCACCAGGTGTCTAGTTTCCAAATATTTGCAAATAGATTAAGGATCCTCACAAAAGTGTTTTATTTTATGGTTGTCTAAGATACTTGGTTATTTATTTGTTTATTTATTTATTTTTTTCTTCTTTTGGAAGGACTTTCTCATAAGTGGGAAGTTGAGCTGCAAAACCTTGAAAACATCTCAGTAGGGTGGGTTCTTCTTCAAAACTAAAAACCCAGAGAAGAGTGTTCAGAGACGCAGCTATGCTCTCAGGGGTGGGAGGTTCGCATTGTAAGGGCTCAGTCCGGGGGTGTGAACAGCATGGAGGAGCCCGGGGTCGGGGATGACCCGAGAGGAACTAGCTCAAATTCAGCAGGTGGGTCTTGTCAGTGCAGGTGCGTGATGCCTTCTCTCTTCAGATTTGAAACCTTGGTTAAGACGTTCGGACCATGGAGTAAGGGGACTTGGGCTTCTCGGCTGGGCTGGTTTCTTGGTTGGACCAGGGACAGGTGGGACAGAGGTGGGAGGACTGGTGGAAAAGGGGCGTGGGGTGGGGCCGGGGAGGAGACTGTAACCGAGGAATCGAGCCTGGGACCCTTTGGTCTGCAGGCCGATGCTCTGGCCGGGGCCACGCAGTGGAGTTCAGATGGGAGGGTGAGAGGACAGCGTGCGTGTGTCATTCATCGTTGGGACCCAGAGCACCGTGCCGTGATCCCAGGTGCCAATGAAGTTCTTGGCCAGAAAAGGAACTACGCTTACTGGCTGTGTGCTGGGTGCCGGATACTCTTCAAAAGGTTTTCCACGCGTTGTCTCCTGTCCTCCTCCCAACGACCAAAGACCTGCGCGTTATTGCTACAGAACTGTGTTTTTAGCTGAGGAGGAGGCTCAGCCGGAGCACGTGGCTGGTGAGGATGCAGGCCCTCGTCTGACCCCAGAGGCCCTCGTCTGACCCCAGAGGCCCTCGTCTGACCCAGAGGCCGAGGCGGTTGCTGCTATGTCTGGCTGCCCATCCGAACAGCCAAAGCCATTTCACGTGCGGAGGATCCTTACATCCCCAGACAGCTCTGCCCTCTGCGGGCTGGCGCCTCTGCCCTGGGCTAGGCCGCCCCTGCTGCAGTGACGGGGAGTCCCCGGAACGCAACGCCGGGGCTATGACCACCTTGGCCCATCACTGACTGTTACAAACAAGAGACTCACCAGCTGGATTTATTTATTTTGATCATTTAAAAAATATTTTTATTGATTTTAGAGAGGAAGAGAGAGAGAGGGAGAGAGAGCTAGAAACATCAATGAGGAGAGAGAATCATGGATCGGTTGCCTCCTGCACGCCCCACACTGGGGATCGAGCCCACACCCCGGGCCTGCGCCCTGACTGGGAATCAAACCGTGACCTCCTGGCTCATAGGTCCATGTTCAACCACTGAGCCGCACAGGCCGGGCTCATCAATCAGCTGGGTTTAAACATTTACCTGCGTTTCCCATGCGATCCATTTTTTGCGATGAAGCTAATTACTAATTGTGACCTTGTGGGGATGGGGACCAATTGTCTGGCCTGGATGTGCCGACGCAGTGAGCCACACGTCCACTGAGTCCGCAGGCTGCCATGAGCCTCCTCATGGAGCCGCAGGGGCCTGTGGGGGAAAAAGGAACGTGGTGGGGGTTCGGTGTTCTGTGAGTTTCACGTCCATTCACCTCCTCCATGTGGTGCGTGCTGGCTCCCAGCAGCCAGTGTGGCTTGTGCCCCAGCGTCGAGCCTGAGCAGCCGGGCCAGGCTAGCCTGTGCTGGGACCACTGGCTGGGCCTAAGGATGGACAGCGATGCCGAAACTGGTTTGGCTCAGTGGGTAGAGTGTCGGCCTGCAGACTGGAAGGTCCCAGGTTTGATTCCGGTCAAGGGCATGTACATTGGTTGCGGGCACATTCCCAGTAGGGGGTGTGCAGGAGGCAGCTGGTTGATGTTTCTAACTCTCTATCCCTCTCTCTTCCTCTCTGTAAAAAATCAATAAAATATATATTAAAAAAAATAAAGGATGGACAGTGATGAAGTGACACTCCTGTGGCACGAGGGAAATGGCCGGCTGCCCTGGCTGCTCCTGGGCCCCCCCACGAGGCAACCTCTCACGGTGGTTTCAGTTCGCATCTCCCTGATGGCTAGTGGCCTTGAGCAGCTTTTCATGTCTGTCGGCATCTGTATGTCCTTTTTGGGGAGCTGTCTGTTCAGGTCCTCTGCCCGGTTTTTTCAATTGGGTTGTTTGGTGTGTGTGTGTTGAATTGTCTGGGTTCTTCATAAATTTAGGCAAACTATAATAAAAAACTAAAATAAAAGAGAAAGGCCCTTATGAGACAATACTTGCTTCAGTGGGGCTTTGGTGCTCACTGAGTCTGCCCCTTGAGTGAGTCACTCATGGATGTGAAGCGTTGTAATCTGGTCTCATACTGACCACTGGGTACACAGAGTCTTAGGGAATCTCCAGGGCAGAGCAAACAGAAATGGCTGCCAGTCAGCCCTGCACTGGGAGGGGGGGGGGGGAGGGGTCCCAGCACAGGAACAATGCTCTTGGATGTTCAAGGAGGTGCCAAGTCAATCACTGTGTAGGGTCACCCAGCAGGAGCTACAGAGAGATCTGCAGATTCCTCTTCTTTATATTGGCTTTGGAAATGCCCAGACGAGGCCCAGCTGTGAAGCAAGGCAGCCTTGGTGCTGGTGCTGGTTTTTGGGCCTTTTATTGATGGGCTAGGGGTCCCTGACCCAGCTGCAGCTTGTCTAACAGAGTTTTAGCCTGAGCAAGGAGAGAACGTTCATATGCAAAAGCGCTGCCCACAGCCTGGGTGGGGCTGTAAATTGGGTGGGGCAGAGTCTTAGGGAATCTCCAGGGCAGAGCAAACAGAAATGGCTGCCAGTCAGCCCTGCACTGGGGATGTCCCAGCACAGAAACAATGACCCCTACAAGCACCTCCATCTGGAAGAAAGCCACCCCCAAGTTCCTTCCCTGATGCCAGACAGTCCAGTTTCTCCCTATTTGTGTCTGGGACCCCAGAGCTTTGCCTGGTACTGGAGTTCAGAGGAAGTGGGGGCTTGTAAATTCAGTTTATGGTGCTGGCCTTTTAAGAGGAGCAGCTGGGTCTCCAACAGCCTGTGTATCAGTCAACCTCAATCTGTACTGGTTTTTACAGCCCATAGTTCTTATTGCTGTAGGGACTTTTTTTCCCCAGCTCTGGGACCCTGGGCTGGAGGTATGGTGTGGGGCTAGGATCCTTCACTCCTCCAGGCGGCCTCCTTCCCGATTAAAAATATGTGGGTACTAGGCCAGCCTGTTCTGTGCCTTCGCACTTCCGGACCTCCTACCAGTCTCAGTGCGCTTTCTTCTTGACCTCTCTAGTTGTAGTACTTCCACTCAGCCAGCTTTCTGGCGGTTCTGGATGATGGTTCTGTATTTTAGTTGTAATTTTGATGTGGTTGTGGGAGGCAGCAAGTACAGGCATTTACCTATTCCGCCATTTGTTCCTTCCTTATTTTTTAAAATTTTTTTCATTTATTTATTTTAAATCCTTACCTGGGGATATTTTCCCATTGGTTTTAGAGAGAGTAGAAGAGAGAGGGGAAGAAGAGAGAAACATAGATGTGAGAAAAACACATTGATTGGTTGTCTCCTGCACACTCCTGACTAGGGCCTAGTCAGGGAGGAGCCTGCAACCAAGGTACATGCCCTTGACTGGAATCAAACCAGGGACCCTTTGGTCTGTAGGCCGGCCAACGTCCTATCCACTGAGCCAAAGAGGCTAGGGCTCACGATGGTTTTTAATCCAAAAATAAAACCAATAGAAACGGTGTGAATAAAAGCCAAGAAATGAGCCTGTTTTCCAGCAATATCTGTAATCTGGAAAGCATCCTGAGAGGGCCTGGTAACCATGGCAACAGCACCAGCCCAGTGAAGTGGCTCTCAGAGCTCAAGGCACTCGTGTGGGAGGCTAATCCTCTAACAAAGCCGCCTCTGTGTTAGGTGGGCTGAGGAAAGCCACGGGCTGTGACAGCAGGCACGTAAACCCTCAGCCTGAGGACCCAGGAGCCACAGGCTGTGACAGCGATGTAAACCCTCAGTCCTAGGACCCCAGAGCCACAGGCTGTGACAGCAGCCACGCAAACCCTTAGTCCTAGGACCTGGGAGCCACGAACTGTGACAGCCATGCAAACCCTCAGTCCTAGGACCCCAAAGTCATGGGCTGTGACAGCAGCCCTGCAAACCCTCAGCCTGAGGACCCAAGAGCCACGGGCGGTGACAGCAGCCACGGCAAACTGTTAGCCCCAAGCACCCAAGAGGGAAAACTGTGAGTCTTAATCTTCAACCCACTGGTTATTTTATGAGAAGATGGATGAAAAGTGCTATCAAAGCTGATAGATGTCTCCACACAATGCGGGTTCATCCCCTAGAAGGTGTCTTTGCTAGATTCCACATGTTCCCACAGGCGTGCATTGGACGCCCATCATCCACGTAGTGGGGATGTGTTCTTCAGACTTTCTCGTTTTGGGTACAAAGTGCACCATCGCCAGGGCGGCCCCGGATGTCTAAGAGGGACTGCAGGGCACCCTCTCTGCAGACCTGGTTGTCACGTCACTCCCACGGTGGGAGAATCAGGCCTCCCTTCGCTGCCACCTTAGCTGCTCTCGCCCTCAGCTCCCTCCTTGGAAATGAAGTGGGGTGAAAGTAGCACCCTTCTGGGTGTTGAGATCAGATGACATGTATCTGAAGTTCCTTTGCTCCTGTGCGTTTATTTTTTCCCCTCTGATTTATTTGCCCAAGGAGAAGGCTGGTTTATCTTACACAGCCTCCCACTTCCGGAGTTTCCTGTCTTCCTGTGTAGTCCTCAGGAAAGTTCAACTAAATTTCCTTTACACTCACTCAGTTTTGTGAGTTCTGAATAATACATTTTTTATTTTAATTTTTTTGTTTCAGTCAACATTACCCTCTATAACAGATATACACCGAGTAGTCAGATTATTATGATCTCTGAATGCATAATAATCTAGCCACTCAGTATTTTAGAGGCCGGGTGCATGAATTCGTGCATGGGTGGGGGTCCCGTCAGCCTGGCCAGGGGAGAGGACATGGGCGGTTGGCCAGCCTGCCTGATGGTGGAACTCCTGGTCGAGGGGGACAATTTGCATATTAGCCTTTTATTATATAGGATACACTCTGAGTGGCCAGATTATTATGCATTCAGAGATCATAATAATCTGGCCACTCAGTATACACACACACACACACACACACACACACACACACACACGGAAGACTTTATCTCAATATATATGAGTCATACACTTAGGTTTCATGCACGTTGCTGTTTGTATGATATCCCTCAATAAACAGCAGTAAAACATGATTGCCATCCATAAAGCCTCTCAGATCTGCCCATGTAACATTTTCTAATTTCCTGGAAGGACACGAATCCTCAGATTCAGGAAGCCTGAAGGAACCTAAGGAGGACAAGTGAAAACAAATAACAGAGCCAGATACATGGAAATGAAACTGGAAAACACCAAAATCAAAGGCCCTAAAGGTAACCAGGGAGCTAAGTCAGTAACGTATAAATTAGATATCATCAAGATGTTCAACCACAGCAATAATCTGAAGACAGTATGGTAACAATAAGGTAATAGCTCACCTTACATGGCATTATTGTGTTGTAAGTGTGTTACATTCACTGTCTCACTCAGTCTTTACTCTGTAAGGTAGGACTGGAATTATCCCCACATCACCCATGAGGGAGCTGGGCCCAGCGTCTCCGAGTGACGGGCAAAGCCAGGGCTGCTCCCCAGGGGTTTGAACACAGAGCCCGTGCCCACACAACACAGGGGCATTTCTGATGGCTGAGAGCAAACAGCCTCAGCTTAGAATTCTATACCCAGCTAAGAGTCATTGGAGGCCGAGTGCAAAATAAGATATTTTGACACAAATAAACTGGAGAGAATTAAGCACACCCTTCCCGAAGGGGACTATTAAGCTACTAAAAATAAAAGCATGAAGTAAGAGAAAAGTAATGATGATGGGTGGGGGCTGAAAAGAAAGGGAAGATGGGAAACAGGATGATGTCGCTGTGAACCCCAGGCTGGGGACTGGCCCCCCTTGCCAAGTCTCCTTGCACTGTAGGACCAGAGAGTTGGTTAACTTTGGTCTGATGTAAGGTATGCCTCGTCTAGTAATCGTCAGCTTCACACCCAAAGAACAGAAAGCGAGAGCATGGTATCCAAATGACAGTTGACGCTTGAACAACGCAGGTTTCGGGGCGCTTCCCCCCACAGGGTCAAACCTCACATTCAGCTTTGGCCTCCCCCAAACTTAACTACTAATAATCTACCTCCTGTGGACCAGAAGCCTTACCCATAACATAACCAGTCAACACACATTTGACTTATATATATATATATATATATCTCCAGCATTTTTACAATAAAGTAAGCTAAAGAAAAAAAGAAATGTTATTAAGGAATCCATAAGAAAGAAAGAGCACATTTGCTGTATTTATTCAAAACATCCACGTATATTGCCAAGACCGGTTTGGCTCAGTGGATAGAGCTTCCGCCTGTGGACTGAAAGGTCCCAGGTTCTATTCCGGTCAAGGACATGTACCTTGGTTACGGGCACATCTCCAGTAGGGGGCGTGCAAGAGGCAGCTAATCGATGTTTCTCTCTCATCAATATTTCTAACTCTCTATCCCTCTCTCATCCTCTCTGTAAAAAATCAATAAAATATATTTAAAAAAAAACCCCAAACAAAACATCCACGTATAAGTGTACCCATAGAGTTTAAACCGGTGTTTGTCCAGGGTCAACTGGATAGACAAAAAGGAACAGGGAAAACTTGATTCATCTTGATATAAAGTATTCAGAGTCAGATTGATCCTGCCTTGGGTTTTTGTTGTTGGATGTGAATTTAGACGAGACTCCCAGGTTGGGAGGAAGGATGCTAACTGACCTGCATTGAATGCCTACTATGTGCTAGGTGTTTGCTTACGTTGTCCGAGGCCATCTTCACCGCAAACCTAGAAGGGAATGAGGATTGCCCCCAATTTACAGACACAGAAACCAAGGCTCAGAGAGTTTATGTAACTTGCTCACGATTCCATGAAAGAGCTTTTGTGATAGTTTTGAGCTAAGATCTGGAGATCTTTACATAACAAACAAACTCCGCTGTTTTTGTTGTATCTCCTTTCAGAAGGCGAAGGAGCCAATGTTTGTGTTTGGCTGTCTGGGGAACCCGAAAGATATTTTAGGTGCCACAGACATCCTAGCAGCTCCATGGTGCTAAATTTGGGGCCTGACTTTGGGAAAACAATATTACAATGACTTCTCAGAAAAGACTGGCCACAAAACAAAACACAGTTGTTGACATCCTCTTTAGTAAGAGTGAAAATACGGCATTTAAAATGAACACGGGGTGGGGGGGGAGCTAATATCCCAATAATTAAGAGTATTAATCCTTCTGAATGAAGAATCCATATTGCTTCATCTAACATGATGCCCGGCCCACATGGCTCAGTGGTTGAATGTTGACCTATGAACCAGGAGGTCATGGTTCGATTCCCGGTCATGGCACATGCCTGGGTTGCAGGCTCCATCCCCAGTGTGGATTGTGCAGGAGGCATCTGATCAATGATTCTCTCTCATCATTGATGTTTCTCTCTCTCTCCTTCTCCCTTCCTCTCTGAAATCAATACAAATATATTTTTAAAAAATCGAAGGACCTGAGACACCCACTTTTGGAGCTGGCCAACCTGGAGTCAGTTCTTCTCAACCACAGACTGTGGCTAAAATTTCTGCCCGGAACACAAACAGCAATTACCTGGTGCCCCTGGGAAGTCAAATAGCAGCAGGTTCTGGAGGGGTCACAGTACACCCCAGGGGGGTGAGCTTCCTGTTTGTGTTTTCTCCCATCCTTTCCTCTTTCAGCTTTGCCTGTGGGCTATCTTGGCAGTGAAACTATGCTGTGAGTGTGGGCAGCAGGAACCTGCAGAGAAGCCCCCTTTTTCTCGTGTCTAGCACTGTGCCTGGGCCCAGGGCTTCCCTGTGGTTGGGTGCTGAGCGAAGGAACTAAGAAGAGAACCAATTTCAGGTCTATGATTTTTATTTAAAACTAGAGGCCCAATGCTCAAAGATTCGTGCAAGAATGGGCTTCCTTCCCCTGGCTGCCGGCACTGCCTTTGCTCTGGCCAGAGCTGCCTTTCTGCATTCCCACGCTGCCCAGAGGCCCGGAGCCGCTGGGGTGGTGCATGCCTGCGTTGTCGCCATGGTGATGATACAAGCGCCCTGCCCTGCCCCTGGCCGCTCAGCACCTGTGTATGCAAATTAACCCAACATCTTTGTTGGGTTAATTTGCATACTCACTCCTGATTGGCTGATGGGCTTCATAAAGGTATGGTCAATTTGCATCTTTCTTTTTTTATTAGTGTAGATCAGCATTTCCCACACTTTTGACATATGTGTACCCCTTCTATAATTTTTGTAATGCTGAGTACCCCTTGTCAAAAAAATGGATGTATTTTAATAACAATCAAAATATACTTATTTTTTCTTTTTTTTGGTACATACACAAAATAATAATAAACGAAAAATAAAATTATTCATAATAAAATATAAATAAAAGTTATATTATAAATAACACTTATTTGCACACTGGACCATCTCACGCCTCAGAAGACTATCTTGACTTGACTCATGAGAACGTAGAATTAGGCGCAGCTAAGCACGGCACAGTGCATATCCCCACCAAACTCTGGTGCAACATGTACCCCCACCAAACTCTTCCCGTACCCCTGGGGGTATGCGTACCACACTTTGGGAAATACTGGTGTAGATGAACAGTTTGGGGGAACGACTGGCTGAGATGGCAAAGCCAGGAGGCACTTGTGGGTGGGATTGTAACACTCGGTTTGGGTTCCACAGGGGCAGGTGACCTGGGGAGGAGGGGAGGGTGATGGCGGAGGACACCATGCATTAAACAGAAACGCCTTGGAGAGCTGTGGGCAGGGCTCGTGAGAAGGCTGTGAGGGAGGTGGCCCTGTCCTCCCTGGAAGGCCTGGCCTCGTCACACACTGAGTGGAAACTTCTTTTACCAACAGGGAGCGTTACAACTTCAGATCAGCTATTGTTATCCCTGAAAACACGAAGGCAGTTCTGGCTGGGCCTCAGCTGTTGGAGCATCCTCTCATGCACCAAAAGGTTTTGGGTCCGATCCCTGGTTGGAGAGCCCTATGGGAGGCAACCGATTGATGTTGCTCTCTCACATCTCTCTCTCTCTCTCTCTCTCTCTCTCTCTCTCTCTCTCTCTCTCTCTTACAAATCAATAAAAACATGCCCTTGGATGAGGATAGAAAGGAAAGAAAACGGAAGTGTGATTTATGATGCGTCATGTGGAATCTTGGCCTGAAGCACAGACCGGTTTTTATGACCCCTTTCCAAGACGAAAGCCCCCGGCGTGGGAAATGCCCGCTGTGCTCCCTGCGGAGAGTCCTGGGTGGATTCTGTGACCTCTCTGCCCCGATGGAAGCGGGTGCACGGCAAAGCTCTTCCCTCCCTTCATTTAAACAAATGAAACTATTTACTTGGTTTCCCCGGCTTTCCAAATGTATGACTTTTACGCCAGTGGTTCCATTCATCCCAGAGTTTTTTCAGTGACGGCGGGACTCCACCCTTTCTGAGGGCAGGGCGCTTTTGTGGCCGACAGCCACTCTGCCCCGAGGAGCACAGGAGAGCGTCTGTTCAGGGCTCCGAGGTGGGACTGGGCCCGTGGCTGCCAATAGAGGCCGAGCTGAAATACCGATCAGAGGGTGTGCCTGCTAGTTCCCCAGCTCAGGGGGCTCCCAGAGTCCTTTCTCTGGTGCAGGGCTGCGGCAAGTGGCAGAAGGAACAAACACACGGTCCCCCAAATACGGGCCATGACCAGAGTAGAAAGGTGGAGAGACCGGGCACTGCACCCCCGAGGCCCCTGTCCCTGCGTCCTCCCCCTCGGTGCTCCCAGCCTGTGGGTGAGACCTCTGTCCCCTGTGTCCTCCCCCCCTCGGTGCTCCCAGCCTGTGGGTGAGACCTCTGTCCCCTGTGTCCTCCCCCCCCCCCGGTGCTCCCAGCCTGTGGGTGAGACCTCTGTCCCCTGTGTCCTCCCCCCCTCGGTGCTCCCAGCCTGTGGCCCAGGCTGCTGTCCGGGTGTCAGGTTGGACAGTGACAGTCTCGTGAGCCGTGGTGGCTGTCGGAGAGCAAACAGCGGGGCAGAGCGTGTCCCACCGCCCCACCACGCCCCGGCTCTCCGGGATTTGGCCTGGAGGAGGGGGCACGGCCAGGACCAGGCTGCCCACAAGTTTCTGTCGAGGCAGGCATTTGGGCCGGCGTGGCATTTCCATGCTGGGCCTCCCATAACGGGGTCGGCGGGGCCTGGGTCTCACCCAACGAGGGTCCTGCTGTTCCACCTGCTTCTCTTTGGATGAGACCCGGGAGAACGCCAGCCGTCCGGGTGGGTGGGGTGGCAAGGAAGAAAGTGCTGAGAAAAGCATGTTCTTATTAAAAAGAAACTCTCTCTCTCTCTCTCTCTCTCTCTCTCTCTCTCTATATATATATATATATATATATATATATATATATAGTTCCTCTCCCTTCCTCTCTGAAATATATTTCAGAGAGGAAGGGAGAGGAGAGAGAGAGATAGAAACATCAATGAGAAAGAATCATTGGCCACTCCCTGCATAACCCTGGGCATGTGCCCTGACTGGGAATCAAACCTGCCACCCAGGCATATGCCCTGATGGGGAATCAAACCGTGACCACCTGGCTCATAAGTCAATGCTCAACCACTGAGCCACACCAGCCGGTGAAAGGCGTGTTCCCTTGGCTCTGGGAGAGAGGGACCCCGCTGGAAAAACATTCCGCAAACACTGGGCTTTTCTTAAAACACTCACCTTTGTGTTTTAAGAAAAACATTCCGCAAACACTGGACTCTGTGTGTTGTTCTGTAAATACCCGTTTGACGTCCAGGGGATGTTACATGCCGCCCAGCACACACCAAGCATGAGAACCTTTGCCCGAACCGGTTTGGCTCAGTGGGTAGAGCATCGGCTTGCGGACTCAAGGGTCCCAGGTTCGATTCTGGTCAAGGGCATGTACCTTGGTTGCAGGCACATCCCAGTAGGGTGTGTGCAGGAGGCAGCTGATTGATGTTTCTCTCTCATCAATATTTTTAGTTCTCTATCCCTCTCTCTTCCTCTCTGTAAAAAAAAATTAATAAAAAAAAATATATTTTTTAAAAAAGGCGTGTTCTGGAGCCCACAGCAGAGGAAGGAAGCGACGATCCGGGGGAGGGCAGGGCTGTCCCAGACCTCCGAGAGCATCGTGCCCTTCTGCGCCGGTCTTCCTTTCTCTGTCTCCAGTTAAGTTTCCCGTGGCTCTCCACCCTATTCCTGGGGTTTGGCCTCAGACAGAAGTAGGGTAATTGGTTCCGTGTCTCCTTTGGACAGAAATCTCATCCGGCCTCCAGCCCGCGGCTAAGTACGACTCCGTGGGTCTCCGCCTTTGGAATCAATCTTGGCCAACGTCTGCCAGCTCCCCGCTGGCTTCAGGCTAACGTGGGAAGCACTGTACCCCTAACCCCACCCCCACCACCCCTTTAGATTCATACCGTTTATGATAACAAGCAGGGGAGGAGTTAGGTGGGCCGACAAGGTAATGTGCATATAACATCCGGTTGTGTATAGTGAGCAGGAGATTGCTGAACCTGGGCCTATTACCTGACCTCTCGTGGCTCAGTGATGGCATCTGTAAAATGGGCACAGGTCGCCACCTTATTTATTCACTGAGCATTGCTCGCCCTTTTTACTCTGCTTTGGACATCAGAAGCGCTCTGTGGGCACTCGAACCACCTCAAAGGGACCATGGAAGGGCGGAGCTTGGGAAGGATCCATGGGGGAGGGAGGAGGGGACGGAGGGGGTCAGAGCCTGGGCCCTGGTCCTCTGCCCCCACTTCCTAGAAATGTGCCCCTGGGTCATTTCCCAGACCATCAGTGCTGGCACATCCCCTGCCCTGTGCGCCAGACAGTGTGCCAGCCCCTCCCAGTCCTAACGCTCCATCCTCAGTCTAGAGTCGGAGCAGCACTGGGCGCGGTCCTGGGAGTGGGTGGGGGGCACGGTGGCATCTCTGGGTGATGGAAGGAAGAGGGTGTTGAGTGGGCTGCAGGCTCCTTCCCATGTCTCCAACTCAACAGCGCTGACCTCGCTCCTTTTGGGATGGTGGGGGCCACACCTTCCATTTGAAAATGGGAACTTCTAATGCTCAAGAAGAGATGGGACACCCCGCTTAAGTCCACCCCAGTCAGATCCATTGGCTTTTTCTCTTACCCCTCACATTCTGCTAAACTTCTGCTAACCTCCACATCCTGGCCCAGCTCCTGACACGCCGAAGCCCCACTGAAACAAGTCTTGTTTCACCGGGTGGAGGGGAGCTATGGGGGTGGGGTGTGGGAGAAAGGAACAATTGTAATAATCTGAACAATAAAGGTCTATTAAATTAAAAACAGCAAAAAGAACAACAACAACAACAGCAACAACAAAAAAGAAAGTAGGAAATGCCACACGTCCTGAGGCAAGCCCCCTTACTCATCGGCCGTGGCCTGAGGGCTGGCGGCTCTGTTTCTCAGAGGTGCCCGGGTCTCGCTCACTGACCTCTTTCAGCCAGTGCAGACTGCCCTTTCTGGTCCCACTCAGAGTGAGGGTCCCTTCACTGTCTGGGAAGGTGTGGTCCCATCTAGGTAGAGCAGTGGTAGGCAAACTGCGGCTCTCGAGCCACATGCGGCTCTTTGGCCCCTTGAGTTTTTAGCAAAGGCCAGCTTAGGAGGACCCTAATTAGGTGAATAACAACGTACCTACCTCTATAGTTAAACGTTTAAAAAATTGGCTCTCAAAAGAAATTTCAGTCGTCGTACCGTTGCTATTTGGCTCTGTTGACTAAAGAGTTTGCCGACCCCTGACTTAGAGGGATGAGAGGCTTATCCCAAGCTGAGGGGGCACTGGCCACAACCTCGGAGGCTGTCCTGACTCCAGCCAACAGCTCCTTGGAGGGGTCGGGATTACAATTGTGTTCCGCAGCCCCCGCCCAGTCGGGGAAGAGGGCCTCGTGGTGGGGGAGGTGTCAGCCCCGGGGGGCAGGCTTGGCTGGGCCCTGTGGGCAGGGTGTCCCCGAGGGCTTCGCTGGGGCCCCAGGACGGCCAGCCACCTGGCCTGCGTGTGCACCGGACCCCAGGCTGCGGCCACTCCTGGAGTGCAGACTCAGCGCTCACAGCGCCCCCACCCGCCAGCCTCCCGTCAGTCCCCTCGCGCCAGGCCAGCTTTGTTTAACGGTCCAGAAACCTGCCGCTGTGGGCCTGGAAAACCTTCCTAATTAGCTCACGCATGCTAATTAGTGCAGCAGCTGCCCCGGGAACCCATTTTCCGGCCTCAGAGATCCCCTGGCCAGCTCTCTGAGCCGCACAGGGTCCGGGGACTGTCTTGCCAGAAGCTGAGTGCACCCAGGCTCTTTCCTCGGAGGTGCAGGGTTCTCCACGGAGACGCATTTCTGACCTCAGAGGTGGGGGAGGGTTCAAACCCGCTCCCTCCGGGATCACCCGCCTGGATGAGGAGGGAGGGTCTCTCCCTGCCTCCCACGACCCCTGAGACCCAACCAGAGGCATGACAGAGCTCCCTGCTCCCTCCCTTCCCGGCCTCTGCACACATCTGGTCTGCTCACCCAGTCCCTCCCTTGTTTATTCAGCAGCCACTGTGGGGCAGCCGTCTGCCCCGCCCGGCCCGCTGCTGGGGACGTGGTGTTCCCCTGAGCCCTGCTCCACCAGCGGCCTTACACAGTGTCCGGGGGAGGCCTGAGGGAGCCAGGGTGAAGCGGGGAGGGTCCCCTGAGTGCCTGGGAGAGGGACATTCCGGAAGAGGGGCGAGGAGGCGCACAGAGCCCATGATGGGATGAGCTGACTGATGGGGCAGGTGGGCTCTGGCCAGGAGCCCCACTCGGGGAAAGCTGTCCAGCCTGAGAAGTGGCCCTCTCCCGCAGGCCAGCCCTGATGACGTGTGCTCTGCCGCGGTCTGGGGGCCGGGCTGACTGCCTCAGGCATGTGGCAATGGCTGGAGACAACATGCGTGTGTGTGTGTGTGTGTGTGTGTGTGTGTGTGTGTGAGCGCATGCACGCTCCTGGCCTTCGAGGCCCGGGATCCTGCTAAACATCCTACAACACACAAGTCAGTCCTCAATGAAGGACTAGTTGACCCCCAGGGTGAGTTGTGCTGAGGTTGGTACCCGTTTGGGGTCTCAGCAACCTGGGTCTGGGTCCCGTGCTCTGGAGGACCCGGGGGCGGGCGTGGGGGACACGTGGGAAGAGGCGAAGCTGGCGTCCGGGGCAGCATTTGCATGGCCCACAGGTGGGATCCAGCCACGGAGGAGGGGGCAGGGCAGGCCCCTGCCTGGCTCCTCTCGCAGCTTCGCCAGGGCCCCGACCCCCTGCGTCCCCGACCCCCTGCGTCCCCGACCCCCTGTGTCCCCGACCCCCTCCGTCCCCGACCCCCGCCTCTCTGGTCGGAGCCACAGGTGGAGCGCTGGTCCAGGAAATGGGCCCTCGCGTCCATGGCAGCGTGAGCAAGGCTATGAGATTTGTGCGCGCTGACCTGTGTGGTCTGCTCTGTTCTATGAGCCCATTTTCCACACGTAAGACTGCGTCGTGGCAGGCAAATCCCTGCCTCCGGGCCTCGCCTCTGCCCGGAAGGCTCCCTCCGCACCTTCTTGTGGCCTTTTCATCAATCATCCCGGTCTCAGCTGGACCATGGCTGTGCGAGGCCCTGAGGGGACTCACCCTCCACCTCCCAGTTCTGTCTCTCCCAGGCACCTCCCTCTGGGTCCTGGCTGTGTCCCAGTCCCCAGGATGCCCAGGGCTGGTCCCTGAGCCATCTGTGGCTGACAGAGGTGTGGCGCCTGGAGGCCATGGGGGAGGCAGGCAGGGAGGGAGAAGGTGGGAGGGGGGCAGAGGGGGGCAGGCATTACCTTACCCACCTCTGGGCTGGCGCCAGCCCTGTCCACAGGCTGTGAGGTTGCATCCTGGCTGGGCGTGCTGGCTACCAGTGACTCCCTGAGGGGGCAGCTGCCCCCTTGCCCATGGCCCTCACTGGGTAAACCGTTATGCAAGTTCAAGGATCCTTGGATTCTCTAGGAGCAGCTGGGCAATGTCTATCTCTACGGCTGTTCCAACGGCCATCCCTGCGTCCATCTGGTTTGGGAAGAGGTGTCATGTTCTCTTAGCGCCTCCACAGGGCTGGGGTCCGAGTTCCTGGGAGAAAATTGGGCTATGTGTTTGGGCTTTTCTAGGTCTTGCTTACTTTCAGAATCTCTGCCACAGCGGCTGCCTGGGGTCACCGCTGCGGGTGGCGAGTGACATGCCGGTCCGTCTCCAGAGCATCTGCCAGGTCCTCAGGGTCGGACCCGGAGCGTCCGCTGCTGGGGTTGGCTCCCTGGAGCCGGGTGCGGCCTTGCTCCCTCCTCTGTGGGGCTGGGGGGCCGCTCAAACAGCGGCGTGACCTTTCACCTTTGACCACATTTCTCCCAGGCCCCCAGATATGGGATGTTTCTTCACCAAACTCTGGATGATTGAGCACCTTGTGGAGAGTTCAGTGTGGGAGGCACTGGCCAGAGTTTCTTTCCGTTCCGGGTCCAGGGTCAGGTTTTCTCCTTTACCGCTTCCTCTGGTGAAGACGTTTCCCTCCCTTTCTTTTCTTGGGGAAGGGCAGGGTCTTCCTCTATTCCAAAGCTCCTTCTCCAGGGCCACGAGGAGGCAGGACTCAGGGTCAGGTGCCCGGTGTCTGCTCTCTGTCCGGAGTTTCTGTTGGAGGCCCGCGGGTGGCAGGGCCCTCGGGGGATCTAGGTCATCAGGAACATTTCCCAGGAGTTCCAATTCCTCTCCGGAGAGTTTGCCAAGAAGTCCATCTTCATCAATGTCCATGCATTTCTCTCTCTTTGTTTATTATTACTAATCCCCACCGGAAGAACTTTTCTCCATTGATTTCTAGAGAGATTGGTGGAGGCGGGGGTGAGGTGGGGCAGAGAAACATGGATGTGAGAGAGACACATCAGTTGGTTGCCCCCCGTGTGAGGGATGGAACCTACAGCCCAGGTAGGCCGGTGCCCTTGGCCAGGAATCGGAACCTGAGACCCTTCCGTGCCCCGGCAGGTGCTCTAACCACTGAACCACAGCGGGCAGGGCTCCACGCTTTTTGAAAAGGGGGTGCCGTGGTTTCTTACACGCCTTTCTCACGGACCATGAACGTTTGAGGGGGCCAGCTTCCCGGGACCTCAGAGTACTGTGTGTGAGCCCACCCGGAGGTGGCAGCGTGGGCCACCAGCCTGTCCCCGGGAGCCGGGCCCGGAGGTAGAGGGCAGCGCCAGATTCTGCTTCTGTGAGGCTGGGCACTCCGCCTCCTTAAATATGGGGGCTCCCCCCCCCCCCGGTCCCCCACAGGAGCCCGTTCCGTTCACCTTCGCCCAGGGAGGACCGCTCGCCAGCCCCGGGAAACTCGGGTTGGCTTTGCTCCGAAGCCAGGGACACGCGAGCTTGGGGTGAAGAAGTCTGGCTCATCGGCCGGGGTGGCCGGGCTGGGGGGTCGGAACTCCCGGGCAGGGCCGGCAGCCACTGACCGGGGTGATCCCGGCTCCTAAAAAACACCGGGTATGTTGCTGTGGATAAATAAGAATCCGTGCGCAGTGGTCCTGCCAGAGAAAGCCGGGTCCCGGTGGCATCATCTCACCCGCCTCACTGCCCATCCCTCCTCCGCGCCTCCGTTTCCTCCTCGGTGAAAGGGGAACCGGACCGGTACCGGCTGCATTCGGTTCTCCCAAGGATCGGACAGCCCCCGATCTCCCCACCCCCACCCCAACCTGACCTGGACGCAGTGCTGTGAGCGACCCCACAAGCCTCTTTTCCCAAAGGGGGGGGGGGTTCCTTCCGGAGGCACCAGGGCTTTGGGGAGCCAGAGGGCCGGAAAGTTCACTCTGGACCCCCCCCCCCCAGGCCGGGGGTGCGCTCCCAGAACGCGCCCAGGCCCAGGGGACGTGGGCAAACTCCGGCCCCGCGAGTGCCCGGCGCGCAGGGAGGATGCTCCTCCCGGCGGCGGCGGAGGGGGCTTTGCAGACGGTTCCCGCCGCCTCCCGGGGGCGCCCTGCGGTTCTCGGAGCCCCGGGGGTGGGGGTGGGGGTGGGGGTGGGGGTATGGGGTGGGTTGTGGGGGGGCGGAGGAGGGGATTGGGGCGGCCCTCCACCCGCGTCCGCCCCGCAGTCGCCGGGCGCAGCGCGCGGCCCTGCACCTCCCGCCCTCCCCGCCCTCCCCGCCCTCCCCGCCGCCAGCTCCCCACCTATCAGATTCGGGGCGCACATCGCCGCCCCCCCCCCCCATCTCACCCCAGGTGCTGCGCGGAGGTGTGAGCGGTGCGCACGGCGGGATCCGGCTCCTCCCCGAACCCCACCTCCTCCCCGCCGGCTCCGCGGGCCCCGCGGGCGCCGAGCTCCCGGGCTGCAGCCGGGCCGGGACCGCAGAGCGAGCGGCGCGGAGGCCGGAGGTGCAGGCACGCCGGGCGGGGTGGGCGCGTGGGAGGGGGCGCGGGCCGGGCTCTGAGGGTGCGGGGGACGCAGGAGGCAGGGGCCTGGGGAGGTGGAGCTGGGTGTTGGGGGGACACAGGAGGTGGGGGCGCGCACGCCAGAGGAGGTGCGAGCGAGGGGCGCAGGGCCTCAGGGGTCGCAGGCCAGAAATTTAGGGGCCGGGAATGCTGTGGGTGTGTGTGTGGGGGGACGCCGGGGTCCCCCAGGAGGTGCGGACCCTGGGACTCTGGCGAGGGTGGGGGCTGCCGTTGGCCGGCCGGAGCCTTTTTGACTCGGAGCGCTTCCCAGGACGCGCCCTGCGGGCCTGCGGGCCTGTTATTCTTCTTTGTATATAAGAGGAAAAAGGGGGGCAGAAATGTCTTCCAACCTGACCCACCGCTGTCTTCATTTTCCCATATACGTGTGTGTGTGTGTGTGTGTGTGTGTGTGTGTGTGTGTGAGAGAGAGAGAGAGAGAGAGAGAGAGAGAGAGCATTTCAGTTATACAACACAGGGTTCTAACGTGTGGTCCCATGTCCGGCCCAAGGTCCTCAGAACCTCTCCTTTATTTCCCCAGCCTCAGCCCCTCTCCGTTGACCATATGTGTGTGTGTGTGTGTGTGTGTGTGTATGTGTGTATAATATTGTTTTTTTACAGGGAGGAAGGGAGAGGGATAGAGAGCTAGAAACATCCATCAGCCGCCTCCTGCACACGCCTTACTGGGGATGTGCCCGCAACCAAGGTCCGTGCCCTTGACCGGAATCGAACCCGGGACCCTTCAGTCCGCAGGCCGACGCTCTAGCCGCCACCGAGCCAAATCGATTAGGGCCGACGTTTTTATGTTGATTCCTCGTGTCAGTGGCGTCTCGGGGTAAGGGAGTGCTTGTCTTTGTCCGCCCGGCTCGTTTCCCTTGGCGCGATGCCCTCCGGTCCATCGTCCCGTGGCCGCCGGCCAGGCCCCCTCCTCTGCTGCAGACGGAGGAACGGTTCGCTGTGGGTAGACACGGCGCCGGCTCCCTCAGACGCGTGTCTGCTTCCACACCTGGGCTGTGTGAGGAATGCTGCCGCCCACATGGGAGCACTGAAACCCCTCTGCGTTGTCTTTGTCTTCTTGGCGTTCTGTGCCCGGGCGTGGGGCTGCCGGGCCCTGGGGTCGTTCTGCTCTTAACTTCCGAGGAGCCTCCGTGTTTCTGTGGTGGCTGGGCCAGTCCATCCCGCCAGCGGTGCTCCCAGGCAGACTCCCTCCCGCCTTTCAGGGCTCCCTTACGCCGCATGCTCTCCACCTGCCCTCTCTGGTCTTTTCGACCGCAGACGTCCTGGCAGGCGTGCAGCCATGAGGACTGGGGTCTACTTGCAGGTCCCTGGTCACTGGGGCTGCTGAGCTCCTTTTCCTGTGCCTGCTGGCCGCTGGCGTGTGTCCTCCGGGAAGGTGTCTGTCCAAGTCCTTCCCTCGTTTTTTTTTTTTTATTGGAGTATGTATGTATTTAAAAAATATATATATTTTATTGATTTTTTTTTTTACAGAGAGGAAGGGAGAAGGATAGAGGGTTAGAAACATCGGTGAGAGAAAAACATCGACCAGCTGCCTCCTTCCACCCCACCCCTGGGGACGTGCCTGCAGCCAAGGTACATGCCCCTGATCGGAATCGAACCGGGGACCCTTCAGTCCGCAGGCTGATGCTCTATCCCCCGAGCCAAATCGGTTCGGCTGTATGTATTTTTAAAAATTGATAAATCGATACCGGTGCAGTCATTTGTGAAGTGTTACCTTATCGCGCCAGGATCGGGAGATTCCTGTAACACAGGCCTATCTATTAAAACACGAATATGCAAATCCACCAAGCGGCGGGGACGGCAGGAGGAAGTTGTGTTGCTCAGTGGGCACAGTACCACAGTATCGGCGTGAGGTTAGGGAACGTCTCACAGGTAAAACAAACAATCCAGCCTGAAAACCACAACCCCCACCCTCCCCAGCGCTGCACAGACAGCTCCCTGCAGAGGGTGGGGGCTGTGGGGGCTGGCGGGCGAGGGTGAAGTGAGTGGCTGGAGGCGTTTGGCTTTGTGGAGAGGACCAGAGGGGAGGTTCTGGGTCATTCCTGAATGCGGTAAGGTGCCTTCAGAGTTTAAATTTTTTATTTTTTATTTTTTATTGTTGACTAGAAGCCTGGTACATGGCATTCATGAACTGGGGGCGGGGGGGGGGGGGAGGGGGCAGCTCCTGCATTGAGCGTCTGCCCTCTGGTGCTGAGTGCGCATCATAATGGCCGTAGTTCTACTGTTCGGTTGATTTGCATATTAGTGTTTTATTATATAGGATAGTATTACATGTAATTTCCATTTCCCCTTCCCCTTTAACCCCTCCTCCTAGCCCCTAGCCTTCAGATTTTGTAATTAACATTTTTGGCGATATCTATACCAGTGATGTGTGTGTGTGTGTGTGTGTGTGTGTGAGAGAGAGAGAGAGAGAGAGAGAGAGAGAGAGAGAGAAATATACCCTGTAAATATTGCATTTTTAATTTTTAAAATATGTTTTTATTAATTTAATTTTATTTTTAAAAATATTTTTTATTAAATTATTATCTGTGTATATATATTACCATTGCCTCCTCCTCCCGTACATACCCTCCCTCCCCAGAGTTTTGTGTCCACTGGTTGTACTTATATGCATGCATACCAGTCCTTTAGTTGACCTCTTATCTCCCCCAGATCTCCCAACCCTCCCCACTGTAATTTGACAGTCTGCTTGTTGCTTTACTATCTCTATATCTATCTTTTGGTTCATCAATTTATAATGTTCTTTATTATTCATAAATGAGTGAGGTCATGTGGTGTTTCTCTTTCATTGACTGGCTTATTTCACTCAGCATGATGTTCTCCAATTCCATCCAGGTTGCTGCAAATAATGAGAATTCCTTCTTTTTTTATGGCAGCGTAGTATTCCATTGTGTAGATGTACCATAGTTTTTTGATCCAATCATCTGCTGATGGGCACCTAGGCTGTTTCCAAATCTTAGCTATTGTAAATTGTGCTGCTATGAACATAGGGGTGCATATATCCTTTCTGATTGGTGTTTCTAGTTTTTTGGGGTATATTCCTAGGAGTGGGATTACTGGGTCAAATGGGAGTTCCATTTTCAGTTTTTTGAGGAAACTCCATACTGTTCTCCACAGTGGTTGCACCAGTCTGCATTCCCACTGTTTTTATTAATTTTAGAGAGGAAGGGAGAAGGCGAGAGAGATAGAAACATCAGTGATGAGAGAGAATCATGGATCAGCTGTCTCCTGCACACCCCACACTGGGGATCAAGCCCACAACCTGGGCATGTGCCCTGACCGGGAATCGAACCCTGACCTCCCCATTCAGAGGTCTACCCTCAACCACGGAGCCTTGCTGGCCGGGCTAACTTTTTTATCCTGTTTCTGTTCCACTTTTTTTGTTTGTTTTTGTTTAGTTTTCTGACTCCTCAGCCATCAATATAGCTTCCAGTAATAGGAAACCCTTCTTACACCTTCCGCTAACCAGACATTGTGAAGTCATTTCCCTCTCTTTATAGTAGCACGGTGGACGGTTAAAAATAACCCTTTGTAGCCACGAGCATCACCTCCCGTGTTGGCGTCTCCCTCTGTTACTACTCCTGCCCTGGTCTGGGGAGGAGGAGGAGGAGGAGGAGGAGGAGAGTTTAAGGAGGATAGCGATCTGCAGAGGGTCAGGTTCCAGTGCGAGGTGGGGGTGGGGAGGCTGCTGTTGGTAGGTCCTCGTTGGCGGGAAGCGCGCGTTTGTTCTGCCGGTCCCGGCAAGCGATGAGCTACCTCAGATACGCTACATGGTCCCCTGCCTGCCCGCCTTCCACGGCGTTTCTTCTGAAACAGGCACATGCCACCTGCAGATCGCTTCAAAGGGAGAACACGATACCTTCCTTTCGGTGAGTCAGTCACACAGAGGAAGACAGCTTACTTACGTGTGGCGTCTCGCAAGCCCAGACACCACTGAGCTCACAGATACAGAGGACAGATGGGTGGTTACCAGAGGCCGGGGTTGGAGGGTGGGCAAATGGGTTGAAGGGGTCAAAAGGTACAAGCCTCCAGCTGTAAGTACAAGACGTAACTCCTGGGGATGTAGTAGAGCCTGGTTAAAAAAAAAATGCGTCTCTTTCTTTTAAGGAATGGCCGCATAGCAATTACAGTTCACATTTAATATTTTTCAACGGCAGCGTACAGTCAGTGCTTTGCATTCTCTCAGGTGCATAGCGCAGTGGTTACTCAATCGTATACTTCTGTTTTCAAGCCGGTTCATCTTCATCACGTCTTCCATTAGGGAAGTTAAGGCATAGTTAAACCCAGATGTGTGCAGCAAAGACCTTAATATAAGGTGTGTTGACAATTTTTTTAATTTAAAAAATATATATATTATTGATTTTTTTTTTTTTTACAGAGTGGAATGGAGAGGGATAGAGAGCTAGAAACATCGATCAGCTGCCTCCTGCACATCCCGCACCGGGGATGTGCCTGCAACCAAGGTACATGCCCTTGGCCGGAATCGAACCTGGGACCCTGGAGTCTGCAGGCCAACGCTCTACCCACTGAGCCACACCGATTAGGGCCGGTTGTCAGTTTAGCTCCTGGAAATGCAATGCGGCGGTACAGATAGTCCTCTAAGTGGTCACTCAGCAGGTGGACAAGGACAGGGTGCTCTTTGCAAAGGTTCTCCCAGACCCTGGCCCCCCCTCCGTTTGTAGGGCTTCGAGGGAGGTAATCCGAATAAGCAAGGACCGCCGTTTTGTTTTGGATTTTATGAGATTCTGCATCCCTGGCCACACGGGGGAGCGTCTTCATCCTTTCCTCGGTCGGCCCGGCGCTCGCAGCTGCCGACTCGGGCCGGCCCGCCCGGAGCTGGCGGGGCCGGAGGGCCGCACACCTCCTTCCTGGCCGTGGCGTTGGCCCCGGGCTCCGGGCCAGGCGCCGTGTCGCCGGGGGACCGCGGCCTCCCGGGATGCTTGGTGCCCGTTGGACCGGGCTTCTGATCAAATGTCTGCTTGGTCTTCTGCCAGGACTGCATCCTGGTTTCATGGCCTCGGAACACTGCTCGGTCCTTGTCAGCCTCTCCCCTGCCCCGCCCCCTTCCCCTCCCCGCCCCCGCTGCCCGGGGAGAAATATCTGCTGGAGTCCTTTGTCCATTTAAAAAAAATCAGGCTGTTTTTTAAATATATATATATATATATATATATATATATATATATATATATTATTGACTTTTTTACAGAGAGGAAGGCAGAGGGATAGAGAGTTAGAAACATGGATGAGAGAGAAACATTGATCAGCTGCCTCTTGCATGCCCCCCACTGGGGATGTGCCCGCAACCAAGGTCCATGCCCTTGACCGGAATTGAACCCGGGACCTTTCAGTCTGCAGGCCGACGCTCTATCCACTGAACCACACCGGTTTTGGCTCAGGCTGTTTTTTTTTTTTCATCCTTCACATCTTTAAAAAAATTTTTTTTTTTAAATTAAGGTATTATATGTGTACATATCTTACCATTGCCCCCCCCCCCACCTCCCATTCATGCCCTCCCTCCCCAGAGTTCTGTGTTCGTTGGTTGTACTTATATTCATGCATACCAGTCCTTCGGTTGTTCTCTTATCTCCCCCCAGGTCTCCTTCCCCTCCCTGCTGTCATTTGACAATCTGCTTGTTTTATGGTGACTATCTCAGGACCACACGAATAGAGTCCGCTCCTCCTCTGGTTCTCACCGCCCCTCCCCCTGGATCCCACTGCTTCCCCTGGGACACACGGCTCACCTGGGGCACACTGCCCCCTGGGACACACGGCTCACCCGGGGCACACGGCTCCCTGGGACATGCAGCTCACCCGGGACACCCGGCCCCTTTGGGGGACACGGCTCACCCGGGGAACACAGCCCCCTGGGACATATGGCTCACCCAGGGCTCACGGCTCCTCTGGGGTGCTGGGGTCGCGTATTGGAGGCTGTCAACAACATGGTAGATGTTGTCTCCTGATGCCATTTCAATGTCTCCGTTTATGCAGGCAGATGCTGAAGTGTCAGTAGGAGACTTTTTTTAAAAGCACACAACCTTGCCGAGGTCGGTTTGGCTCAGCGGTAGAGCGTCGGTCTGCGGACTGAAAGGTCCCGGGTTCGATTCCGGCCAAGAGCATGTACATTGGTTGCGGGCACATCCCCAGTAGGGGGTGTGCAAGAGGCAGCTGGTCGATGTTTCTCTCTCATCGACGTTTCTAGCTCTCTATCTCTCTCCCTTCCTCTCTGTAAAATATCAATAAAATATATTTAAAAAAAAAATAAAAGCACACAACCACTGCATTGTAGGGACACATTTTTTTGGGGACATATCTGACCTTTGTCAAATCACTCCACATCACCTGCCTCCTCACCAGATCCTGCCATGACAATTCCACTTCCAATCTGGAAGAATTTGACCTTTCAGCATTTTCTATAAATGGCATTATTTTGTTTTATTTTATTTTAAATATATTTTATTGATTTTTTTTTTAGAAGGAGAAAGGGAGAGGGATAGAGAGTTAGAAACATCGATCAGCTGCCCCCTGCACACTCCCCAATGGTTTCTGTAAATGGCATTATTTTGAAGACGAAATCACCAGTGTTCCCTTGCACAGTGGACCTAAAGGGACCAAGTCACGGGATTGTACCCAGAGCATACGTCAGGGGGGATTGTAGGTCCTTATGGACCACGCAAACGAACATCACGAAGTCCCAGGAACGATGGGCTATTGCCTGGGAGCTTACTGGGTCCTGGGTCCCACGGAAGCACTTACTTGACTTTCACTAAAACTTTAGGAGGTAGGTAGTATTGTGTTCTCATTTTAAAAGCTTTCCATTCTTGCCGAAACCGGTTTGGCTCAGTGGACAGAGCGTTGGCCTGCGGACTGAAGGGTCCCGGGTTCTATTCCCGTCAAGGGCATGTACCTTGGTTTCGGGCACATCCCCAGTGGGGGGTGTGCAGGAGGCAGCTGATCGATGTACCTCTTTCTCATCGATGTTTCTAGCTCTCTATCCCGCTCCCTTCCTCTCTGTAAAAAATCAATAAAAAATCAATAAGTAAAAGCTTTCCATTCTTCTTGTGTAGAGGTTTTAAGAAGGTATGTACGTATGCCCACAGTCGCACAGCTAACAAGTGTCAGACTTAGGATCTGACCCAGTTCCCTTGAGTTCCAAACACAGGACTCGTAACATCTTGGTTATCTTCTCTCTGAAGCATTTCCCACGTCCAGCTCTCATTTTAGTTTTCTTCGGCCCACTTTCTGTATTTATGGGGCATGTTAGAGCTTAGCTCGCTTTGAAGAGCGGGTGTGTGCATGTCTATCAGCGACATTTCGTTTTCGCGTTTAAAGAAATTTAATCCTGCATTTAATTTTTTTATTCCCATTTTCTATAAATTTTTTTGTTTGTTTCCAAAATCCTTTGAGGGCTTCATTGTTTTCTTTTCTTTAATAATGAAAATACTTAAGACTATGCATTTGCCTCTAAAAGCAGCTTTGAACCCATCTTGAAAAGTTGTACCTAGTGTTTTCAGCTGTTTTATAAGTAATCGGTTGTTGCATACTTAATATCTCCTTTGACCTCATACTTTATTTCTAAGTGGTTGGGCTTTTTATGATCTTAATAAAAATTAGTGTTGATTTCTAGTTTTATTGCTGTAGGGCCAGGATGGTGGCTTACTGTTTTCCTCTTAAGTCTGTGCACAGCTGCATTGCTATTCAGAAGTGCATGCAGTTAGAATAGTGGGCGTGCTGCTTTAAAAACGAAACGATGAGGGTTTGAAAGCGGATGCTTAGAAGGCACTTATTTTTGTCTAACTTTGAGTTCTTGTTTCTCCAATTGATATGTTCTGTTCTTTTTTATTGGTAGGATATATTCTCAATAAGATTTTTAGGGCTCGACAGCTTTAGTTTTATAGGAAAATGGCCCCAGCTTGTTCTGTAACAACTGCACTCAAAGCCAGACAACCAGCGAAAAAATTGTTAAGTGCAACAGCGGGACTCTAACAAACCCACCAGCGTTTAACCGTTTTAATGAGCTTTTAAGAAGTGTCATATTTTCACCGCGAATCATTTCACATTAAAATCTGTCAAGATGCCAAAGCTGTCTTGAGCGAAAGCTGTGTGCTCTTTCTTAGTCAGCTTGGAGGGAAGGGAATGGGAGTGAGCTGGAAGCAGATTCCGCAGTAAACCCACGTGCCGGAGAGGGAATGTTCTGAGCACCCGTGTCTTGGTTCTGTTCGCATTCCCTGTGATGATCTTAGCCACGGGGAGGGTGTGAGGCAGGAGGGTCTTTGGAGGTTTAGCGGCTTCTGAGCGTCATGTACGTGATTGGCAAACATGTGAACTTGAAGTCTGCAGCTGGCCAGCTCTGCTTTGCTCCTGTGTATGCGCTGTTTTCTGAACAAAGGTGATCTTCTATTTTTTTTTTTTTATTCCTAACCCGAGGATATTTTTCCATTGATTTTTAGAGAGCGTGGAAGAGAGAGGGAAAGACAGAGAGAAACACTACTGTGAGAGAAACACATTGATTGGTTGCCTCCTGCACGCGCCCTGACGAGGGCCCGGCCCGCGGAGAAACCTGCAACCAAGGTTTCCGTCCTTGACCGGAATCGAACCTGGCACCGAGCTGCTCTGGCTAGAGCCTGTCCTCTTAATGCACTTACGTCCTGGGGCGAGAGGCAAATGCTGGGATCAGTTCTATGCATGTACACACAGCTGTTCATTCCCCTTCCCACCAGAGCTTCCTGACTTATACACTGAGTGGCCAGATTACTTATTATGATCTCTGAACGCATAATAATATGGCCATTCAGTGTGTGTGTGTGTGTGTGTGTGTGTGTGTGTGTGTAAATTTGTGCATGGGTGGGGTCCTGGCCAGGGGGAGGGGACATGGGGGGTTGGTGGAACTCCTGGTCGAGGGGACAATTTTCATATTAGTCTTTTATTATATAGGATGCTCACTGAGCTGAAACCGGTTTGGCTCAATGGATAGAGCGTCGGCCTGCAGACTGAAAGGTCCCAGGTTGGATTCTGGTCAAGGGCATGTACCTTGGCTGCGGGTACATCCCCAGTCGGGGGTGTGTGTGTGTGCAAGAGGCAGCTGATCGATGATTCTCTCTCATCGATGTTTCTAACCCTCTATCCCTCTCTCTTCCTCTCTCTCGCTATAAAAAAATCAATAAAATAGGATGCACTCTGAGTGGCCAGATGGTTATGTGCTCAGAGACCATCTGTATTTGTGAACTCGGTGTATTTCGGAACACTCCCAACTGCGGCCCATGCTTTGCCTCTAGTAACCCGCTGGCCTCCTCGGCGTGAACAGTGGGCGGAACTCCTGATATTTCGATTTTGCTTCCTCTTCCATTGAAATAAGCTGGGTTTTGTTCCTGCTGAGAACTAACTGGAGGCTTATGAAATGGTCAGGAAGCAGAAATGCCACGTGCACGGAGAAGCTTTCCGTAGCAGTTCCATCCTGAGGCGGTGCCTTTGTCCTCCTGTGGGACCCTGCATTCCCTTGCAAAAAGCCCGCTTCCGCTTCTGGAGGCAGGGTGGGGGTGGGGACACCTCCTTGGGCCATTCAGGACTGGCCCTCGGGCTTCTGGGCTCCCAATTCCTGTGCGCCGGGACCCTACAGCGGTGAACAACACAGGAAAGAACGCCCCGTCCTCCCGGTGTCACCACCGTGGGAAAGGTGGACGGTAGTCTGCGAGTGGGGCTTGTGCAAAGAGAATAAACTCCGATCCCATTAGTGGGATTGATGAGGCATCGCTCAGTGGGTGGGACCAGTAGTCGATAAAGGGCTGGACAGGGAGGGGTGGGCTAGGGCTCGCTGAGCAGAACAACCGGGGGCAAGTAGTAGAGGGGTTGGGGGGGGGCGGGAGAAGGGACAGGTGCACGGGGAGGAAGGACCAGGTCAGCTCTGGGAGCCGAGCGGGAGCCAGGGTGGCCGAGGGCGGTGGCAGGGGCAGGTCAGCTGACAGAGGCGGCAGGGCCTGGGCTGATGGCAAGGAGGGCAGCGGGTGGGTCAGGAGCCATTTCAAAGTCCGGCCGGACTTGTCTGTCCGGCGACGACGCTGCAGGACCCCGGCCTGCCTAGGGTCTCTTGTCACATCATGGAAATCTGGGCAGGTCACAGTTTCCAGAATGATCCTCACTGTCCATCTGAGGCGGTGGACCCCTGGGTCTGGGAGAAGGAGGGTCTGGGAGGCCTGGAAACGGGGCCCCCCAGGGGGAAGCCTCCCCGAAGCCTGGAGAAGAACGAGCGCTCCTCTGCAGAGGGGGGTCATGTGACTGAGGGAAACCCAAGGAGACCCGCGCTACTCACCCGAGCAGCTTCACACAGTAGGTGCTCAGTAAGCGCGGGAGGATCCCTGCAGTGCACTGAACGCTCCCCTCGCCAAAGTCCCATGGATGTGGTAGTACTGGAGTTGGGAGTTTGGGAGGTAAGTAAGTTCAGATGAGGTCACGAGGATGGGGCCCACACGATGGGATTAGTGTCTTATAAAAAGAGATCCACACCCAGCCGGGGTGGCTCAGTGGTTGAGCATTGAGCTATGAACCAGAAGGTCAGGGTTCAATTCGTGGTCAGGACACATGCCAAGGTTTCGGGCTCAATTTCTAGTGTGGGGTGTGCGGGAGGCAGCCGATTGATGGTTATCACTCATCATTGATGTTTCTATCTCTCTCTCCCTCTCTGAAATAATAATAATAATAATAATAATAATAAAAATAAAAAAATATATTTTTAAAAAAGAGATCCAAGAACTAAAAAGAAGCATCGAGCACATGTGCGCTCTCTCTCTCTCTCTCTATCTCTCTCTCTCTCTCTCTCTCTCTCCCTCTCTCTCTCTCTCGGACAGTGGGAGGTAGGCTGTGGCGAGCCAGGAAGGGGGCTGTCGCTGGCACCCACCATGCTGCCAGCCTGTCTCCCGCTTCCAGCCTCAGACGGGTGAGAAGATGGAGTCCGCGGTGCAGCCGCCTGGTCTGTGGCATTTTGCGATGGCCGCCGAGCTGCCTACAATGTCCCTCCCGGAACCGCCTCCCCGAAGCTCTCCCTTACTGCCTGAGACCCGGGCCGTTGGCATGAATCCCTGGGCCCAGCTCCTCAGGGGCTGGTTTGATCGGAGCTGCCGTGTTCCAGGAAATCAGGGGGCCGCTCTGATGGATCATGGGTAGGGGAGAGAGGCCCCAGGGGACCCTGACTCATGTCTGCAAAGCCCAGAGAAGGCCTGGGGACCCCCTGATGCCTTCAGACAAGGTCGGGTGCCTCCTGTGTCATCAAGGACACGCCGCGCCCACCGAGGCCTTGCCTGGTCTCCGTCCCCACCTCCACGCTCTCCCTCTGCACAGCCCCTGCTTCTGGAACCCACCGGCCCCTCTGGACCTCCTGCCTCTGCCCTGGACCTCCCTAGAACAGCCCTCTTTTTAAAAATAGGTTTTTATTGACTTCAGAGAGGAAGGAGAGGGGGAGAGAGAGAGAAACATAAAAGATGAGAGAGAATCATTGACTAGCTGCCTCTTGCACATCCCACACTGGGCAGCAAGCCTGCAACCTGGGCATGCGCCCTGATGGGGAATCAAACTTTGACCTCCTGGCTTGTTGGTCAATGCTCAACCCCTGAGCCATGCTGGCCGGGCCAGAGCAGCTCTCTGAGCACCCCAGGTGGGCTCTCCGCTCTCGCCTCCGTCTGTCCGAGAAAACCGAGCTGGACGGGGAGAAAGAGGCAAGACCGATTTGGTTCAGAAAGGACTGCAACAGGGGAGCAAGGCCTCGGAATGGAGCTGGGCCAACTCAGCGCGCAGCATGGAGGGCCAGCGGGGAGGGGGCTGTGAGGAGGGCAGGATTCTGAGCGGACTCGGCAGGATTCTTGCAGACACCAGGCCCGGGGAGAGAATTGGATCAGATGCTGCGGGTGGGACTGTGGCCGGACCCACTCCGCTGGATTCTTGCTAACACTGGGCCACAAGTTTTCGTTTGGTTTTGTGTTTATGGCTGTGGAACATTTCATTGGTCCATTCTGCCGTCGATGGAAATGTCTTGTTGGTATTGTGCAATTTCTCATTCGTTTGCCTTTTAGCTCCAAATTCACTCTTTGCTCAGTGAAAATGGCTCTAGCCCCACAGGGACTTCCGTCGGTGGGCCATGCTGTGCCCTTGACAAGGAGGTCTGGACCTCGGCCCTGGGGAGGGTGCTTTCTCTGGGGCATGAGTATTCATCCTCGGTGCGAGGGGTCGAGGCTTCCCCTCAGATGCGCCATTCCTGTATTTTGAGTTCTCTTTACTTCTGACTGCCGATCTCTTGTCCCTCGGATCTCTTATTAAAGTGAGTGATTCTTTATATGAAATATTCCTTATTCAAATGACTGTGTGGTTTCTCTCTCCTGATTGGACCAAAGCTGACCTCGTAGGTTTTCATTATTATGAGCAGTGCACTCTGAGCGCTCTTGGCTGTGAGCCTTGGTGGACGTAAGTGATCGCTTCTGCTGGGTTTGTGCCCAGGAGTGGGGTGCTGACCACAGCCTGTCTTGCACTGTAGGAGATGATGCCAAAGTAAACACAGCTTTCCAGAGTGTTGGTGGCACGTGGCATCGCCACCTACTTTATTTCCGCCCTTCCATGGGTGGCCGTGGTATTTCATTGGGCTTTCGTTTGCATCTCCCCAATGACTGTCCATGTCACTTGTTGAGTTTTTGGCCATTTAGATAATCTTTTATGACATATCTGCTTATAATTCATTAATAAATTTTTTTTGCATTTCCTTGTTGATTCATAGAAGTTGTTGATTTATTCTGGATAATAGTCCTTTTCCAGATTTAGGTAGGACAAATATATAGTCTGTGGGCCTTGGAACGTTCTTGATGGTATCTTATGAAGTTCTGTTTGTTATTATAACTTTTTGTATGTGTGATCACAGGTCAATTTTAATTCCAGCACCTAATGCTATATATAAGGATGTACTTTATAAACCTCTCGGGGCTATCTCAAATGTACATGTTCAATACCACTTAGTATCTCAAAACCAGGAACATGCTTTTGAGTTGTTTAGACACAATCCACAGAATTAAAGAGAAAATCAGAAGCCACCCACAGTGACACTGAGAGGGCGAGGCTAACTCCTGAGAACCCTGCCTCCTTGTGGGGCAGGGCGGAGCTATCCTCCATTTTGTGTAGCTGGATCCTACCCCTCACCCAACCAATCAGGGTCGGCCAAAGCAGTGACATCACCACCGGAGTAAAACCCCGGGAATTGTGGAAGCTCGCACTCTCGTTTGCCATGCGGTCGGCGTGTGGGGGACGGAGCCCATGTTAACATGGAAGAGGTTCTTTTGTTTGTTGCGTCGGATTTGGCTCCTTGGTGGTCCTTGGGGATCACGGAATCTCAGCACAACAACACTGATTGTCAGTTTGAAGTGTTGCACTACCCTCTATGGGGGTCGGTGCCTGGGAGGGGGTTGAGGGTGACTTCAGATCCTGGTCCCACTGTCCTCCACGGGGAAGGGTTCTCCGGTAGCTCGGGGACGGGCCAAGGGTGGGACTGGCCAGGACCTGAGCAGCAATCCCGTTCCACCACCATTTCTGTGGTTTTCACTGTTTCCTTTGTCCGTTAAACGTGAACAGTGAGAATTAAGTGCTTAGCTTTACCTAGACACAGGTATGCTGTGGAAGCAAATACAATGTAGAAAGGCACGGAGCAAAAACATTCACCGTCTCTGACCCTGGAAAGATCAATTCCATGTTTTATATTATGAACAAAATCAGTTTTGTTTTCTTTAATGCCTTACCTAGAAATACTTAAACGGGAAGACAGACATAAATTCTTTATTTTTACCCTCAACATTCACCGTCTCTGACCCTGGAAAGATCATAAATTCTTTATTTTTACCCTCAGACATAAATTCTTTATTTTTACCCTCAGCATGGCTGTGCAAAGAGTGGAATCAGAAAATCAAGAACAATGACATGCCTAAGTCCAGCTGTTTGGCCCGGTAGAATAGTCTCATCTTTTAAAACTTTTTTAAATTGGTAACTACAATGAGCACGTTGGTATTTCGGCCACCGGAAAACAAGGGTTGTCGCATCAGCAGAGGCCTGAACTGTCTCACTTTTGAGGGTTCAGTGCAGTGTGGTGAAGGGAGCTGAAGGAGACATCAGCAGTTTTAGAGACAGGCAACAATTCACATTGAAACACGCACACCTTCCGATGCTTGTTTTTATTTAGAGTAACAGTGGGCAATCCGATATCAGAAGTTCACAGTTATTTCAAAATCTGTGATTCCAGCTTGGCCAACAGCTTAGGTTCCAAATTGGATCCATCCCTGTTCAAACGTAAGCTCTTGCCCTAACCCATTTGCTCAGTGGATAGAGTGTCAGCCTGCGGACTGAAAGGGGCATGTACCTTGGTTGTTGGCTCATCCCCAGTAGGGGGTGTGCAGGAGGCAGCTGATCGATGTTTCAAGCTCTCTATCCCTCTCCCTTCCTCTCTGCAAAAAATCAATGAAATACATATTTTTTTTAAAAAGCTCTTAGAAAAGAATGCGTGTGCAGGAAGATGTATTTCAGAGCAATCAGGCAATCTTCGGAGCAGCCTTAGTGTTCCCTTCAGATTAAGGTGACCAGATCGTCCAGGTGTTGGCGGGTCAGTCCTGATTTCTAACAATTTTTCCAGCGTCCTGCAGCATTTTTTTTTAAAAAGTCCCGATTTTTGGAAAGATTGGAAACATTGGAAAGATTCTTTCCAAAAATCGGGACTTTTTAAAAAACGCCAACACCTGGACGATCTGGTCACCTTACTTTAAAAATTCTTTTTTTATTGTTTTATTATTATTATTTTATTCTTTTTAATATATGTTATTGATTTTTTTACAGAGATGAAGAGAGAGGGATAGAGAGTTAGAAACATCGATGAGAGAGAATCATCCATCAGCTGCCTCCTGCACCACCCCTCACTGGGGATGTGCCCGCAACCAATGTACATGCCCTTGACCGGAATTGAACCCGGGACCTTTCAGTCCGCAGACCGACGCCCTATCCACTGAGCCAAACCAGTCCCTGCTGGTCATCTTACTTTAGATGCGTCTTGAGAAGACCCGAGGATTGGCGTCACGGAAAGGATCAGCCAGCTTCTTGGTCTGAGGCCACCAGGCGGTCATTTGTCTGAGCCTAGGATGGCACCGCTGTGGTAGAACCGTACGGAGAGGAGAAGGTGCGGGCTTTCCCTGGCAGCTGGCAGCTAAAACTCAGGGGTTCTTGGAAAACGACACGTGGCAGCCTTTCTTAGCTTTTCCTTCCATTGGTTCTGGTGAAGGAGGACGCTCTTGACTTTGAGGTTTTGTCATCACCGGGACAAGGTCATGGAAAGCATGATCCGCATCCCTCCTGCTCTTTGCTGATGCCTGTGTGTGAGTCCTCGCCAGGTGTCCCGCTCACTGCTGTGCCACCTGTCTTCCGTGGCCCAGGTCCGCTTAGTTACCAGTTAAAATCACCGGGAACTCATCTCCATCCTTGTCTCGGAGGACCTGTCTTTGAAGCCGAAAGAGTCCTTCCCACTGCCCCTGTCCGTGACCGTCGGAAGCCCGACGGGAAACGCTCACCAGCTCTCACAGGCTGTTCTCTTCTAGCTCTGTCTCTTCTTGTCCTGTGGAGTCTATAACATCGAGCGGGGCTGCTCCGCCATCTAGCATTCACTGATTTCCGGAGGAATCCTTTGAAGGTTGGATCGTAACCCAGCACATCCGCATGGCCCACCCAGCTGGCTTGGCGCCGGTCAGTTCTCTCTACCCCCGTGGCCACGGGCCTTGGGGATTTTGGCCCCGGATGCTCCTTCTGTGCTCAGGGTGGGACTTGGCCACTGATGGCCACGGATCTTCCCTTCAGATCTGGGAGGTCGTCCTCCCATGCCCCCCCCCCTGAACGTAACTCTGCAGACCACGGCTCTGACTTTCTAGCTCTTGGGCAGGCGGACTCTGAACGCTTTCTTGGTCTCCAGGGCCTGTAGCCTGAGGTCAGAGGTCCTGCCCATCGCGCCTGGCGCGGGGCCCCCCACGTGACCAGGAGGAGGCCGGGACGCTGACCTCCAAGTTCCTTTGGTCGGCGGCAGACCAGGTTGTCTCTGGCCAGAGACAGCGCTCCACGCCCCCAGTTCTCGCCTTGCTTTAGGAATGAATTCAAACAAGAGACAGCAAAGAAATGGCAGCAAAAGCAGGTGAGGATTTGCCTGTAGGAGAGCAGTGCGTTCAGAGAAGACCTGAGCGGCTGCTCAGCTGGCTGAGACTGAACTGAGTGCCCCAATATTTGGGGGTTTAGAGGATTTATACCCCTCGGCGGTTAGACCCCCATCAAGAAGCTAATCACCCCCACCCCCAATGTCTCAAAAAAAAAAAAAAAGTATCTTTAGCTCCAGGGCTCCTTCATGTAGATGCGAGGCACCATCTAACCCAGGGGTGGACAAACTTTCTGACTCGAGGGCCACAACGGGTTCTTACACTGGACCGGAGGGCTGGAACAAAAGCAACCTGACCATGCTGGCACTCTCCTCTTGGGCTGCTGGTGAAGGAGCGGAGGGGAGAGCAAGAGAACCCTCCGCTCTTTCGGCTCCGAGGGCCGGATAGAACAGTTGCATGGGCTGGATCCGGCCGAGGGCCGTAGTTTGCCCACAGCTGAGTTCTGACCACACCCTGGAGGGCTCTGAACCCTCCAGCTCACACAGGGGCCCACCTCCTCCCTTGTTGACTTGCAGTTGGTCACGTCTCACAGTTATTTCCTCCAGGCCCAGCTGCCTCTCCCAGCCTTTCCCAGCCCGTATCTTTCACCCGCCACCTCTCACTCCGTCACCTCACCTCGAGGGCCCTTGCTTTGTGCCATTATTTGTTTCGCTGCAATTCAGACGTGCCCGCGTCTAACCAGCGCACAGCGTCCGGGGCACCAGGTGGGGCACACCCGTGGCCCTGGGGGACTCCAGCACAGAAGGGCCCCGGGAACCCAGCCTGGAGCCAGAGCCACAGCTGTGAGGCCTGCAGAGGAGCTCACGGAGGGTGGGGGTGGAGGAGAGGGGAGGAAGCGCCTGCCGCCTTCTGACTTGCCATCATCTATAATTCACGTGCGATGGGTATCTATTCCGGTTCCGAGGCGCTGCAGCTGTGTCTGTAATGCTCACAGGTTAGAAGAGCAAAGCCCAGTGTGCAGTGCTGGCTCAGTAAACTGCTGCTCCCTTACTGCTCAGCCAGCTGGGCCACACAGCCCCGCGCCTCATAGCCAGGGCCACACAACCTGTCGGGCCTCACAGCCTGTCCTCACAGCCAGGTCCAGGTGGGCATGTAAGACGGGGTTCCTAGCAGAGACAGTACCTGTTCATGGCTTTGCCCCCGGGAAGGTGGAGCTGCTCTATGCTAAGGGCTCCTGCCTTCAGCAGAACCCAGGGATACATACTTATCTCCCTAGAAACATCTGCTCAGACTCTGTCTTCTGAGGGCTCTGTCCCCTGAGGGCTCTGTCCCCTGATGGGTCTCCCCCTATAAATCTCTCTTTCTTCTCCACATTGAGCGCAGCTAGAGAGTGGTTCGGTTCCTGAGTATGGGCTGCTGGGGATTGAGAAAATGGAAGAAAGAGACAGACACAGAGATAGAAGGAAAAAGCTGGGGCCAGGGGGGACAGCTGTCCTCTGATGGAGAGACAGTGACCCAGAGTTGATACAGGGTGTTTATTTTATACAGTCTGATTAAAACAAGAGTGGATTACCATGCATACAAAGGTTCTTGTTTTGGCAACACTTGCTGCGCCTCCCACAGCCCATTCGCTACTTAGGAAGGAATTAGGGAAGGCTACCAGGTCAGGCTTAATTAAGCTAGGAGAGCTCTGCCCTCCTGGCTAGGACTTGTTTGTGGCCCTGAGGCTTGACTCTGTAGCCACTTCCTACATCTCCCCTTTTTGTTTTTAAGCCACTATAATAACACTTAAACTCGAAGAACAAAGCTCTGACTATTAAAACAATGAACAAAATAATGCCAATGCAAAAACCAAACTACAGACATGTTAACACTTTAAAACTTGAACATCAAGAGCAAAACTCTAGCTAATTAAAATAATAACAAAACAATGCCAATGCAACACAGCGATGAGAGAGAAACCAAACTATGGCATGTTAACATTTTTAGCTACTAAATGAAAATTTCTTTTGCTGCTGGTGTATATTTTTTGAGTCCTCACATTTGGCTGAACAAGATTTTACAGAAGACTGGCAGCTAACCAATGCTAGCATGGTTGAGGGAGTGGCTTCCACTTCTTGCTTTTCTATCACCTACAGCTGACCCCTGTTGGACCTGGAATCACTTGCGTGGCGTTGGTTTTCTCCTTCCACATTGCTGTCATCGGGCAACTCTCAGTCTTTGGAATGATGGGACAAGGAGCTTCTCTGGATCCATTGTGGTGGTGCACGTAACACTCTGGCACCCAAATTGGCTGCACGGCTTTCTCTGGAAAGACAAAACACAGCCTCTTCCCCACATCATTACTGAATCTGGTAAAACTCTTGTCTGGTTTGTGCATCCTTTAACTGGGCTAATCCACGGAGGCTGTTGTATAGGACGCCCGATGCCTTTCGGCTGCTGTATGACCCTCTGCTTCACAATTCAAAAAATTTAAAATATAAAGAGCACGACTGAGTTTTTCTTAGGTGACACGTAACATCTCTCTCCCCCTTTTTGTTTTAGCAATAGCATTTTAAGAGTACCATTGGCTCTTTCCACTATTGCTTGACCTTGAGGGTGGTGAGGGATACCAGTTTTATGATGAACTTGATATTGCAGATAAAAGTGCTGAAAAGTGGAACTAGCATATGCGGGTCCATTGTCTGTTTTTAGCTCTAAGGGAGGTCCTAGTACCGCAAAGGTGGCTAGGCAATGATTAATTATGTGCTTGGCACGTTCCCTTATTTGGGGAGTCGAAGAAATATGGTGGGAGCAGGTATCCACATTAACATGTACCTATCTATATCTATGCTTACCAAACCCCGGGACGTGGGTGGCATCCATTTGTTAGATTTGATTAGGTTTAAGGCCTTTAGGATTAACCCGTAACGATTGTACAGGACAGGGAGTTACACACTGACGGCACCGCTTAACAATTGGACGATCTTTGCTCCCGAGAAATAAGGAACTGCTTCTGAAAGGCAGCAGCATTTTGATGATGCAACGTATGGGAGGACTGAGCCAGAGAAAACGGGACAGCCTCTTGCGTTATAGCGGGAGGCCACCAGTAGCTCATTTACCAGGGAGACCTGAATGAGGTCGGATGTGACCGATGAAGCAGGGAAACTGTCGTTCTCTAATGACCTTCTAAAGGCTGAAAAAATAAGGGAAAGATTTGCTCCGAATTAGTGGGCCCTGTGGTACCTGTTCCAATGATTTTGGCCATGCTTACCACATGAGCACTATCACTGTGTAGGTTGTCGGGCTCCATAACAAAATCTGTCCAGGCATAAGTAAAGCTTGCATTTCTACCCATTGTGCTGACATTGAAGGGGTTTGCAGGACCTTTGTGTGCCTCCTGCAGTAGATCCAGCCTGGGTCCATCTGTGAAAACGGTTAATGCCTGAAGGTAAAGGTTGTAAACTGAGATACATTGTAAGACTTAACTTGCAGGGTAATGGTCAGTATTAATTGTTTGTGCCCTTACTTTAATTTCTCCAGTGTAGTCCTGGTCTACAACTCCAGGGAGAACTTGAAATCCTTTCGGTGTCAAATTGCTCCTCCATAAAATGAATCCCATCATGCCCCTGGGAAGGGGACCATACGCTCCTGTAGCGATGGCCTGAGGCCCCATCTCTGGGGTTAGTACGGTACATCAGGAGGTGGGACTGAGGTCCGATCCTGCCCTTCCTGGGGTGGCACGGTGAAAGGTTTCGAAAGTTGGTTTTGGGACCGAGCCAGCTGGAAGGGCTGCAGTGGGGTTAAGGGTAAGACCCCTCCTGTTTGGTGGGGCCCGGGCTGGCCCCCGTGACGTTTCCCTGACTACGAGTCATTACATTACCGTCAATGTAATCAGTCTTGGAGTGGCATTCATTATTTAGCTAATGCTTTCCTCTCCTGCATCTTGGCCCATTCCCTGAACGTGGGCCGGTCCAATATCAGCACAAACACGGATAGAATGCTTCCATAGTAAGTAATCTCCAGGTGAGAGGCAAGCCCTGTGACAGCATTAAACCTTGGTCATCGTAGTCCCCCTGTCACATACACTTATTTCAACTTGTCCATTTAAGTCAGTCCGAGATAAGGTTCATTTTCTAACATTATTTGTCCTAGGGTGTGGGCAGTAAATTGCACGAATTGGATGTATGCTATCGGTCTTTTTGAGTATATAGACGTAAGCTTTCGTTAGGGAGGCAAAAATACAAATTATTTACTTTTAAGTGCCCTGGGTTTAGGGATGACAGGATTTACTAGATGGCCCCAAGCCACTTGGCACTTACATTTTTTAGATGGTTGCAAACTGCTGTTACATGCGAGTCACGAGATTAGAAAATTGACTCTGTAGATCTTTGCATACGCTTAATAAAAACTTCCTTAGGACTCCTAAGTATTGAGTAAATTTGTCATTTCTCCCGTAGAGATTTTTAGATAGGTCTTAACTAATTAATATCCTCTAACAACCTTTACAAGTCATTTAAGGTCTTGAAGCAATCCATTCGTCTTTCTACCTTTTGAGGCCTAATACGTTGATTTTTTAAAGTACAGTTTCTAGGTATTTGAAGGGCATTTCCACTGTATTTTTTCCTAGAACAATCTCTAAGCCACATTTAGGGATTTTTTTTAACTTTTACTTTCTTTTAAACAGAACAACAAACTTGGTTGCTTTTCAGAAAAACTAGTAGGAGAGAAACATGCTGGCCAATTCTCAATGCATACATCTCAAGTACAAGTAACCTTCTTTTTCTTTATGGTGTCTCATTAATGGTGAGATTTAATGCCTGAATAATAACTTTTGGTTTACTTTGTAAATAGTAGTGTAAGAGATTTTTAACATTTCTCTTTTTTAAATTTACTTTTAAACAGTATTCTTGCCGAAACTAGTTTGGCTCAGTGGTAGAGCGTCAGTCTGCGGACTGAAAGGTCCCAGGTTTGATTCCGGTCAAGGGCATGTACATTGGTTTCGGGCACATACCCAGTAAGGGTGTGCAAGAGGCAGCTGGTCGATGTTTCTCTCTCATCGACGTTTCTATCTCTCTATCTCTCTCCCTTCCTCTCTGTAAAATATCAATAAAATATATATATTTAAAATAAATACAGTATTCTTTTTGCAGATTTTACTGTGGACTTTGTTAGAAAATATTGCATATAGGTATTTAAACAGATCACAGTTATTTTTTTTTATTTGATAAAGCTTCCCGTGTGACTTTGAGTATATTAGATAGGCCTAATTTAGTTTAACAATATTTTTTTTTAAGAGGAAAGAATAAACCCTTGAATCATTCAGGGCCCTTGAAATGTCTCAAAGGTATCTCTCAGTTAAAGTCTTGAAGTTTAACTTGGAAAGACTATCAAATACACATAACCCAAAGATTATATTAGACAACATTTGTAATTATTTTTAAAAGACATCAGTTAAATTCAAACTGGTCTTAGCATTAAAAATGTTGTCCAGTCCATAGAATTAATCCTTATCCTCTAATTAGGCCAACAAAATACTATTTCCTAGGTTGAAATGCCACCACACGCAATACACATAAGGACCCCAATACACCCTGAACCACCAATCTCTTCAGAGAAAACACAAGAACCATTTCTCTCAAAGATGAACCTCCGCACGCCATCACAACCATACAATTCCTCCCAACCTAACCCGAACTCCCAACTCCCAGAAGCCTCAAACTCTAGCTGGCAAGTCAAACTCCTACCAGACTAGCAACATAGCTACATCTCTAAGGATGTATTCCAAACAAAACACAAGGCACATTCAATTAACAGATTCAATTCTATTTTCTAGGTTCTTCACACGAGGCAAACTCAGACTGACATTTCAATACCTTGTCATTTTAAGATACTTAGATACTTAACAAATTTTTAAATTTTTAGCAATGTTCCAAAATCCTGAGTTACCAAGGAATTTGGAAAATTATGTTTACTCATATATAATTACCACTGACAATGATTTACCATATTCCTTTCATTTTAGTTATGTATATTTTGCCTTAACAACTTTGATTTCAAAGTCAATTATTATTACCCAAGGCATTTTCTTCGGCAAATTCGGTAGCAGAGATAACTTACTTTCAGTGGCTTTATCATTTTGTTTTATTTTCCTTTATAAAGACAGGAGTACCCCGGGTCCTGTCAGGCAACCTTAGAACGTGTTCCATTGTTATTCAAGAACTACCCTTTTTACGGAAACAACAATCTTGTTGCTCAAATACAGTCTTGTGTTATTTTTGCCATCTTTTAAAGAAAACCGGTCTTGGGTTTTATCCTATAGCATCTGTGAAGAGATATGAGGCTCAGTTCAAGGAGCCACCCCAAATCGGGCGGGGTGTGCCATTTCTCTTCATCTAGCCTTTATCTCTTCACGAGTACAGAAATCCCAGACATATCCTTAAACTGGAGAAATGTCTCACCTGTCCAAATTCCAAATGACGGCCAAAACCGGTTTGGCTCAGTGGTCCATCTGCGGACTGAAAGGTCCTGGGTTCGATTCCGGTCAAGGGCATGTACATTGGTTGCGGGCACATCCCCAGTAGGGGGTGTGCAAGAGGTCGATGTTTCTCTCTCATCGACATTTCTAGCTCTCTATCTCTCTCCCTTCCTCTCTGTAAAATATCAATAAAATATATTTTAAAAAAAAAAAAAAGCTTGGCCAGGCCCACAAATTTCAAATGATGGACCGGGAAATAAAAACATGGCAAAAATGAGACTTTTAATAATACTCCTGGGAATGGGCATCCATTTTACAAGCTCACCAAAAAACTAGCCAATGGGCTGGGGCCTTTTTTCAGTTACTTCCTTCTGTCTGGGGAATTTTCTTAGAATTTGTGTTGTTGGCCCTGTGTATGGTTGATTCTTTCTCCCCCCATCCCCACATCTGTTTGCTTTGGGGTAATTTAGTAATGGTCTGGCCTTTGTTTAAACGTCCCGGAGTTGCAACTTGTACAGATTTTACACTTTTCAGATTAATCATAGACTCTTAAAATTTTAACACAGCACAATAAAATCATAAATCAGAGAAAAGCAAATTAAAGTTACAATATAAACACATAGAAGGAAATTTAGCTCAGAGTTTCTGGTGGCCTGGGAGGGAGAGAAACTATTTTTTTTTAATTTTTTTTTTTAAATTTTATTAAGGTATTATCTGTGAACATAGCTTACCATTGCCCCCCCCTCCCATTTATGCCCTCCCTCCCCAGAGTTCTGTGTTCGTTAGTTGTACTTATGTTCATGCATACCAGTCCCTCGGTTGTTCTCCTATCTCCCCCCAGGTCTCCTTCCCCTCCCCGCTGTCATTTGACAATCTGCTTGTTTTATGGTGACCATCTCAGGGCCCCATGAATAGAATCTGCTCCTCATTTGGCAGTCTGCTTGTTTTAAGGTGACTATCTCAAAACCATATGATTAGAGTCCGCTCCTCCTCTGGTTTTCACCGCCCCTTCCCCTGGGTCCCACTGCTTCCCCTGGGACACACGGCTCACCCGGGGCACACAGCTCACCCGGGACACCCGTCCCCTTTGGGGGATACGGTTCACCTGGGGCACATGGCCCCCTGGGACACTCAGCTCACCCGGGGCACACGGCCCCCTGGGTCACTCGGCTCACCCGGGGCACTCGGCCCCCTGGGACACACGGTTCACCCGGGACACCCTTCCCCTTTGGGGGATTATGGCTCACCCGGGGCACACGGCCCCCTGGGACACTCGGCTCACCAGGGGCACTCGGCCCCCTGGGACACTCGGCTCACCCAGGGCACACGGCCCCTCTAGGGTGTTGGGGTCACATATTGGAGGCGCCGCGCTAGCTCCTTGCTTGCATGGCAGGCAGGCTGGGACAGCTGCAGTTGGGCTGAGATGGTTGCAGGTGGGGGGACCACCTTCAAAGGTGTCTCGTTCGGTGTGGAAGTGGAGCAGCTGCAGACATGGAGGCTAAGATCTGAGGTCGCCCATTCCCTGAGCCCAAGGCGTGGTGAGCTCTGTTCTTGGTGGATTTCCTTTATTCTCGGCGGCAGTGGCGGGTGGCGGTGCCAGGTGCAGCAGTGACGGTCGCTCCTGTGGTTCAATTACCACTGTAGTTTTAAAGTTCACATGGCGGTATTGGTGAGAGCTTCGGCTCGGCCATGTGGCATCGGAGGAAGGGCTCGCCTGGGCAGCTAATGGAAGGTGCCGTGCCATTTCCTCACCAGCACGCTCCATCTCCCTCTCAGCATGGTGGGTGTGCTGGGAAGATTGTGGGCGGGCTGTGATGGCTGCATGGGGAGAGTCCGCCCTCAATGGTGTCCTCTTTGGTGCGGATGTGGAGCTGCTGTGGATGCAGAGGCTAATTTCTGAAGTCACACTCTCTGTGAGCCCGTGGCGTAGTGAGCTCTGATTTCGGTGGATTCCCATTCCTGGGGGCGGCGGGTGCGGCAGCGATGGTAGCTCCAGTGGCTCAATTTCCCCTGTAGTTTTAAAATCCGCATGGCGGTAGTGTCTGATGCTTTGACCTGGCCATGCGGCAGCGGAGAGAGAATTCTCCGGGTCTGCCAACGGAAGGCGCAGCGCCAGCACAGCGCGCGCGAAGGCCTGGCAGAGCAGGCCGCGGGCGGTGGCAGCGGTGGAGGCCGCGGGATCCGCGGGTGTGGCGCAAAGGCAGGGCCGAGCTGGTCGTGGGCGGTGGCGGAGAGTCCCCGTGATGTCTTAGTCTTTCAGACTTAGTGGAACGCTTCCCCTGAGCCAGGACAAGCAGCACCACCACAAATATTGGCCAGCTCAGTGCTGCCCCTCTACAGGTGACAGTAGGGGCATCCTCACCTCGGTAGGCCTTTGCTCTTGGAGGTCTTAACCAGTGGAAGGCAGCACGGTACAGAACTGCCCCACCTTCTCAGTCCTCCGCGAGAGAAACTATTTTTTAAGATAAAGAATTATCGGCAGTTGCTGAGAAATTCCTTTCATCCTTTCTACTTGGTTCAGCCCACCACAAGCAGTCTGAGTCTCCAGCAAAATGAAATATGAAGTCGCTTTCACTGTTGGCTGCACTCCTGCACCCAGCCATAAAGGCTGGGCAGCTGCGAGCAAAACCTTTCTTACCATCTGAGTCATCCCGCTCTCAGAGACAATTGTCACAGCCTCAAACTGCTTCAAACTCTAGCTCCTGATCATAATTACGAGGTATATCTTTATCAGGAGTCGGTAGGAAGACTATTCCGATTCACACACAAAAAAAAACCCAGTGATACAGGGAGCTTTGACCTACTGGGACCCTCCACCGGCTCTGCCTCCTGGGTGCCATTTGGCATCCAGTGAGAGCCCAGTGCAGGCAGTGAGCTGAACATCCTCCAGGGGGACTGAGGCCTGGGGGAGGGTCCCGAGAAAGGGTGCATTGGGGCCCAAGAACTTAGGTTTACTGCCGAGACGCCCCCCTGGAGGTGAGCAATGTGTCTTGAGACAGGAAGCAGAAGAGAGGAATATCATCTTTCTCTTGCATTTAAAAATATGTGATTTCAGAAAGGAAGGGGGTGGGGAGAGAATGAGACATTAATGATGAGAGAGAATCATTGATTGGCTGCCTCCTACGCTCCCTCTCCCCCGACTGGGGATGGAGCCTGCAACCCGGGTATGTGCCCTGAACGAGAACTGAACCATGACCTGGTTCATAGGACGATGCTCAACCACTGAGCCAGGCTGGCTCGGCTGCAGTGGGTTTCATGTTTCCCTTTAAAACACATCCCAGGCCTGTGAATAAATAAGCTCGCAAAGGAAGGAAGAAGGGAATGGAATTCTCAGCATCCTGTGAAGGCCAGGTCAGACTCCTCCTCCTCTGACAGCGTGGGGGCTCTGGCTGGAGGGGAGTCCTGGGCGGGTGTGTGTGTGTATGTGGGGGGGGGGGTGCAGGGGGGGTGGAGCAGAGGAGGGGAGGTGAGAAGAATAAGAACTGGACCACCTCGGCCTCCTGAGAGTTAGATGCTTCTGGAAAGCTCCGTCATTGTTCCACTTCTTTTCTGAACAATATATTTGGAACAAAACTTGAACTGAACAAAAGTTTGAGGTCCTCGTTTGCTGTCAGGTTACTTCATAGGTTGATGTTCAACCAATGTTTCCCTTCCTTCATTTCACTTGGTCCTTTTCTCCTCTTCCCGGCCCCTCTCCTCACCTAGGATGACGTTTTGAAGATGTGGACCCGGAGCTGAGAATCGATGGATTTCCTCCCTCCGTGAGGTGTGTTCAGCAGCCGCCACACTCCGTAGAGCAGTTTGGTATCCACACGAGAGGGTGGACTGTTACTGACTGTGTCTCCTTACGGAGCTCCGATGCCGTCCTAAAGGAGGCTCGGGTACCTGCATGATGTTGTTGTTGTTGACAGGTGAACCGGGTGGTGGAATTGTCTCCATCTGACCCATTTTACAGGTGAGAAAAAGTGAGCCTAAGGTTCTCCCAGGGTGACATCGGCAGGTGGTGGGGTGACACTAGAGCAGCCGTGGGCAAACTACGGCCCGCGGGCCGGATCGGCCTGTTCGGCTGTTCTATCCGGCCTGCGGAGCCGAAAGAGCAGAGGGTTCTCTTGCTCTCCCCTCCGCTCCTTCACCAGCAGCCCAAGAGGAGAGTGCCAGCATGGTCAGGTTGCTTTTGCGCTGGCCCTCTGGTCCAGGTTAAGAACCCATTGTGGCCCTCGAGTCAAAAAGTTTGCCCACCCCTGCGCTAGAGCAAACAGTGAGCACAGCAGCCGGCGAAGAGCTACCCACGAGGCACATGCGGTTTGAATGACCCTGTTTTTTCTTTTTCTTTTTTCTCCTTATAGTGATTCCTGGCACAGGGGATCATTTTTGGTAAAGAAACAAGCCAGAACCCGGGAGTGGAGAACGGCCTACGTTCACAGCAGTTTGTAACGAATTCCCTCTTGAAATCTTCCCTGTGGCTGAGCTTTCAAACCAGAGGCTCGTCTCACCCAGGAAAACGTGAGTTATTTGCCTTCTTAATGTGGGTTGACATTTGCCCAGATCATCCGGGATTTGTTGAGAACACAGAGATGGACGGGCAGAGGCTGACAGAATCAGACAGGTGCCTTTATAACGTATCCCAGAACAGCCCGGCCGGTGTGGCTCAGTGGTTGAACATCGACCTATGAACCGAAGGTCACAGTTCGATTCCCCGTCAGGGCACATGCCAAGGTTGCGGGCTCCATCCCCAGTGGGGAGCGTGCAGGAGGCAGCCGATCAATGATTCTCTCTCACCAATGATGTTTCTATCTCCCTCTTCCTTCCTCTCTGAAATCAATAAAAACACATTTTTTTTTTTTTTAAGTAACCTGGGCCCTAACCGGTTTGGCTCAGTGGATAGAGCGTCGGCATGTGGACTGAAAGGTCCCGGGTTCTATTCCGGTCAAGGGCATATACCTGGGTTTCGGGCACATTCCCAGTGGGAGGTGTGCAGGAGGCAGCTGATCGATGCTTCTCTCTCATTGATGTTTCTAACTCTCTATCCTTCTCTCTTCCTCTCTGTAAGAAATCAAAAAAAAAACAAACAAAACATTAAAAAAAAAAGTAACCTGGACCAATAAAATAACCACCTCTGGGTCTTGTTATTTCTGGGCGGGACGACATGGTGCTTGATTCCCTCAGACAGGAAGGGTGGTCGGGCATTTAGCTCGTGAGCACGGGGTCTCCATCCTGGCAGGCCCTGCAGCTGGACGTCCGTGGCGGGCAGAGCTGGGGGGAGCCGGTGAGCCATGTGGCCACATGTCCTTCTGGGTGAGAACCCGAGACTCCCCGAGGAGGGCTGGCCGGCCTCGGGGCCCGGACCCGTGTCCGCTCCCCTGGCCTGTGTCTCACTGTTGAGCCCCGGCTCCCGGCCCGTGGGCAGCGAGAGCCCAGGGCCTCTGCAACCCCAGCCCATCCCTGGCCCCGCACCAGCCTCCCGGGCAAAGCGAACGTGCCCTCCTCTGCAGGCCTGCCCATTTAACGTAAAAGAAACATTTTTTTTATCGATTTCAGAGTGGAATGGAGAGGGAAAGAGAGATAAAAACATCAACGATGAGCTGAAACCGATTTGGCTCAGTGGACAGAGCGTTGGCCTGTGAACTGAAAGGTCCCAGGTTGGATTCCGGTCAAGGGCGTGTACCTTGGTTGCGGGCACATCCCCAGTAGGGGGCGTGCAAGAGGCAGCTGATGGATGATTCTCTCTCATCGATGTTTCTGATTCTCTATCCCTCTCTTTTCCTCTCTGTAAAAAATCAATAAAATATATTTACCTGGCCGGGCCTGACGTTCGCTTCTGTGCCTTTCAGATGGCCTCGGCCAGGCTGCGGTGGCTGTACGCGGCGCTGGTGGCGCTGGGCGCGCTGTGCCTGTACCTGAGCACCCACAGCCTGCCCGGGCCCGGCGGCGGGCTGCTGGTCTTCCGGAGGGAGAGCGGGCGCTTCCTGCAGCTGCCCGCCCTGGACTGCGGGCGGGACCCGCCGTTCCTGGTGCTGCTGGTGGCCTCCTCCCACGACCAGCTGGCGGCGCGCTCGGCCATCCGGCGGACGTGGGGCGGGGAGCGGGCGGCGCGGGGCCGGCGGACCCACACCCTCTTCCTCCTGGGCACCGCGCCCGGCCCGGCCGCCGCCCGCGCCGTGGCCCAGGAGGGCCGGCGCCACCGCGACATCATCCAGAAGGACTTCGTGGACGCCTACCTGAACCTGACCCTCAAGACCCTGATGGGCATCGAGTGGGTCCACCGCTTCTGCCCGCAGGCGGCCTTCGTGATGAAGACGGACTCGGACATGTTCGTGAACGTGGCCTACCTGGTGGAGCTGCTGCTGCGCAAGAACCGCACGGCCGGCCTGGCCACGGGCTTCCTGAAGCGGCACGAGCGGCCCATCCGCCAGCCGCGCAGCAAGTGGTTCGTCAGCCGCCGCGAGTACCCCTGGGACCGCTACCCGCCCTTCTGCTCGGGCACCGCCTACGTGCTGTCGGGCGACGTGGCCGGCCGCGTGTACAACGTGTCCGACCGCGTGCCCTTCCTCAAGCTGGAGGACGTGTTCGTGGGGCTGTGCCTGGCCAAGCTGCGCATCGGCCTGGAGGAGCTGCACTCCGAGCAGACCTTCTTCCCCGGCGGCCTGAGCTTCTCCCCCTGCCGCTTCCGCAGGCTCGTGGCCTGCCACTTCGTCCCGCCCCAGAAGATGCTGAGCTACTGGCAGGCCCTGCGGGCCCACCCGGGCGAGGCGTGCCCCGCCGAGTGAGGGCGCCCCGGGCCCGCCCCGGACCCGCCCCGGACCCGCCCCGGACCCCCGCGGGGCTGTTTGGGAAAGATCTGTGGGTGGCCTCCTGAGGATGTCAGGGGTCCGGAGGGGGCGAGGCAGGGAGGGCTAGGAAGGAGAGGGGAGGAGAGGGGAAGGGAGGAAGGAGAGGGGAGGGGAGAAGGGAGGGAAGAAAGGAGAGGAACCATGACATCAGCAGTTTTCCAAACCTGAACTAGCACGCAAGCTGGCAGGAAACCGCTGACAATTTCGAGTTAATGCCCGAGCGCTAGCACACCCCCTCTTGTGTCCCTGCACCCTGCGCCAGGTGTCCCATGAGCACCTGGGTCTTCTCGTGTTGGGCCGGCACAGGTGAGGAGGGGCTGCTGTCCCCCCCCCACACCCCTGCCCCCATCCCAGGTGACCCAGCCCTCCTGGTGAGGAGGCTCTGGGCCCAGCCTCGCTGATGGCACCCTCTGTCCATGTCGGGGTGTCCCCTCAGCTCCTGACCCTTGTGCTCTGTAGTGCTAGTGATGGGGTGAACCCCCCTCCCCCAGCTGTGTTCTGGGGGAGCCCCTGTGAGACTGGCCTGCAGTGGCTGCAGCGTAGTCCCCGAGGACACCTCGGGGTGCACACAGCTCATCAGACGTAGGGCTGGGTCATTAGATGCCTAGTGTGTGTGTCCATGTGGCCACGGGGCCAGCAGCAGCCTCTGCGCCCTGATGGTCAGCAAGTTACTTATCTTCTCTCCGTCTCAGTTTCCTCACCCGGACGATGGGACAGTAGTGGCTCCACCTCCCAGGGTTCTGGTGCCGGTGGGGCCAGTGTGTGCCGACTGCTCCATGTCGTGGGGCAGTAAGAGAGCAAGGCGCTGCTTGCTTCCGCTGGTGCCCGCAGTGTTCTCAGCTGCTGGGGCAGCGTAGACCCCGCGTGCTCACTCGCTCTCGCCTTTGCACAATCAGTTGCACACTTACTACACGACCCGCGTGCGCCACGTGCTGTGTGGGGGGTGTGTGTGTGGAAACACGGCTGCGGGAGTGGTCTGCGGCCCGTCACACGGTTCAGAGACCCACGGACCGCCAACGTCCAGGCAGGACACCCAGAGAGAGAGAAGAGCTGGAAGCGACCCACAGGCTCTCGAATCGGGGGCGTCTCGCCCACGGAGAGCTGGGCGTGCGCCACTCGGTCATCAGCACCCCTCCTTGTGGTCTGCAGGCCATGAGGGGGCGGCCTGGGGGTTCCCGGGGGGTCCCTCGGGCTCCCGCGCCAGCACCCGCCACTCTGGGAGGGACTGAGCACTTGGCACGCGTGGCTTCCTTTCGCGGCTGCCGCGCCTCCTCTGAACTGGGAGGCGGTATTTGTCGTTTCTCACGGCCCCTCCCACTTGGAAGTACTTGTTTTTTCATGATTTTTTTTTTTTTAAAGAATTCATTTTCAGCGTTTGCCCCGCCAGCTGGCATTTGAGCTCTTTTCCTGGAGGTGGTAATGACCAGTCGGGCCTCCTCTCTCGGTCCGGGGTCCTGGTGTGGTGCCCGGAGGGGGGGGAGGAGAAAGGGGTCTATTGGGTTAGCGGCGATCTCACTACGGAGGCTCTGGCGGAAGCCTGGCTGGAGTGGAGGGTTAAGGGAACTGGGACCCCCTCCGGCACCAGCACCCGAGCCTCTGGCAGACCCTCCTTGCCGCCTGCTTTTGGTTCTGCTTTGGTTGCACATGACCCACTGATCTGTGTGTGGACGCCAGGAGACGTCTCTGCGGGCTGCAGTGTTTTTGAAGCAAACGCTCAGTTCTGCCCCAGGGAGAGGACGCTGCTCCCATCCTCCGTGCGGCCACGAGGGAAGCACGTGGGAAGCACGAATTCCTCTGGTTCCTGCTTTTCTGGGGTGGCAGCAGGAAGGGACCGCTGCTCTCCCAGTGGCCCCGAAACTGAGCGGTGAGCTACCCCCCTATTCTCCCCCTCCCCGTCCCCCCACAGCCCCGCGTGTGGGGCACAGAGCCACGAGGGGCTGCTGGGAGCACACCAATCGGAATACGGACAAACCGAAAATTAGTTTTAAATTGACTTTAGAAATGATTCTTACTTATCAGACCTAATCAACCTTAAATAGAAGTGGAAAAGTGAATTCCACGGCCAAATGTTTTTGGTGTCACATGGTGGTGGTTTTTTTTTTTTTTTTAAGGAATGGTAAAAATTTCAATTTTGCCTGGAGTAAGTACAACAGTGAGAAAACACTCAGGCTGCGGGCCGGAGTGGAGGGAGGAAGGAGAGAGCGGAGTTGAGGTCGGCTCGGAGAGCTCTGACCTGCTGCAGATGAGGCTGGGGTGTCTGCGGCCCGGAGGAGACGCCGAGAGGAGATGGAGAGAGAGAGAGAGAGAGAGAGAGAGAGAGTAAGAGAGAGAGAGAGAGAGAGAGAGAGAGTAAGAGAGAGAGAGAGAGAGAGAGTCAGAGACCAGTGGGGAAATAGAACCAACAGGAGGGGAGAGCGAACACCATTGATTTTAAGGAATTGTCCCCAACAAGGGCTGATGCTGCATTCTTTTTTTTTTTTTTTAAATATATTTTATTGACTTTTCACAGAGAGAAAGAGAGTTAGAAACATGGATGAGAGAGAATCATTGATCAGCTGCCTCTTGCACACCCCCCACTGGGGATGTGCCCGCAACCAAGGTACATGCCCTTGACCGGGATCGAACCCAGGACCTTTCAGTCCGCAGGCCGACGCTCTAGCCATTGAGCCAAACCAGTTTCGGCTGATGCTGCATTCTTTTAAGAAAATATATATACTTTTTATTGACTTCAGAGAGAGGAAGGGAGAGGTGGAAACATCAGTGATGAGAGAGAATCACTGATCGGCTGCCTCCTGCATGTCCCCTACTGGGGACCAAGCTCCCCACCCAGGTCTGTGCCCTGACTGGGAATCGAACCGTGACCTCCTGGTCCACACAGGTCGATGCCCAACCAGTGACCCACCCCGGCCCGGCTGATGTTGGGTCCTTGAGTCTGAAGGCTGAAACCTCAGGCGGAGTTTCCGAGTTGTAGTTCTGGGAACAAGTCAGCCTCCGGGAAAACTCGCTCTGTGCTCTGAAGGCCTTCCGTGGGTTAGGGGAGGCCCGTCCACCTGGTGAAGGGGAATCTGCTCGACTCAAGGTCCACTCACCGAAATGCTCCTCTTTACTGAAGTCGACTGATCTTCTGGATATCACATGTCTAACGCACCTTCACAGCAACACGTGGGCTGGTGTGGACTCCACGCCTGGGTCCCACAGCCCCGCCCCGCTGACGTACAGCGTGGACCATCATGGTGAGCTCGTCATATGTGCTAAGTGTGCAGCGCCGGCCAGACACCCCGGTGGACGTCCACCAGCCCATGGCCCTCTAGGAAGGAGCTTTGCAAAGGCCAGAGTGTCCATCTTTTTAAAAAATATATATTTTATTGATATTTTACAGAGAGGAAGGGAGAGAGATAGAGAGCTAGAAACGTCGATGAGAGAGAACTATCGACCAGCTGCCTCTTGCACACCCCCCACCGGGGATGTGCCCGCAACCAATGTACATGCCCTTGACCGGAATCGAACCCGGGACCTTTCAGTCCACAGACCGACGCTCTACCAGTGAGCCACACCGGTCTCGGCCAGAGTGTCCATCTTGATTCCCCTTCTCTTCCCGTTACCTTGCCAGGTGCCCGAGGCCTCGGAGGAGCTCCTTTCTCCCCGCTGTGATGGGGGGTGTTACTCTCCTTAGCACGAGGGTGCCCTGGCTGGCTTCCGAGGGGGGGTTTCTGTCTTCCTCACACACTCCTCTTGCTTTTAATCGGATGCAGAGACCCCGGTCTTCTCTCGCAGGCAGACACTGGCGTGTGGCCTGGGATGGTTCAAGTGGCTCAGAGAGGAATGAGCCCTAGCATGGCCGACGCTGGCGCTTCCTGGCTGCTCCATGGAGAAGTTGCCTCTAAGAAGATTCCGGAGGCGCTGATGCCTACCGCCTATCAGATGTGGGGCAGCCCGAGAATCACAGGGGGTCCCCGTCTGGCCTCTGCCACTGAGGTGCCCCGTGGCCGCAGACCAGTCTTCCCCGATCTCTGGCTCCGAGTCCCCCTGCAGACCTGGCTTGGCGTCAAGCTCTAATACTTCTACCTCCTGAGCCGCCGGGGTGGGTCGTGTCTGCCAGACGCTCACGCACGTGGGGTCTGGCCCGAGTCGGTGTGCGTGACCATCTGCTTAAGCACTTACAGGCACAGGTGACAGGCGGTCAGACACAATGAACCTTAGATCTGAGTGGGAAAATGAACTCCAGAGCCAAGTGTATCTGGTGTCACGCTGCTTTGTGTTATCCCTTTGCTCTGCTACCTCCCTCCTCTGGCCTAAGAAGTTAGTGTCTGACACCTGCAGAGCGTAGATGGCCTCACGTGGCATTTACACGGCCCCGCCCGGAGACCCTGCCACGCACGCACATGCTCCGGGGAAGTCAGTGCACGGCCAGGGCCTCGGGGGTCCCGGCCTTCCGTCCCCACAGAGATGAACCAAAGAGGTGGTGACACCCTTAGTTAAGTTGTGCTTTGGAAAAATACCAGATTGGGGAGAACTGGCTGGGTTTACACCTGGTCAGATAAGAAAGCAGGGAAAATCCAGCGTGACTAGAAGTCACTTAGTGCCAACCAAGGGGACGTTGTGGTCAGAGTTTGTTTTTTCCTGAGAGACAGTAAATAAAAGTACATGTTTATGTTCCTGAATGATACTTGAAAATATTTTTTCCCCCTGTATTTCAGAGAGATCTACTAGAGACATGTCATATTTTGGGAATAGGCATACGTATTTATGATTTATTAATAATAGTATACATATTTAATAAAAATTAAATTACTAAAACAGCGTAATGTTCTTACATTGGTTACTTTTACGTTATAGCTAGATGTGATAAGCTTGTGCTCTTCCTGAAAATTTGGCAATGTATGGACTAAACTGGACAATATTATAATTTTTTTTACAGGATGTTTTCTTTTTTCTTTTTATTTATTAAAAAATACCTTTATTGTTTAGAGTATTACAGATATCCCTCTTTTTCCCTCCCATTGTCCCCTTCCACCCATTTCCTTCCCCACCCCAGGCCTTCACCACCCTATTGTCTGTGTCCATAGGTAATGCATATGTGCATCAGGCCTCTGCCATGCATATAAGATCTTTGGTTAATCTCCCCGCCAACCCCCTCCCCTCTGAGAATCATCAGTCTATTCCATGTTTCCTTGTCTCTGATTCTATAATTTATCAGTTTATCATGTTCATTTATTTTGATTTTTAGATTCAATTGCTGAAAGAATTGAATCTATTCAATTATTACCATTTTATTGTTCATATTTTTTATCTCCTCTTTTTCCTCCTCCTCCTCCTCTTCCTTCTTTTTCTTCTCCTTCTTCTCCTTAAGGAATACGCTTCAACATTTCATGTAATACTGGTTTGGTGGTGATGAACTTCTTTAGCTTATCTGGGAAACTCTTTATCTGACCTTCAATTCTAAATGATAGCTTTACTGGGTAGAGTAATCTTGGTTGTAAGTCCTTTCTATTCATCACTTTGGATATTTCTTGCCACTTCCTTCTGGCCTGCAAAGTTTCTGTTGAGAAATTAGCTGACAGTCATATGGGCACTCCCTTGTAGGTAATTAACTGCTTTTCTCTTGCTGCTTTTAAGATTCTCTCTTTGTCTTTAACCATTGGCATTTTAATTATGTATCTTGGTGTGGGCTGTTTTGGGTTCCTCTTACTTGGGATTTCTGTGCTTCCTGGACTTCTACATCAATTTCTTTCACGAGGTGGGGGAAGTTTTCTGTCATTATGTCTTCAAATAGGTTTTCAAAATCTTGCTCTCTCTCTTCACCTTCTGGCACCCCCATAATGTGAATGTTGGTATGCTTGAAATTGTCCCAGAGGCTCCTTACACTGTCTTCATATTTTTGAATTCTTTTTTTCTTTTTGCTCTTCTGATTGGGTGATTTTTGCTTTGTCATATTCCAAATCCTTGATTTGATTCTCAGAATCCTCTACTCTACTGTTGAATCCCTGTAAATTATTCTTTATTTCAGTATGTGCTTAATTTCTAACTAGTCTTTTTTATGTCTTTGACATTCTCACTAAGATTCTTGCAAGTCTCACTAAGTCCCTTGAAGTTCTCATTGTCTTTTGAAGCTCTCATTAAGATCCTTGAATAATATTATAACTGTTGATTTAAACTTGGTATCCATAGCTTGCTCGCTTACATTTCTTTCATGCGTAACATGTTTCTTTGTCTACACATTTTGGCTGCTTCCCTATGTTTGTTTCTACCCTGTTTCCCCAAAAATAAGACAGTGTCTTATATTAATTTTTGCTCCCAAAGATATGGTAGGCCTTATTTTCAGGGGATGTATTATGTTTCCATGAAGTAGGTCTTATTTTCGGAGGATGGCTTATTTTTGGGGAAACACGGGTATGTATTAGACAGAGCTGTTATGTCTCCTGGAATCTAGAGAGTGGCCTTGTGTGGTAGATGTCCTGTGGGGCCCAGTGGCTTAGCCTCCCAAGTCACCTGAACTGGACGCTCATGGTGTGACAATGTGTGGGATGGGGTCTTATTGTAATTGAGCCTTGAATGGTATCCCTCCTGATTCAAGATATGCCACATGTGGGTGTTGGGTCAGCTCCTTTTGTGCCTCTACCCCTCCTGCCAGTCTCAATGCACTTTCTTCTTTAATTGTATGACTTCCATTCAGCCAGGTTTCAGGTGGTTCTGAATGATGGCGGTTCTGTATTTTAGTTGGAATTTTGAGGAGGTTGTGGGAGGTGGTGAGTACTGGTGTTTCCTTTTGCCGCCATCTTGGCTCTCTTAAATGATGTGTACTACACTTACTTTGTGTTTGGGAAACTATTTTTTAACATTCAACTTTGATATATTTAGGAAACTGTCTCGAACAACCTTGACATACTTCTTTTGTAAGAGACAGACATTCCTTGTTTCACTCAGACTTTTAAAGTCATGTCCGACTTTTGGAGGGTCTTTAAGGGTCAGGGTCAGGGTCAGGAGAGGGAAGAGGGAGGGGGGAGGCATCCTGTGGGAATGACACAGTCAGGGCATTATGTTGCAGGCATCATTTGGCATTTTCTTTCTCTCAGGTATATTTATATTTTTGAGAAATTATTTCAGTTTAAGGAATCAAGCCTTGTGGACAGTTATGATTGTACCTTTAGACTCTTCACGCTCACTGATCTCTGAGGCATCATAGATTGGATCCTTGATCTTTCAAAGTGTCATACAAATAAAAATAAAATGACTGACACAGGTGTGTTTTCTTTGACACTAGCTTTGTATTTGCTACAATGCTTGTGATGTGTGACCCTGGAAGTCACTGTTCCTCCACACTCCCTGTAGGTTGCACCCCCAGACTGTCTCAAACAGCACAAAAGTTGCAGGGCAGGGAGGGGCTGCGGGGCTGTGTGTGTGTGGGGTGTGTGTGTGTGTGTGTGTGTGTGTGTGTGTGTGGCGGGGGAGGGTAGGGAGGGGGAGGGAAATGGGATGCCTGGAGGTGAGCAGAGAAGGGAAGGTCTTCTCAGGATGAATGACCTGCTCCTCCCTGCCCTGCAGCCAGGCCTTGTCCCCTCGGAGGACCATCCTGCCTCATCTGTCCTTCCACTTCCCCTCTCAGACCCCCTTTCACCACCCTCTTCCTCCGTCCCATCTGCAGCTCTAGTCTAGAACATTCTAGAACATTCTCACAGCACACCGGCATACTATCACGTTCCCGTCAGAGACAACTTTCTAGATGCTCCTCCTTTGCCAGTACCGTCCCCTTCTCCCCGCACTTAATACTAAAACTTTTCCAAAGACAGCCTTCCCACCGGCACCCAGAGGGGCAGGAGGAGACCAGAGTCCTGTGTCACGGAGGCCACGGAGAGAGAGCAAAAAGAGGGAGAAGGTGGCTAGCAGGGTAAACGTGTCTGACATTCACGGAAAAGAGGACCCGAGGTTGCTCAACCCCAAGGGTGTCACGAGGCACTTGGCCAGAGCCCTTTGGGTGGCAAAGGGAGAGGAATCCCGAAGGAGGTGAGGAATGGCGTGCACCAAAGGCAAGGTTTGGTAGAAATGTGTGTGCCGAGGATGTCAATGGTTGACTGGGTGAGGATGAGAGACAAGGGGTCCCGGGGAAGGTTGAGGGTGCTGACATTCAGTCTCAGTCTGGGTGCTGGGAGTTGGGTGGGAGGAGAGGCATTCACGTGTCCTTGTCCTGGATCTGACCAGAATCACGGGTGAGTGACAGGAGGCTGGAAGCAATCCAGACGGCCATCAAGAGCTTGGCTCCCTCGGACAAAATGGCCCACCTCACAACAAATCAGTCTGGAGAAGGGAAGAGGAATGGAGATGGTTTCTCTTTGTTGGTCTGGGTTGATGTCCAGGATCTGTTGTTAGCGGAAAAACACACGGCGCACACCAATGTTTGATACTTCCAGTGTAAATACACCAAATTGCTGGTATTTTCAAAAAGACTGAAAGGACACACGAAAGTAACAGGAATGTGCCGAGGCTGGTTTGGCTCAGTGGATAGAGCGTCGGCCTGCGAATTGAAGGGTCCAGGGTTCCATTGCGGTCAAGGGCATGTACCTTGGTTGCGGGCACATCCCCAGTAGGGGGTGTGCAGGAGGCAGCTGATCGATGTTTCTCTCTCATCGATGTTTCTATCTCTCTATCCTTCTCTCTCCCTTCCTCTGTAAAAAATCAATAAAATATATTAAAAAAAAGTAACAGGAATGTTATCCAAAGGGAAAGGGGTGGGCGAGATTTCCACAAATGTATTTAGTGTATAGCTTCATTTCTGAAGCATGCAAACGTCTTACATAATTTAACAAATTTAATCAAAGTGAGATTAAAGAGCAATTCCTAAAAATGGAAAACCATGGACTCTACCCCTATCAAGTTGTAGCAGAACCACAGAGAAGAAAATTTTCCTTGGTGACTTTAAAACTCAATATTTTGACTCTACATCCCTAGAAAAAAAATGTTCTAGGAATCACAACAAGAGCAAATAAATCTTAAACCCCATTTGGTACTTTTACTGTGGTTAGGGATATTCATATCGTTATTATGGAACTGTTATATGCTTATTAATGCGGGGCAAATACATAGTTATTATACTGTATTAGAAAGCAAGATTTCAAGTATAAAACAGATACACCCATAAAATAAAATGAGTTACATAAAAACCCTATAACATTACGTTTGAACGGGAAATATCAGAATGGTCTCATGGTGTTTTTATCTTTAAGAATATTTCTGAGCTCTGTCCATCACAAAGACTGAGAAGCAATGACACCCAGATTGTGGCTTCTACTACAGTTTCCCCACAAAAGGAACCAGCGTTCTTCGAAAAGAATGACCGATTTATGGTCTGAAGCAGAAAATGAGCAAAATGAGCCGAAACCGGTTTGGCTCAGTGGATAGAGCGTCGGCCTGCGGACTAAAGGGTCCCAGGTTGGATCCTGATCAAGGGCACATGCCTGGGTTGCAGGCTCAGTCCCCAGTAGGGGATGTGCAGAAGGCAGCCAGTTAATGATTCTCTCATCATTGATGTTTCTCTCTCTCTCACCCTTCCTTCCTCTCTATAAAAATCAATAAAAATATATTTTTTAAAATGGCGTGGAAGCCCTGGCTAGTGTGGCTCAGCTGCTTGGGTCATTGTACCATTATAATGAAGGTGGCAGGTTTGATTCCTGGTCAGGGCACATACCTAGGTTGTGCCCAGCTTGGGGCACCTATGGAAGGCAACCAATTAATGTTCTCTCTCACATAGATGTTTTTCCCTCCTCTCTCTCTGTCTCTGTCTCTCTCTGTCTCTCTCTCCTTCTCCCTCTCCCCCTTCAATCCTCACCTGAGGATATGCTAAAAAATCAGTAAGCATATCCTCAGGTGAGGATTGAAAAAGGCTGGGCAGACTAAAACAAATACAAGCTAAGCTAGATTGTAGCATCTGAGAATTATAACGATGGGACAAAATAATATCCTGGGTTGGGAAGATAAGAATGTGTATTAAGCCGGTTTGGCTCAGTGGTAGAGCGTCGGTCTGCGGACTGAAAGGTCCCGGGTTCGATTCCGGTCAAGGGCATGTACCTTGGTTGCGGGCACATCCCCAGTAGGGGGTGTGCAAGAGGCAGCTGGTCGATGTGTTATGCCCAGACTTCGTGATCCCCAAGGACCACCAGGGAGCCGAGTCCTATGCAGTAAACAAAAGAGCCTCTTCCATCCTAGCATGGGCTCTGTCCCACTCACACCGACAGCATGGTGGAAGAGAGGCCGAACTTCGACAAGTCCAGGGGTTTTATAAGGGTGATGTCACTGCTTTGGCTGACCCTGATTGGTTGGGTGAGGGCTAGGATAGTTACACAAAATGGAGGATAGCTCCGCCCTGTTCTGTCCTGCCCCACAACACAAAATGGAGTCAGGAGTTAGCCTCGCCCTGCCCTCTCAGATGTTTTTTTCTCATCGATGTTTCTAGCTCTCTATCTCTCTGTAAAATATCAATAAAATATATTTTAAAAAAAGGTCCTCTCTTTAAAAAAAAAGAAAAAAAGAACGTGTATTAAAAATTCATGCCACCGGCAGTGTAGCTAAGAGCTGTCCTCACAGGGGGCTGTGCTGGCCCGGCTCACTGACCCCCTCAGGGCACCAGAAGAGGCAGGCGCTCACAACCCTTGTTTCACTCAAGGAAATCATTTCAGTCAGCTTTGATTTACAACCTTCAGTTAAGACCATTAAAAACAAAATAAACAAAAAGATTTTTCTCCCAGCAATGTCATAACGTAATATACCGACAATGAATGTGTTTGTGGCTGGAGCCTCCTCTCAGGCTGGCTGACTATGAGGCTCACCCCAACCATGTCATGTGAGCCGTTGTGAGGATGCTGCCAGAACACAACAGAAGACAACACCACACCACACCACACCACACCACACCACACCACACCACACCACACAACACAGCAAGAAACAAAACCAAACTATGAACAACACCTTCATAACAAACACAAAAGCAGACCAGAGGAGAAAGAACTGGGAAAGAGAAAAGAGAGCAAGAATGATAGAAGAAAAAAAAATATAAAGAAACAACACAAGGGAAAAAGGAGAAAAAAGGGAGAAGAAAAAGGAATAGGAAAGGACAGAGATGAAATAAAGAAAATAAGAATAAAGAATAGGGGAAGAAACATAGTATCATAGAAGAAAAAATATTTGGAAAAGAAAATAGAGGAGAAAGCAGAAACACCCAAAATAAGAAAAGGTAAAAAGATGGAAAAGCAGGAGAAAAAGAAAAAAAAAAAAGAGTAGAAAAAGGGAAGAGAAAAATTAGATATCTGAAGAAACAATAGAGACTAAAATAATCACAGATCAATTTAGTAGATAGGGAAGATAAACAAACAAACAAAAACAGGGAAGAGAAGGAAAGAAGTGAGCTCCATTTGGGTCCCGCCCCTCTGAGGACGTGCTGACTGCTCCGTCGGCCAGACCTGGGCCTCTTGGGAGGTGGTAGGCGCTAACCACTGTCAGACCCTTGCCCTCCTTTGGCTCGCAGCAGCCTGCCGGAAGCGGCCGCAGATCCACGGTCTGTGTCTGTCTCCCCAGGACGTGGCTGCACTCGGGAGGGGCCATGCTACCCCCCAAAACTGGTTTGTTAGGAGCTGGGGCCCAGGGCCGGGTCAGTGAGCTTCCCGGCTCTGCCTCTGCCCGCCTCCCCGCCAGCCCCTGTCTGTCAGTCTGTCTCAACCTCTGGGAGGTCTGCCTCTGGAAGGACCTGGGAGAATGGGGGGTCTAGACCTCTGGGTGCCCCGGAGGGGGTGCTGTGTAGATTCCAGGGACGTGGTGGGTGATGTTCCCTGTCCCAGAGTCACCCCGCCCTGCCCGTGGCCCGGTGGCCGGCTGGAGTTCCTATCAGCCCCCCGTGGGGGAAGCCCCCAGGCTCCCAGGATGGGGTGGCCCAGTGGCTGGGCTGGCCGCCTGGAGTTTCTATCAGCTCCCCGTGGGGGGAAGCCCCCCAGGCTCCCAGGATGGGGTGGCCCGGCCGGTGCAGCCACTGCGGCTTCCGGGGCCTGTCGAACCCGGGCCGGCCTCCCGCCCTCCTCTCCGCAAAGGTCACCTGCGGGCGTGGCCGCAGCTCCCGAGGGCAGGGAGGGCGGCTTCTCCTTTTCCGGAGCCGGGCTTCCGGGGTCGGGATCGGGCTGTGCCTCTCGGGGCGAAGATGGCCATTTCGGTTTGGGGGGTGCCACCGAATGAATGAGGACCGGCTGCTGCTTCTGTCCCCCCAGTGCTTCCCCCCCGGCCTCCCCTGAGGCCCCCCGAGTCCCCGCCTCCCTCCGCCGAAGCCTCGGTGAGTACTGCAGCCAGCACCTGTGCTCTGGGTTTCACACCAACCTCCCTTACCTAACCCTGTCCCCCCAAAAGAGAACCCCCAACCCCCCAAAACCCTGAGGCTCTCGGTCAGGCCAGCTCCAGACTCCCTGGCGGCCAGCAGCCCTACAGATCTCTCTCTCTCTCCCTCTCTCCTCCCCGGGCCTTGCCCTGCTGGGATAATAAATCCCACTTGCTCGAGGTGGGTAATCTTTTTAATGTGTTGCTGGATGCGATTTGCTAATATTTTGTTGAGGATTTTAGCGTCTGTGTGCATCAGGGACAGTGGCCTGCCGTTCCCTTTCTTTGTGGCGCCTCCATCTGGGTTTGGCATTCGGCGAATGCTGGCTTCATAGAAAGAGCTTGGGTTACTATTGGTTTTTTTTTTTTTTTTTTTTTGGAATAGTTTGGGAACTAACAGGTGTTGGTTGTCCAGCGAATGTTTGGTCAAACTCCCCTGCGAAGCCGTCTGGACCACGACCTTTGTTTGCTGTGAGGTTTTTAACTTTTATTTTTATTTCTGCTTCAATTTCATCAGTAGTTGCCAACCTATTCAGGTTTCCTGATTCTTCCTGGTTGAGTTTTGGAAGGTTGTGTTTTCCCAGCTTGTCGGAATAGAGTTGTTCATAGTATTTTCTTAAAATCCTTTGTATTTCTGTGTGATCAGTTCAGCCGTGGGCAAACTACGGCCCGTGCGGCTGTTCTATCCGGCCCGCGGAGCCGAAAGAGCGGAGGGTTCTCTTGCTCTCCCCTCCGCTCCTTCACCAGCAGCCCAAGAGGAGAGTGCCAGCATGGTCAGGTTGCTTTTGTTCCGGCCCTCCGGTCCATTTTAAGAACCCATGGTGGCCCTCGAGTCAAAAAGTTTGCCCACCCCTGGGTCAGTTGCTACTTCACCTCTTCCGTTTCTGATTTTATTTATTTGCTTCTTGATGAGTCTGGCTAAAGGTTCATCAATCTTGTTTATCTTTTCAAAGATCCAGCTCTTGGTTTCATTGATTTTTTTGCATTATTTTTAGTTTCTATGTCATTTATTTCTGCTCTGATCTTAATTATTTCCTTCCTTCTACTTGCCCTAAGCTTTGTTATTTTTCTCTTTTAATTCTTTAAGTTTAGGGTTAGATACTTTATTAGAAGCGTTCCCTGCTTGGTGAGGTAGGCTGTACTGCTACGAACGTCCCTCTCAGGACGGCCCTCACCTGTCCCATGGATTTTCGGTTGTCGTGTGTTCATTTTCATGTTTCCAGGAAGTTTTTGATTTCTTCCTTGGTCTCTTTGGTAAGACACTCATTGTTTAATAACACGTCATTTAGCCTCCATGTGCTTGAATGTTTTTGAGTGTTTTTACTGTAGTTGATTTTTAATTTCATGCCGTTGTGATCTGAGAAGATGCCTGATATGATTTCAGTCTTCTTGAACTTGTAGAGGCTTGTTTTGTGTCCTAACATGTAGCCTATCTTTGAGAATGACGCAAGTGACTTGAGAAGAATGTATATTCTGCAGCTTTAGGGTAAAGTGTTGTATAAATGTCCATTAAATCCACCTGACCCAGTGTGTCTTTTCGAGTCGCTGTTTCCTTGTTAAGTTTTTGTCTAGAACAGTGGTCGGCAAACTCATCAGTCAACAGAGCCAAATATCAACAGGACAACGATTGAAATTTCTTTTGAGAGCCAAATTGTTTAAACTTAATCTTCTTTTAATGCCACTCCTTCAAAATAGACTTGCTCAGGCCATGGTATTTTGTGGGAGAGCCACACTCAAGGGGCCAAAGAGCCACATGTGGCTCTCGAACCGCAGTTTGCCAACCACCGGTCTAGAAGATCTATCCAGTGAAGTCAGTTGGGTGTTAAAGTCCTCTGCTATGACTGTATTGCTGTCCATCTCTCCCTTAAACTCCTTCAGAAGTTTTCTTTATGTATGGAGGTGCTCCTGTATTGGGTGCGGATATGTTTGCAGGGTTATATTCTCTTGATGGATCAGTCCCTTTAGTATCATGCAGTGACCTTCTGGTGACGCCTTCATTTTGAAGTCCATTTTGTCAGATATGGGTATTGCCACCCCGGCTTTTGTTTGTTGGTTTGTTTGTTTCCATTTGCATGGACCATTTCCCCCATCCCTGCCCTCTCCTCCTGTGTGAGTCTTCTGTTCTGAGGTGGCCTCTTGTAGACGGCGTAGATTTGGGTCATGTTCTTTATTACTGCTATGCCAGTCTTCATGTCTGACTGGCCCGTTTTCATAATTTCTGTATCTTTTCTCATGCTGTTGAGTATCCTGGGATAAGGATACATTTCTCTCTCTCTTTAAAAAAAAATATTTTATTGATTTTTTACAGAGAGAAAGAGAGAGGGATAGAGAATTAAAAACATCAATGAGAGAGAATCATCGACCAGCTGCCTCTTGCACATCCCCACTGGGGATGTGCCCGCAACCAAGGTACATGCCCTTGACCAGAATCGAATCCGGGACCTTTCAGTCTGCAGGCCAACACTCTATCCAGTGAGCCAAACCGGTTTCGGCAGGATACATTTCTTGTCTCCATTTCACTTAGCTCTTCTTTTGGAGAATTCTCTTGTCTTTTCATCTGAGGCTTTTTTTTTGTCCCCCAGTTTGGCTGCCTGTTTGGGTTTGTTTCTACGTACTCGGTAGATCTGCTATGACTCCCAGTGTTTTTGGAGGTTCTCGGTAAAGCTAGGAGCTGTTTGTGACTGGCCCTGAGCACACAGAGTGGAGCCATCAGCAATCCACAGCTTGTGACTGTCTGCTGGGGCTGGAGGCCTTTGGGAAGGAATAAGATGCTATCGAGCCTGCTTTTCCCAGCCCCAGGTCCAGAGGCAGATAAGGCCAAGACTCAGCCTCCAGAGAGCCGCCTCTGCCCCAGGCTGGTGGTTGTTCTGAGCCTCTGAATGAGCCTCAGGCTATGACCACAGCAAAGCATAGTCCCCTCGGGTGGGGCGGCAGGTTTTCCAGAAGCTGCCTGGAAGGTCAGGCTCTGCCCGGGAAAAGAATTCTGTAGTGTGGGGGAATGACTCAGCACTGGAAACCGAGCCCCCCCTTCTGAGCTCCCATCCTAGAGCCCTCCACCCTGGGTTCTCTGCCGACAGCCCCAGTCCACTCTGCCCTCCCCCCAAGGAGCCCAAGGTGAGTGGCTGCCCAGGGAATGTTGTGCCTTGGCCCTTTAAGAGGGTGCCTGCATTTCCAGCCGTCTCTCCCTGGCCGGCAGCAGGCCTGCTGCTTCTCACAGCCAGCGTGCTGGGGCACCTTGCTCAGCTCTGGGGCTCGGGGCTGGGGAGCCCCGCTTGGGGTGTACTAAGGTGATCAGACGTCCCGCTTTTTAACAATGTGTCCCGCGTCCTGCGGCGTTTTAAAAAAGTCCAAAAGATTTAAAAGATTCTTTCCAAAAATTGGGACTTTTTTTTAAAAAAAGCTGCGGGATGCGGGACAAATTGTTAAAAATCGGGACGTCTGGTCACCTTAGTGTGGACCCCAGAGTTCTCAGTGGGAGCCCCCGCAGCTGAAATCATCCCCCAGAACTTGAGCTGCTGCCGTGGGCGCCTGGCCAGGCCTCCTGCGCCTCTGGACTCCCTACACCAGCCTCTCTGCGCCTCCGCTTGGCCGCCAGTGGGCTCTCCAGCGAGTCTGCCGTGGGTCGTGCGGAATGGTGTTTCTACCTTTTCGTTGCAACTCCGGTTTGGCCCGGGGAGGGTCAGTGTAGCTTCCCCCTCACCGGCGGCCATTTTGGAGCCCCACCGAGTCCTTTTTAAGTAGATGCAAGGGCCATACAAAGCCAAGCACCTGGCGTTCTTCCTGGTCCGTTATGGGATGCCCTTTTCTTTCTTTAAAAAAAAAAAAAAAAAAAATATATATATATATATATATATATATATATATATATATATATGTATATATATAGATTTATTACAGAGAGGAAGAGAGAAGGATAGAGAGTTAGAAACATCGAGGAGAGAGAGACATCGATCAGCTGCCTCTTGCACACCTCCTACTGGGGATGTGCCCGTAACCAAGTTACGTGCCCTTGACCGGAATCGAACCCGGGACCTTTCAGTCCCCAGGCCGACGCTCTCTATCCATTGAGCCAAACCGGTTTCGGCTGGGATGCCCTTTTCTTAAGAGCAAGTAAAAGGCAACCACATCCTTTCTCGCCGCTTCAATTCCACAAACCGCTGGGTTGACTGGGTGACGGAGGCCCAGTGTGGACAACTGAGAGCTCCCGGCCACACAGTGATAAGGTGTCACTATCACAAAACACAGTACTGTCTGTGGTCACAATCTTTCCCCATTAAAGTTCCTCCTACTCCATCAGAATGAATATCTACCCCTTCTCCCTTTGCTTCGTTTATATATGGTAAGTAGCGATCACTAATTCTCCCCTTCTCCTTCCACTGCTGGTCAGTTCTGTCTATCCTGTGGCCAAAGGTGGTGTGTCATTCTTCTGATGAAACTTCCAGTGGGGCCCTCTCTCCCGAGATCCTCAGGCCCTGGCCACCCCCCAGGTTCGCTGCCCCGCTGGCATCCTGGGTCCCGTGCCTGGAATCAGTGTCTTCCTTCTGTTAGGTTTAGCCCAACCGTGGGCAAATTACGGCCTGCGGGCCGGATCCAGCCCGTTCTGCTGTTCTATCCGGCCCTCGGAGCCAAAAGAGCCGAGGGTTCTCTTGCTCTCCCCTCCGCTCCTTCACCAGCAGCCCAAGATGAGAGTGCCAGCATGGTCAGGTTGCTTTTGTTCCGGCCCTCCGGTCCAGTTTAAGAACCCATTGTGGCCCTCGAGTCAAAAAGTTTGCCCACCCCTGGCTTAGCCTCTTGTGTGGGCAGAGCACACCCTTTTGCATTTACAGAGAAAGGTGCACGGATGATAAGACGTGTGACCTCTGGCTTGTGTGCTGTTGTTGCTTTGATATCTTCTTAGTTGGCCCACAGTGGGGCTGATAGCTCCATTGGATTTGGAAATGGCATTGAGAATAGTTTTCATTCCGGTCCCTCCATGGAGCATCCCCTGGGAACTGGGCAGAGCGGTTGGTCTTGCAGAGAAGCCCTGGGGGTTAGGCATGGTGTGGGGAGGGGGCTCCCTTGTTCACTATGCAACGTTTTGTGCTGTTTGTTTTTTTAAAAATTATGCATAGACACTGTTTTATAGAGTGATGTGGTGCATACATATGATGGACTACTACTCAGCTATACGAAGATTGTCATTTGTGACAACAGGGATGGGTTTTGAGAGTATTAAGAGTATTTCGCTAAGTGAAATAAGTCAGATGGAAAAGGACAAGAACTGTGATTTCACTCATATGTGCAACAAATGAATAAACAAAGCAAACAAACAACAAAACGAGATCATCGACACAGACAACAGAATGATGGTGGCCAGAGGGTCAGGGGGAAGAGGAAGAGGGGAGAAGGGGTCAAATATAAAGTGACAGAAGGGGACTAGACTTTGGGTGGTGAACACACAATAGCGTGTAGAGATGCCAGATTATAATGCTGTGCACCTGAAACTTATATAACGCCATCAAACGATGTTATCCCAATACATTTAATACAAATTAAAAAAAATTAAGGCAAGACATTAGAAAACATGGCAAATACAAAGGACTTAAGTTATCCCTCAATTTATCATGCATTGCATTATAGTTACCATTGCTTGAGCCACGTGAGCAATATATTCAGCGCAATGCAATGATTTTAAGGGAGTTTTCTCTAGACTAGGCCATTGTGTAAACCCAGATATAATGACCATAATTGCATGATATAATGTTATCTCAGATATTAAAAATAAACTAATGAAGATATGAAATTTTTAGGGCAAGGCTGTATAGCAAAACAAATTTTGGCCACCATAGGTTGAATTACCCTGGTTTCAGTCTTCCCATGTGGCTCAGGGCTGCCCCGCTTCCTTTGTTGTCTCATTCATGCAACCCAAACTATGAGGAGGAACTCCCTTCACCAAGGAGACATTTAAAACTAGAATGTTAAGAAGTCTGGCCAAAATGTCCCCGTTAGTACACGGCAGAGCTCAGACGCAGATGGAGGACTAACTCCAAAGCCTACTCTCTCACCCGGTGCGTCTGCCTCGGAGAAGCTCACGGTCTGAACCACCAGAGACCAGAGGGAGCGCAGCCACCTCAGGGCGATGCTGGCCTAGAACCAGGGAGGCGTCGGGTGTCTCGGCAGATGGCGGCTCTGGTGGGTGACACTTGGCCCCCAGAATCTCCTACTTATTCAAGATGCTGAGACCCGTGGGAATGAAATGCCCCCCTGGGAGGCGGGAAGAGGGAATTCACCCCTGGTGGGCGTAGTTTTACCCAGATGTAACCGAGGTGACCCTAAATTATCAATGATCATTTAAAAAAAATATTTTATTGATGTTTTACAGAGAGGAAGAAAGAGGAATAGAGAGTCAGAAACATCGATGAGAGAGAATCATTGATCAGTTGCCTCTTGCACACCCCCTACTGGGGATGTGCCCGCAACCAAGGTCCATGCCCTTGACTGGAATTGAACCCAGGACCTTTCAGTCTGCAGGCCGACGCTCTATCCACTGAGCCAAAACCAGTTTAGGCTGATCGATGACTGACTATTCTGATAATTATAATGAAGAGGCGTCGGGGAGAGCTTGAGATGGAAATGAAATCCAGACATAACAAACCAATAAAAATAAGGAACGATACCTCTGCGGCTCACCTAAGCTTTGTGGATTGAGACACCGGCACTTTGAGGGCTCTAGCTAAATGCCAAGCTCTGTGCTGAATAATTTATACTGATTAGACCATTTAATAATAGCAGCCGAATGGGTTGTCGACGATGATTGTTTTAGGCGCTCTCAACTCGTAAATGGAATCAGGTGTGTGTGGATTTCTAAGGTTCATTTCCCTTTGTTTTGAATGATGAAGAAACAAAAAGTAGAGTCAGATAGGCATTAACTACTTTAGTTTATTCAGTGGCTCTGTGGTTGAGAGAATGTGTTTTGGGCTTGAGCCTGAACTTTCATCTTCATGCTCCTTCATCCATTGCTTCTTCAAAGGCTAGACTTCATCTCCTCTCCAAAGTCTACCAGTGTTTCCCAAAGTGTGGTACGCGTACCCCCAGGGGTACGGGAAGAGTCTGGTGGGGGTACGCGTTGCACCGGAGTTTGGTGGGGATATGCACTGCACCGTGCTTAGCTGCGCCTAATTCTACTTTCTCATGAGTCAAGACAGTCTTGTGAGGCGTGAGATGGTCCGGTGTGCAAATAACTGTTATTTATAATATAACTTTTATTTATATTTTATTTTATTTTATTTTATTTATTTTTTAAATAAATCTTTATTGTTCATATTATTACAAATGTTCCTCATTCCCCCCCTCCCCCATTGCTCCCCTACACCAAGTTTCCATTCAATTCTCTGCCCTTTCCCCATCCCCCATTGTCCTCATCCATAGGTGCAGTTTATGTTCAGTCTCTTCCCGCCCCGCTCCACTCCCCATTTCCCCAAGAATCATCAGTCCACTCCCCTCCCATACCTCTGATTCTATTATATTCACCAGTTAATATTGTTCATCATTTTTACTTCCCTTGGTTTTTAGACTCACTTGTTGATAGTTACGTGTTTGTTCATAATTTTTAACTTTATTTTCTTCCTCTTCCTAAAGAACCCCTTTTAACAATTCATATAATTCTGGCTTGGCAGTGATGAATTCCTTTAGCTTAAATTTATTTGTGAAGCTCTTTATCTGGCCTTCGATTCTGAGTGATAGCTTTGCTGGGTAGAGTATTTTTGGCTGTAGGTTCTTGTTATTCATCACCTTGAATATTTCTTGCCATTCCCGTCTGGCCTGCATGGTTTCTGTTGAGAAATCAGCTGACAGTCGTATGGGTGCCCCTTTATAGGTAACTACCTGCTTTTGTCTTGCTGCTTTTAATATTCTCTCTTTGTCTTTAGCTCTTGGAATTTTAATTATGATGTGTCTTGGTGTGGTTCTTTTTGGATTCCTTTTGTTTGGGGTTCTGTGTGCTTCCTGGACATGTAAATCTATTTCTTTCACCAGGTGGGGGAAGTTTTCTGTCACTATTTCTTTCAATATGTTTTCGGTATCTTGCTCTCTGTCATCTTCTGGGATGCCCATAATTCTGATGTTGGTTCGCTTGAAGTTGTCCCAGAGGTTTCTTACATTATCTTCAACTTTCTGGATTCTCTTGTCTTCTTGCTTCTGTGGAGGAGTGTCCTCTGGCTCTTTGTGTTCCAAATCTTGGACTTGATTCTTACAATCTTCCATTCTGTTTTTAGGACTCTGTATAATATTATTTATTTCAGAGATTGTATTCTTTATTTCTAGTTGACCTTTTATTATTTCTTGTTGACCCTTTATTATTTCTTGTTGATCCTTTATTATTTCTTGTTGATCTTTTTTCATATCCTCATAGGTCTCATTTATTTTATCGGCCTTTTCTAGGAGATTGTTGAACAACCTTATAAGCGTGGTTTTGAACTCTATATCCCGTCGCTTTTTGTCCTCCATTTCTTTCGTTTGTGATCTGTTTCCTCGTTTCGACATTTTCGCTGCTTCCCTGAGTTGGTAGGTTGGGTGGATCAGCTGTGTCTATGCCAGGAGATAACCTTATTCCACTAGACTTGGAAACCTGCAAAAGCCTCTCTGAGTTCAGCTTGGATGGGGCAGAGTTTCAGGGCGGAACCTACAGCCTTGGCTTCCGGTTAGCCCCGCCCTCTGAGGTTCCTGAGTCTCAGTGTACCTCAGTGTCCTTTGGTACTCCCTGCAAGCACCTCTGAGAGAAAGGCGCCCTGGAGCTTCGCCCGCTTCCAGACAGTGTAGTCTCTCCCCCAACAAGCCCACAACTGGGGTTCAGAGCAGTTGGAAGTGGGGTTAAGAACAGTCCGGAGCTTATGTCTCCTTCCCGCCAGGGCAATCTCGCGGCCCAAACAACAGTCTGTCCTCTGTGCGCACAATGTGCGCGACTCAGGGGCTCGGCTTTTCGCCGTTCCCCCTGAGCTTCTGTCTTACAGCCCAGATTCCCCCTGTATGAGGCTGGGGCCCGAGGGTCTTGCCCAGGACTGGGGTTCAGTGCAGTCAGAACTGGGGCTCAGCACATTCCTGAGCTTTTGAGTCCTTCCCGCTGGGGTGATTCAGCAGCTCAGAGAACAGTCCCTCCTCTGCGCGCAATGTGCGCGACTCCGGGGCTCTGCCTTTCTTGCCGCTAGGCTGAGCATCCGCCTTACAGCCCAGATTCCCTCTGTATGAGCCTGGGACCCCCGGGGTCTCGCCCAGAACTGGGGCTCAGTGCAGTCAGAGTTGGGGTTCAGCACAGTCCGGAGCTTTTATCTCCTTCCCGCTAGGGAACGCCAGCCAGGCACTCAGCCGCCCCTCCTCTCCGGCTCCGTCCTCTCCCTGTGCGTGCGCACTGTGCCTCCGTACCTTAGGCTTTTACAGTCCCTCTGGCTTTCCTTCTGGTTTTCTCTTTCCTTCTAGTTGTAGAATTTCCAGTCAGTCAACTTTCCTGTAGTTCTGGATAGTGTCCACTCTATATTTTAGTTGTATTTTTTTAAATTGTTGAGGGCAGCTGCAGTTAGGCTTTTACCTCTGCCGCCATCTTGTTCTAAGTCCTTATTTATATTTTAATATGAATAATTTTATTTTTCGTTTATTATTATTTTGTGTATATACCGAAAAAATAAAAAATAAATATATTTTGATTGTTATTAAAATACATCCTTTTTTTTTTTTTTTTGAGGAGGGGTACTCAGCGTTATGAAAATTATAGAAGGGGTGCACATATGTCAGAAGTTTGGGAAACACTGGCTAGACCTTGCCACAGGTTAGGATCCCCAGGAGATCCCTGAGATGGAGATTTCTGTGCAGGTGATTGGGGGTGATAGGAACCTGACTCATCTTTGAACTAATCACATAGGAAATTGACTCATCTATGAACTAGCCTTTTACCTCCTCTTGGGCAGGTAATAAGGGGCAGTTTTCACCCCTGTGGCCACAGGGGTGAACTGAAGGAGAAATGCTGCAATACTAGTAACAGAGGTCAATGACCTGAGGGTAGGCCACCTCCTGGCGCAACTCACGTGCGCATTCTGGTCCTGCGGTGCCTCCTCGGCAGGTTCCACTTCTGTTGTGAGTCATTTGCCGATTGCTTGCCTGACCTTATGAGTTTGCAGGTCTGGACAAGACCCAGGCCATACCCCTGCATGGTCATGTGGTGTCCATGGTCAGCAACTCGGTCTCTGTGAGGACCCAGGGCCAGGCAAACACTGTGTTTCAGGCAGTGTATACTTCTCTGTTGGCTGCTGTTGGCCGGCTCTTGCTCTAGAACCCAGGGGTCGGCACTGGGCCTCTCCTGCTGGGGCTTGTCCCAGTGGCTCCTGGTGTAATTCCCACCGCAGATGTGTGGAGGTCTACCAGCCAGTGCGGCCCCACAGCCTGGACCTACCGCAGCGCCCTTTCCTCGCTGGGCTTCACGGAGAGGTGGCACCTTCCGCGTCACACAGCAGATGTGGTGAGCCATGGTCCCCACCATTGGAATGTGCTACCTCCAGAACCCGGAGTGGTCCCCCAGGCCTGGGCCTCCTTCTCAGATTCAGGAGGCATGAGATGCACTTATTTGTAGACCGCTGGGCGCCTACAGATGTACTGATGCCCTGGATCCCCATAGCTTCGGTCTCCCACCTTCTGAATGCATAGGTCTTACAAAGGCCTCCAGCATACTTGCCACTTTCGTCCATTCACTCTGCTTGACATGCCCTTTATATAGTGAGTGGAGCAATGTGATGTTCCCAGCAATGTCAGATGGTCCAGGTCTTCTCAGATTATATTATAACACAGGGCAGGAGAATTAATACAACCCTCGGTAGAGTATAAATAAATACCATTATCCACCCCATCTATAATAATAAAAGCATAATATGCTAATTAGACCAGATGTCCTTCTCGATGACCTTCCGGACAAGCCAGGGCTGTGAGGGAAGCCCAGGTCCCAGGTGTCCGAGGGAAGCTGGTGCCGGCAGCCCGGTAAAGGAAGGCCTACTCTTGCATGAATTCTGTGCACCGGGCCTCTAGTTTATCAGAAGGATAAACTGCTTCTGATCCCCCTTCCTGATAAAGATGGACAGTCATGCATCCATCAAACCAGTGGCAGTGTGCCTTGTCTGTGCTAATCGGCTCTGGAAAAGAGACTGCATCTGCCACAACCGCTGTCTTCGGGGCTACTGGCTGGCTGAATCTGCAGGAGTTCGCCGTTCCCTTTCCAAACCGCTATGAATCGGAAGTGAGTGAGATGGGGGAGGTGATGGAATCTGCTGCCCCCTCAGTGGCCTTTAAAGGCCGGTCCTTTCTCCTTGGAAATGTTTTTTTTTGTAATTCATTGTGTAGACCGGAATTCAGTTTCATGTTTCATGTGGCCTTCCCTACTGTGATGGTTGTAGCCACGGGCCAAGGAACCCAGGTGTGATGGACCAGTGCCCCGGGCTGCCACACACAGAACCACGGCTGGGGCCTGCGCAACGGACGTCTGTGGTCTCAGTCCTGGAGGCCGGAAGTCCAGGGTCCAGGTGTCAGGGGGGCTGGTTCCTCCTGAGGCTGTCGGGGAGAACCTGTCCCACCCTCTCCCCCCGCTCCTGCTGGTTGCTGGCCGCCTCGGGGTTCCTTGGCAGTAGAAGCATCACCCCATCTCTGCCTTCATCATCACATGGCATTCTCCACGTGTGTCCCGGTGTCCAAATCTCTCTCTCTCTCTCTGTCTCTCTCTCTGTCTCTCTCTCTGTCTTATAAGGACAACAGTCCTTTTAAATTAGGGTCCATCCCAGTGGCCCCATTCTAACTAATTCCATTTGCAGCACCCCATTGCCAAACAAGGTCACATTCAGAGACACAGGGGATCGGGACTTCAACATAAGAATCTGGAAGGAAACACCATTCACCCCATACATGGGGGCTTTGTCATCCACCACGTCCGTCTGTTCCCGTTACGCCTGGAGGACGGGGACGTGACCACAGGGAGAGTGTGTGGACCTGCTGGACCGGGGCCACGCCCGCCTTTGTCATCAACCCGAGCCTGTCCTCGATCCCATAGGAGCACCTGATGGCGCTTGGATGCCCGGTCCTAACACCGGCAGGTGTCCCCTTTCCTCCCTGTGCAGCCGCCACTGAGTGGCTGGGCGTCCCGGTGGGAATGCCCAGGAATAATCGCCAGGCACGTGTGCCGTGTGTAGAGGTCCTTCCTCCTGAGAGCCCCGTGTCCCCTTCGGTCAGTGGCTTCAGCCTGAGAACTGGCTCAGGTGCAGAAACTGGGCCTCCGGGGGGACGGAGACAGGACAGGCCCAGGGACCGAGCAACAGAAAGGTGCTGGGAGCAGAGGCCTCACCAACCCCAGCTGGGGAGGTGGAGTGGCCCCTCAGGGTGTCCTGGACTGAGGCCCGGGCTGGGGCCTTTATCTCACCCGGGGACATTGGTATGGCTGCCCTGGGGAGGGGAGCGAGGCAGCTCCCTTTAGGCTGAGGGCCACTCCGGGAACACTCTAACCCAGCCGTGGGCAAACTACGGCCCGCGGGCCGGATGTGGCCCATTTGGCTGTTCTATCTGGCCCTCAGGCCGTAAGAGCGGAGGGTTCTCTTGCTCTCCCCTCCACTCCTTCACCAGCAGCCCAAGATGAGAGTGCCAGCATGGCCAGGTTGCTTTTGTTCCGGCCCTCCGGTCCAGTTTAAGAACCCATTGCGGCCCTCGAGTTAAAAAGTTTGCCCATCCCTGCTGTGAGTCACGCAGGCAACACTCCTGGCGGCTGGGGCCCCTGGGGACCACCCCAGCCTCCACGGTGGGCTCCGTGGAGAGGAGCATGTGAGCAGTGCAGCACAGAGCCCAGCCAGCCTGGGGAAGGAGTCTGCCCCGCCCGTGTCCTGGCGTCCCCAAGCCCAGACCTGCTTCCCAGGAAAGCATTCGAGGTCCCAGGCCCAGCCGGAGCCTGGAGCCCCGGTCCAGGTGCGCTTCCCCGGGAGGACGGGAATGTGCAGAGCGCACAGATGCCCCGGGGCGAGGCCATCCACAGAGTGTGTGTGTTTGTGTGTGTGTGTGTGTGTGTGGGGGGGGCAGGGCCCCCTGGCTGCGTTGCTGTCCCGATTGCCCTGTGTTTCCTGTGTGTTTAGGCTCGGGACCGCGTGGCTGAGGACTTACTGCTGAGGGGGTGGAGGGGGGAGTGAGGCAAGTTTTCTGAAAAGAGACAGATTCAGATGGAGGAAGGAATCCTTAGGCCTAAATAACCCTTTCTTAGGAAGCTTCCTGTTTTGGTGATAAATCTAGATTTTCCTTTTCCTTTTAAAAAAAAGTCTTTATTGGATTTTCCTTTTTCTTATAAAGATTGTGCTTTGGGAGTCAATACCAACCATCGATGTTGACCACGGACACTTAGAGTGGGTCTTCCGTCTCCTTGGCGTTTCTCAGCCGCCGGGGCGCATGACTGTGGATAGTCCCGTAATGCTGGAGTCTTACTGTGGCCACGACTTCATTTTGTACTAAACAACGCACGCACACATTTGGTTAGCAGGGAAAATTTTCTTTTTTGTTAAACTTTTCTCCTCCTCCTCCTCTTTCTCTTCCTCCTCCTCCTCCTTCTTCTTGAGAAACATCAATTTATGCATCCGTTGGTTGATTCTTGATGTGCCCCGGCTGGGGCTTGAGCCGTAGTCTTGCTGCATGCGGACAAGGCTCTCACCACCTGAGCAGGGGTTAAGTTTCAACAAGCACATAGACTGCAGTGTTTGAGATGCGTTTTTTCCTCCTATGTTTTGCTGACAGACATTTTTTTGAAGTGCTTTTTCATTTTTTTAGTATGTCTTATTCAGGGAACTGAAAAATAAATGATTTAGTGTTTTTTTGTGCATGGGTCTGGAAAAATATTTTTATCTTTGACCAGTTTGTTGCTTGGCGAATGTTATTTCCTGGACACTGGGTCTTAAAAGCTCCCTTGAATGTGCCTTTTTCTTCTCTTTTGAAGGGGAAAATAAAACCCTTTATTCTCATGTTGAGGGTGGGATCAGCAAAAGCGGAGCTGGTAAAAATGTTAGCTTTTTATCCCGGCCGACCCCTTTTCCTCAAGAAGACCCACAGTTGGTGGTTCCTGGTAAAGGCCTCTTTCTAAATGTAAATAATTATGTGCTTTTGTGTTTAACTGAGTTACATTATCCCAGCTTCCATAAAGTTCTGTCTTAGCTACTGGAGGTCCATGGATTGACCCTTTAAATAAACTAGTCCATTCATGGATTCATTCATTCTCCATGGAGCACTTACCTACGGGTGCTTTTGTTCCAGATGCTAAAGATACTTTGTAAACAAATAAGAAAAGAGATTTCCAAACTTCTAGAGTATAAACAACGTCCTGGCTAATTTTAGCCTGAATTATGAAAGTAGAAAAATAATTTTATTTTATTTAAGAAGAAAATATGGCTGAAGAATAATCACTCATAGATTTTATAATTAGTATGATTCATAGTCTTTTTTTGTGTGTTCCAGTTTTAGGTGAGCATTCGTAGAATTATTGACTCATGCATTATCATAGAATAAGATGAATGTATGTGTGTGTGTGTGTGTGTGTGTATGTGTGTGGTCTGTGGGGAAGAGAACCAACTTCAGCATGTTATTAAAATAAAATGGTATGTGCAAGTCTTTCTTTTTAAAAAATTAAAAAAATATATTTTATTGATTTTTTACAGAGAGGAAGAGAGAGGGATAGAGAGTTAGAGACATGATGAGAAAGAATCATCGATCAGCTGCTCTTGCACATTCCCTACTGGGGATATGCCCACAACTAAGGTATGTGCCGTGCCCTTGTCCGGAATCGAACCTGGGACCTTTCAGTCCACAGGCCTACACTCTATCCACTGAATCAAACCAGTTTTGGCATGTGCAAGTCTTTCTTTCTCAATTTATTGCCCTGCAGTGCCATCTGGTGGTCGATCAGAAGGAAACCATTTCCATTGTCGCTCAGATAATTGGAATAGAAACGTTTCACCCTGAACCTGGGATAAAAATGTCACGTATTGCCCACACTTCAATAGTTTGGATGAAAAAGGAAACCTAAGAAGGACTTCCCGGAGCAATGGGCAAACAGACTGTCAAAGACAGGCAAGCCCGCACTGGATACCAGAGTGATAATTATGCTGAGCATTTATAGCCAAAACCGGCTTGGCTCAATGGTAGAGCGTCGGTCTGCGGACTGAAAGGTTCCAGGTTCGATTCCGGTCAAGGGCATGTACATTGGTTGTGGGCACATCCCCGGTAGAGGGTGTGCAAGAGGCAGCTGGTCGATGTTTCTCTCTCATCGACGTTTCTAGCTCTCTATCTCTCTCCCTTTCTCTCTGTAAAATATCAATAAAATATGCTGAGCATTTATATGATGCACCAATGCTTCCCATCTGTCATTTCATAAAGTCAACCTGGAACACAATGCGAGAAAGGTGCATGCAATATCACCCTCGTTTTATTGGCGGAGACCTGGGGCGTGAAAGTTTTCCAGGTAAAAGACAGGGCGTTCAGTTAATTTCAGATAACCAACACACATTTTTTCAGTATGTCCCGAATAGTCACACAAGCAACGAATAATTTGTAGCAGAAGCAGATCCCATGCGATGTTTGAGACATTTCTATACGAGATGGTCTGCTTTTGTTTGTTTCCTTCCCCCTAAGTCTGGCCACCGTCACTCAGAGGGGAGGTGCGATCACGCGGACAGTACAGATGGAGCCGGGGTGGACAGCAGCCCAGGCTCTCACTGCAGACTGAGCTTGGGGACCACGGTCCCCTCCTGACGAGGTGCACCTTGGGGGGCAGGGGGCGGGGGAGATGGGAGCCAGGAGCCGAGCTATTGGCCTGAGCTTCTGCTGTATCTGCGGCGTGGACTGTGCAGCGTGTGGAAGTGTGGACTGTCATTATGAACAGCACGTTTATTTCAAGTGAGTGAACCTCACGGAATTTTAGGGCAGAAAGTGCAGTTGGGCAAACAGGCAGAACAGAACCCAGGCCTGGAAGGTGCTGGAAGGTGCTGGAAGGTTCTGGAAGGTTCTCCCATGGAAAAGCAGAGAAGCCAGCCTGGAACCTGGGCGCCGTGCAGTGGGTGTAGCGCCTGGAGCGGCAGCACGCTGTGAGCGTGGGGAGCACCGGGGACGCTAAGGGGGCTCCATGCTCACCTCCCCACCGGCACTGAGACCGGGTGGCGCAGACGCAGGTGCACCCTGAGGCCCCCCGGCCAGGGCCCGGCGTCGGGGCAGCCTGGCCTCGGCGGACTGGCGCCGGCCTGTGGCTGTGAGCTGGGCCTGAGTTGGGGCCCCGCTTCTAAGACCTAGTTTGGCCGGTTGTCCGCGTCAGAAATGCAGGGCCATGATGTTACCACGAGCGAGCAGTGTATTCAGAGGATGCTACCTGACTCCCACACGTCACGGACGGAGCTGGTCTCAGGCTCAGCCGGAGCCCCACACCTGCCCCCCTGGGTGCCCCCCACGCCTCCCGCCCCCCTGGGTGCTGTCCTTCTGTGCACATGCCACCAGGCCATCCGCTTGTCAACGCCTCCAGCCCTGGGCGAAGACTGACGTGTCCTTTGGGTCTCACGTCGGGGAATTCTCACCGCCCCTCCCAGTCTGCGCCCACCTCTGGGCCAGCCGGTGAGAAGCAAAGGCCGGTCCACAGCAGCCCAGGGCGGGGGGGGGGTGAGGGCAGCTCCCGGGGGGAGAGGTGCTCAGGGGGTGGGGTGGGCACCAATGCCCACGTCCCCGAGGGCCCGCCCTGTGGTTCTCACTGTGGCTTGTCAGCGGGCGGATGGGAGCCTCCTGTTGAGTGGCTTCCGACGGGCTTGTCTCCGGGGTCCCCTGACTCTGCAGGGCCCGTGGGTGGTGGCCTTCACCTGGCTGGCCCCCAGGAGGCCACAGGCCACCTGCCTTCCGAGCGGGTTTCCCACGGCCCCGCCTGGCCACTAGGTGGCGACAGACCTCGGAGGATGGGCTTGGTCACTTGGGTGTCCCATGCTCTGGACATGGGGGCGGGGGGAGTGGATCCTCAGGCACGTCCCCAGGCAGGAGGGCAGCAGACCCTTGAAGGCTGCAGGGGGGGGGGCGCAGGAGCTGCCCGGAGGGGTGGGGGGGGTGCAGGAAGCCCGCAGGGCTGGGGAGGGCGCTCCCTGGGGCTCTGCCCCATGGGGAGGTGGCAGCGGTGGCTCCGAGGCCAAGCCCAGGCGCTCACTGTGGGGAGACGTCCTGGGAAGCAGTCTCCAAGGAAACCGTTTCTGGGTGCATTAATGCTAAGGTAGCTGTCTCCTCATTGCACTCGGGCAGGGGCGGGGGTGGGGGGTGGGGGCCCCAGTTCTGAGCCAGGCGCCAGTGTCATCGGTGGTGGCGCTGATGGTGTCACTCAGACCAGAGGCCGAGGGGCTTCCGGGACCGGAACAGCGTGCTCCCCTGGACCGCGGGCTCCAGATGGGGGGCTGAGGGGGGGGCAGCAGGAAGGCAGGCCGGGGCTCCCGGTGCTGCGAGGCCACAGGGTCCCTGCTGCTTTGTGGCTCTGTGACCTTCTTTCTCCTCCCTTCTCCCCTTCCTCCTCCTCTTCCTCCTCCTCCTGTGACAAACCCCCTCCCCCCCAGCTCCCGGCTGTCACCTCCTCCTCAGGTGGCACCAGAGACTAACTAGAGCCCCGGGTTCAATCCTAAGACCCCGGGGAATGGGCTCAGGTCCGGTCCCCGCTGCCAGCTGCCGTTGTGGGCAGAGGGCAGGCCACCAGGGTCAGAGGTGGCGGCCAGGGACCAGGAAGGACTGGACTTGGGGGGCCCCCTCTGTGGGTGGGGAGCAGGTTGCATAAGGAGTGAGCGCTCCAGGAAGCTGGTGGCTCAGGCCCAGGCCCAGGTGAGCTCCTCCTCCGGCCCCTGGGGGGACGCCTTTCCTTCGAAGGGAGGACGGTGCACAGAAGCACAGCTGCCAGGGGTGGGCAGGGGGTCCCGGGAACTCAGAGAGGTGAAGCCACGTGCCCAGGGACACACAGCAGGATTCTGGCTTCCTTTCTCTGCTCCTTGGGGTCACCTCGCAGGGAAACTCCTGGCTCCTCCTCTGGAGATGCCAGGCTCCGCCGCCACGGGCAGACCTCAGCCTCTCTGCCCACAGCGGAGAAAGCAGGGGGTGGAGGTTAAGTAACCCCGCTTGTGGTCCCCGGTCCACGTCCTCCCTCACCCCCGGGTCCCAGACTTTGCCCAGTAAAATCTGAATGTCCCTAATGGCTTCTGGCTTTTGTCTGTGAACCCAAATGTGCTAGTGGGTGTTTGGTTTGGCTGCTATAGAGACCAAGACAACAGTGGCTCAGACAAAGGAGAAAGTTATTTCCCTCCACGAGAGCCTAGAGGTGGGCTCGCCCTCTTTGGAGGAGCTTCCAGGGCTCGATTGCTCCTGTCTGTCTCCTTGCTCTGCCCCCTCTGGTGTGCTTTACCCAGAGGGGAGCCGTCCCCACCTCCCCCCTCCAGCCCGCAGGAAGGTGAGGGGTGGGGGGAGGGGAGAGGAGAATAGCTCTTTGAGGGCAGAATCTATGCCTGCGGCCCTCACCACCGTTTGCCCCTCGGCCATGCCCAGCTCCGGGGTCGAGGGGAGGGCCGGAAGGTGCCCTCTGCGTGGGTGCCCGGCTAAAGAGGGGGATTCTGTGGCCACAGAAGATGGGAAAATGGACATTGGGGGACGCCAGCAGCTGCTCATGGCACTCTGCACGGGGCCCTGTAGCAGCTTTGCTGGGAATAGAAAGACAGGCACGTGGTCACCTCAGAATTCAGACGAGGGGGACCCCAAAGGTGAAGTTTCATTCACAGGTAGAAATCTCCAGTGTGGCCCATGGAACAACCAGGGCACAGTAATGGGGTGAAGGTGGTGGTGGGGTGGATACCCCAGGATAGCCAGCCAGCAGGTTCTGGCCTGAGGAATCCACCAAATAAAGACTCAAACGGAAGGAGGACGTGACGGTGATATTAAGCCAGCGCAGGGCGGGAAATGCCGCTCTCCGTGGCATGGGATAAAAAACCCAAAGAACTGACTGCAGTTATGAGGGAGACAAGCCCGTCGAATGCAGGCAGAGTGGGCACACGAGAGGCACTGGACTGGAGAAAGCTAACTGGGCAGCTGTGTTCTCAATGACGGGGCGAGGCGGGCAGCCCTGGTGTCCTAGCGCCTGGGGCTGTGGAAGGAAGGACCACCCGCGTGGCGTAGAGGGCACTCTCTCACGCCCTGGGGCCGGAGGCAAGGCGTCAGGGCATCGCCGGGCACGCGCCCTCGGAGGCCGCAGGAGAGGGTGCGTCCTGCCCCGTCCGCTCCCGGCGGCCAGGCGGTCCCGGGGTTGTGGCCTGATTTCCGGCTCGGCCTCCATCTTCACACTCCCCCCCCTCCTCCCCCCGCTGTCTTTCCCTCATCTTCCTCTGTGCCTGTGGCTAGGTCCACATTCTTCCTCTTTCAAACAGAATTTACGTTTGTTGATGTCAGAGAGGAAGGGAGAGGGAGACAGAGAGAAACATCAGTGGTGACAGAGAATCGTTGACTGGCTGCCTTTGGCACGTCCTCCTGCTGGGAATTGAGCCCACAACCCGGGCATGACCCCTGACCGGGAATCGAACCGTGACCTCCTGGTTCAGAGGTCGATGCTCAACCACAGAGCCACACCAGCCGGGCCCAATTCCTCCTTTTTTTTTTTTTTTTTTTTTTTTTAAAAATATGTTTTATTGATTTTTTACAGAGAGGAAGAGAGAGGGATAGAGAGTTAGAAACATCAATGAGAGAGAATCACTGATCAGCTGCCTCCTGCACATCCCCTACTGGGGATGTGCCCACAACCAAGGTACATGCCCTTGACCGGAATCGAACCCGGGTCCTTTCAGTCCGCAGGCCGACGCTCTATCCACTGAGCCAAACCGGTTTCGGCCAATTCCTCCTTTTTATAAGGCCCCCAGTTGCATTAGTGCCCCCCCTCCCCCCAATGCCAGCATTTCAACTGGACTTCTGGGTGAAGGCCTGTCCCCAAACAAGGTCACATGCGGAGTCCTGAGGGGGTGCACCCCCCATACCTTTTTGGGGAGGCACAGCCCGACCCAGAAGGGTTGGCTTGATGGATGTTCGTCTCTGAAGTCAAAGCAGATTGCACTCGCATCCTAGAAGCAAGCAAGGCGCCTGCTGGGGCCGAGGCTGACACCCGAGCCTCGCTGCAGGCGCTGGGCCCCGATTGCCAAAAAAGGCCCGAGCGGCCCCTCGGCGCACCTGCGCTCCGTCAGGCCGTGTGACATGCGGCACGAGAATGCCGCGGTAAAAATAGACGGAGGGAGAAATTAGATGGCGAGGTTCCAACGGCGCTTGATGCTTGTCTGTGCTTCGGAGTTCATTTTCAGGAGACTTTTTTTTTTAAATTGTCTTTTAAAATCGAAGTCCCCTTTCCAAGGGCCACCTTCGTTTTGCTTTCTGTCCGGCCATTAGTATGTGACCTGAGTTAGGGTGTGAGCAGGACAGTCATTAAGTGAGGGCCGGGGCACCGACAGAGAGAGAGCCCCCACATCGAATGACGGCTTTCAAAAGCGGGGGGGGGGGGGCACATTTAAACGGTATTTGTATTGATTTCAGAAAGGGAGAGGGGAGGGATGTAAATATCTGTGTTTTCTGATGGTCTTAAGCTCTACAGCAGCGGTTCTCAACCTGTGGGTTGCCTAAGACCATCAGAAAACACAGATATTGACATTAGGATTCATAACAGCAGCAAAATGACAGTTATGAAGTAGCAACGGAAATAATTTTATGGCTGGGGGTCACCACCACAGGAGGAAGGGTATTAAAGGGTCGAGGCATTAGGAAGGCTGAGAACCACTGATATAGGACCAACAAAGAAGTAACTGGCTCCTTTAGTGGTTAAAGGTTTATATCCCTAATTTAGTAGGAAGAAGGGGGACACAGGCTTCTTAGGGGATGAAAACAGGTTTCTTCAGGAGAGATAAATAGGATTTCAGGAGCCCGGATGGGAGGTGATAAAGTGGGAATGTTGGAGAAGAATAATTTACGCAGCCCCAGGGCCCACAATTGCTGCTCTGAGGCGCTGCGTTCCCTTCACCTGTTGAATCTCAAATGTCTTCAGCTTAAAACAGTCTTTCTGCCAAGGGGACTGTTTTGGGGTGCCACAGTCAGATCTCCTTTGACCAGAGGAGGCAGCAGTTCCCACTTATTTACTCCAGGGCCTCATTCTAAACGCACGATCCTCATTTCTGTTGGGACCTGTATCTGTGTAGACGCTCCTGACCCTGAGTCCCTCACAAGATTAAGATGTAATGGGGACCATCAAACCTCAGAGGGGAGGGTGGGGGTAAGAGGGAGAGATCAACCAAAGGACTTGTGTGCATGCATATAAGCCTTACCGATGGACACAGACAACAGGGGGGTGAGGGCATGAGTGGTGTGTGTGTGTGTGTGTGTGTGTTTGAGGGCGGTAATGGGGGAATAAAGACACACATGTAACACCATAATCAATAAATAAATTAAAAAAAATATAATGTGGGAGCCCAGGGGGCGTGGCTCAGGGTTTGAACATCGATCTATGGACCAGGAGGTCAGGGTTCGATTCCCGGTCAGGTCACATGGCTGGGTTGTGCGTCCATCCCCAGCGTGGGGCGTGCAGGAGGCAGCTGCTGATCCACGATTCTCTCGCATTACTGATTTTATCTCTCTCTCCCCGTCTTCCTTCCTCTCTGAAGTCAAGATAAAAAAATACTACAGAAATGTAGTGGGAAGACACGCCAGGTACCGAGAAAGAACCACGTGAGAGAGGGCAGTTCAATTCGGGCTGCTCACCGGACGTAGGGCAATGGCTTTTTCCAGAAATTGTCCGGAGGTTCGGAGCAGCCAAGTTCCTTTGTTTACACCTGAGGGGCCGGGCGTGGGGCCTGGGAGGTCCCCCCCTCCCCGCACGCTTCCTCCGTAATCGCTCCGAGCTGAGGAGCTGACACTCACAGGAAACTGATTCACCCCTCAAGGTGGCCACCGTCCGGGCCTCTGCACCCCGAGGACTGCCCTGTCTTTCTTCCACAAAGAGCCCGTTCTTGTGCGCGTGGAGGTGCCGGCTGGGAACCGGCTGCACCGGTCCCTGGCCGTGCCCCAGGCCACGGGGCGCGAGGTGGCCGGGCTGCGTCCTGGGGCGGGCGGCAGGGCCTGGCAGCGGGCAGCCGGTGACGCAGGCCCTCGGCCCCGATGGTCTGGGCTCTGCGGGGCTCGGAAAGGCCCCGGGGCGGAGCGGGCCCTGTAGGCCGAGCCAGCCCAGTCCGTGCGTCCCGGCCTTGGCATTCCCGGGCCGGATTTCCCGGGCTGCCGCCGGGGGCTGGCTAATGATTACCAGGAAACACGCTGGCACGCCCGCACCCTCGGGGAGCCGGGCCGCGGCTGGCGGAGGGAGGGAGGCTGCCTCCGCGTCCAGAGCCCGGCCTGTGACGTGACAGCCCTTTGGAGAGGAACTTCCTGCTCGGGGCCGAGCGGGGTCAGGGTTCTCCGCGGCTGACTGAACTGTTCCCGTGCTTGTGGGGAGAGGGGACGGGGCCAGGACGGCGCGGGAGGCTGGAGGGAGACCCACCGGCGGAGGTAAGGCGGCCCGTGGGGGGGCCCGGGCAGGTGCGGTGGGCCGGCTCTCCGGCAGCAGGACTGGCCGGCCGTTCTGCCAGGGAAGGTGCTGGCGGTCCGACCCCTCCTGGCTCCCGAGTTAAACATTGGGAGTTAAACATTGAAAGGGCGGCGGCCCGGAGGGTGAAGGAATTTGAGACGGCGATGTCTAATCGAGAGGGTGTCCCTGCCCGGCCCGCGGGGATGCGCCGAGAGCCAGTGGGGCTGGAGCCGGGAGATCGGGCTTCCGAGCCGGAAAATTACTGTGGCTCCCGAGTGCCCACACACATGCCCTGGGGTTTGGTTAAGGGCCCGAGGGGAGGCCTGTGGGCGGGAGACGTGCGGTTCTAACAGGCATGCGTGGTCTGTCCGGCTTCGGGATCGCAAAAGGAACCAGGCTGCTCCGAGGGCTGTGACGCCTTCTGGAGAAAAACACCTGCCCAAACCCGGGTGCCTCGGCACCCCCAGCGCGGGGCACGCAGAGCCGAGGGGTGGGGGGGGGACTGAGGTCCAGGGGCGGGGGTGCCCTCTCACAGGCACCGTGGTTTGCGCCAAGCCAGTTAGTTCTCACGCACCAGGCTCAGCGCTGCTTCCTTTCGGGGCCAAGGTCTCTGCCGCCGGCAGGAGGGATGTTCTGGCCTCCTTTGGATGTTCTGGTGGCAGGCTCTGGCTGGAGCCCGGGAACAGGCATTCGTGCGTGGAGTGGGGGAGGGACGTGGTCAGGTTCGGCAGTGTTCTCCCTGAGGGTCCATCGGGGGCGTCCGATGATTCGAGTGTTCTGGACTCCTTGGGGCTTTAAAGAATTGGCTGGGGGTTAAATCCTGTCTACGGAATACAACCTAACCAGCTTTAAGACTTTCGAGAAGACTTTGAATCTTTTCCACTAAAGGCAGGCAATTCAGGTCCTCCCCAGCGAAGTGAGTGAGAACTGAGACCCAGGGGCCGTCAAACTGCTCCGCGGAGAGAGCAACGTGCAGACGGCCGGCACCAGCTGCGGTTCGGTCGCTGTGGCACAGCTGCTGCCGGGCGCAGGGTCGAGGGGTTTGCTGAGTCCAGTTCAGACCACGGCGAGGGGCGGGTTCCACACGGGAAGCTGCCAGCCCAGACACTGAGCCTCCTGCCCCGACACGAGAGGGCACGGCCATGCACATCTGACATCTGCTCCCAGAGACGCCAGAGACAGGGGGCGGGAGCCCGTGTGCCTCTCATGGGCTGTGACCACCCAACACCACACATGCATGTAGCATGTGGTCCCATGTTCCTCCTCATGGGCTGTGGCTACCCAGCACCACACATACATGTAGCATGTGGTTCCATGTTCCTTTTTATGTGCTGAGGCTACCCAGGACCACATTCACATGTAACACGTGGTCCCATGTTGCTTCTCATGGGCCACAAGCACACAGTACTACACACACATGTGGCATGTGGTCAGGGCCTGAGTGTCACTGCGACCCCTCTTGCTGCTGCTGTTTCACTCAGCGCCGTGTGGAGGCGTGTCCCCGGTGCCCGGTGGCTGCCTCTCCCGGTGCCGGTTCAGGGCTGTGTTTCTGCCCGGGAGTCTGTCCCCTCGGCCTGTGAGCGAGGAGAGGGCCCGGAGCACTGGCCGGGTGGAGCCCACCACAAATGTCCTCAGGGAGGTGCGGCTGCCCCAGCACGCTGTGAGATCGGGGTGATGCCCGAGACGCAGGGGAAGCCTGGGCCCCTGCTCCGCACGGAGGCGGAGGCGGTGGGAGAAGGAGCCATGGAGACCGTTCCCGGGTTCGGGGGAGCGGCTATGGTCTTACTGTTTGTAGACAGTTCATGTACGTTCTGGGGGGATGTAGCCCAGCCTGCCCCCGGGAGACCAGGCAGCGCAGGTGGCTGCCTTGGCAGGCCCGCCTCGGGGGGAAGGGGAGGATGAGGAGGAGAAGATGCAGAGATGGGGGGTGAGCAAGAGGGTCGCAGGAGAGCAAAGGGTTGAAAGGGAGGGACGAGAGACGGATCCCCGCGTGCTGCCAGAGTGGGGAAGACCTCACCCTGTCGCTTTTGACCTCTGACTTCTCCCCCCCCCCCCCCCCCAGCCCCAGCCCAGCCCCAGCCCAGAGCCCCGGCCGCAGGTCCTCCAGGGTGCCCGTCACCGCCCACCCCGGGCCTTGGTGCTGCTGCTTCTCTGCCCGGGAAGCTCGTGTGAGGTCCCCGTGGTGGGCCTCCCCGAGGGACGTGACGGCCAGCCCACCAGCCCTCCCCCCGCACACACCCTCTGGTTTCTCTGCGCGCCACCGCTGCCTTCTCACGGGCTCCTGGCCCCTTCTTCCTCCTGCCCCTGCTTCTCCTTCGGATCCCGAAAACGAGTCGCACACGGGCGGTTCCTCGCTCGGCGACCCACGCGTCCCGGTTGCAGCGGATTGCCGTAGGCCCAGGCGGCTCACCGTGGTCAGCAGCTCGGTGGCCAGGGTGTCCCAGGGCACCCGCAGTGCCTCCTGGGCTTGGGCGTGAGGTCAGCGGCGCTCAGACGTGAGCACGTGCCGGAGAAGCACATTGCTTAGACGGGCTGCGGGCCCAGCGCTGGCATCGCCGGCCTGGCAGGTGTGGGTGGCCCCACGGGCCTGGCTCTCTAACCAGATCGTCGGTGAGGCCGGTCCACGGGCCACCCAGGAGTGCTGACTCCCCGTCCTGGGACGCAGCGCTGCCTGTCCCCGCTGCCGCTCACCTGCCTGCCTGCCCTCTCTCCCCAGGCGAGGAGATGCCAGCATGGACGGCAGCTGCAGAGGAGTCCTGGCCGCGCTGGTCCTGGTGGCTGGCCTAGCAGGTAGGTCACGCGAGCGCGGCGGGAGGTCCCACGGCTCCCACGTGGAGGGGGAGCCCAGGGAGGCCACGGCGCTGGCCACCAGTGTGGCCTCCAGGGTTGTTCCTAGGCCCCTCCCACCTCACCCCTTCCCTCTGGGGGGCCGTCTGGGAGCCCACTTCCTGCTGCACTGATTACACTGACTCAGCTCCGGGCGGTTCTCTTCATGGGGGTTCGGGCCTCCTGGCACGTACCCCCGGGGCCCCTCCACGGCCATCGCTCCTGTTGAGAGGTCCCCCCTCTGTGTTTCTGTCCGGACCTCTCCCGGGGTGTCCGTCGGCCTGGCCTCGGGGGTTCCTGGCCAGGCTGCCTGTCAGACTGCCTCGCAGAGCCGAGGTTTGCGGACCTCGGGGTCTCAGAGCAGCTGGGGTTGCCCCCCCACCCCACCCCCTTCCCAAAAGCTCTGCTTTGGCTCCGCTGGTGGACAGGCCTTCGCTCAGGTGTGCTGGTCTCATTTCCGGAGGAGTTTGCTCTCCTCGGGGGAGGTGGGAGTTTGCTGTCCTCGGGGGAGGCGTGCTGTGCTCCGTACGCGGGGGTTTTGAGGCCTCGAGGTGGAGGATCTAACTTGGGGACCGGCACAGTGACCGAGGCTGGCTGGATGAGGCGCCGCAAGCCGAACACCTCGTGTGTGAGCACTGAGGCCAGGAACCTCCACCAAAGCGTCCTCCAGCCCCCGCCAAAGGGACCACTGTCCTGAGGTCTCACTGCAGAGTGTCTTCTGCTGGTTTTGAACTTATATAGGTTCGGTGCATGCACACTTGTGCACTGGGGCGGGGGGAGGAGCTCAGCCCAGCCTGCCCCCTCTCACAATCCGGGAGCCCTCAGGGGATGTCCTACTGACGGCTTAGGCTCACTTCTGCAGGAGATGACTGGCCCATCATGGGAAGGCACCGCCCCCATCACCTCCTCGCTGCTGCTGCCTCTGCCTGCCTCTGTGGGAGGCGACCCGCTCATCAGGGGAAGGTGGTGCCCCCATCATGCTGCTGCTGCCACCCCTGCCGACTGCTGCAGCTGCTGAGCCTTGGCCCGGTCCTCACAGCAGCAGCAGCAGAAGATATCCAGCCTAATTAGCATGTTACCCTTTTATTAGTGTAAATGAACTCTATTGCAGATGGCTAGATAATGGTGCCATCTAAATTAAAAAAATATATTTTTATTGAATTCAGAGAGGAAGGGAGAGGGAGAGAGAGAGGAACATCAATGATAGAGAGAGAATCATGGGTCGGCTGCCTCCTGCATGCACCCTACTGAGGATGGAGCCTGCAACCCAGGCACATACTGTTGACTGGAATAGAATCTGGGACCCTTTAATCCACAGGCTGACACTCTATCCACTGAGCCAAATGGGCTAGGGTCATGAGAGAGAGAGAGAAAGAGAGAGAGAGAGAGAGAGAGAGAGAGAGAGAGAGAGAGAGAGAGAAGAGAGAGGAGCGAGAGAGGAGAGAGGAGAGGAGGAGAGAGGAGAAGAGAGGAGGAAGGAGAAAGAAGAGAGAGAGGAGGAGAGGTGAGGAGAAGTAAGGAGAGAGAGAGAGAAGGGAGAGGGGCAGGAGAGAGGGTGAGGGGCAGGCTGTAGCCAGGGTTTGGGGAATCGGAGAGTGCCGGCATGGACCAGTATCTTGCATGTGGGTAGACTAAGTCCCGGGGGGTGTGTGGGGGGAGGACCTGGTGTTGGGTGACCACTATCGCTGGGACACAGGAGGCCCCTGGGAGGGGGACATTGATGGTCCCCATGGCTCTCCCCTCCCTTGCCCTTTCACTCTGCACAGGGAAAGGGAGCAGAGGGGAGGGGAGCTGTGTGCTGAGGCTGGTGACTTTGGTTAAAGGTCTTATTTATAGTTTGCTCATATTTGCTCTGGGTGGGACGGGGTCACGCACGCCACCAGCTGATGGGGTGCCGGAGAGAGGAACGTGCCCCAGGACCCCGCTCTTCCGGAAGGGCAGCTTCTGAGTCACGAGGGGGAGCCGGAGGGCGTTACCTGTGGTGGGAGCGCAGAGGCGGGCCTGCATGGGTTTGGTGCCTCCTGTTTAACTTACGGGTCAAGTTCAGACTCAGAGAGTTCCCATTTGGTGCAGGTCCCTCCCTCTTCCCTTTCCCCCTCTCACCTCCCTAGTCGAAAAGTAAGCTGGGCAGCCGTGGGCCGTCTTGGTCACAGGTCACAGGTGCAGCTGGCGGGGCACTTGACCGGGGTGGAGGGCACCGGGTGTGGAGTGAAAGGATCAGCCTGGCACCAGCGGGAGAGGATCCCAGCCGAGCTATTACCATATTTGCCGGTGTATAAGACGATTTTTTGGCCCTGAAAAATATGCCTCCAAGTGGGGGGTAGTCTTATACGGCGAGTATATAACAAACTCTGTATTTTGAGTGGAAATGTTAGGGGGTCGTCTTATACGCCCAGTCGTCTTATACGCTGGCAAATACGGTATTTTCAGGGCCAAAAAATCATCTTATATGCCGGCAAATACGGTACTTAAGTCACACTCCCCTTGCTCTCCTGCCCGGAGGCACAGCAAAGAACAGGGAACAGCGGCCAGCTCACCCAGCCCTAGAATCGCTCCCCTTCCCTCAGTCGGTCTCTTTGGAGCCAGTGGACCCCCTGACCCTAGCTGCCCCCCGCCCTGTCCTGCCGGACCCTGTCTGGGCAGTGGTTCATTGTCTGCCCTCGATCCTTTCCTGTGCTGCATCCCCGAAGTGCATTCTGGGAACGCAGGCCAAGTGTTGCTGTGTCAATGGGTGCCCAGTGGTGCCCTTTCCTCCCAGAAACCTTTCGGGCTGTCACAAGATTCTTTTAGAACCGCCTTGCAGCTGGTGGGCAGAAGGCAGGGTGTTGAGAAAGGCGTGATGGAAGCAGCGCTACTTGAGTCCCTGATTTTCTTGCCTCATCTTGTGGGTCCACGTGACCCCTTCTTGCAGGTCATGTGATGGTGACCGCCCACTGAGTGCTGTGGGTCACGTGAAGGGTTTACCCGGATGGTCCTATTCGGCCCTTGACATAAGTCCCGGTGGCACTAGCGTCCCTGTTTTGCCGCCGAGGAGCGTGGGGTGTGGAGATGTGGAGATGACTGTCGGGCGAGCCAGGACACTCATTCTGGAGTCCGTGGTCCCACATTCCAGAGTGTGGGGTTCTAAACTCAACTGGATGCGGGGAGACTTTCTGAGGGGCTGCCCCATGCACGCCTGGGCGTTCTCCTGAGGGCATCTAACCCCCTACACCTTTCTACCCATCATCCCTCTCTGCTCGTCTAGTCCTCAGCAGGAGGCGAGGGCCCCAGGGACAGTACCCTCTTGTTGATACTTCGGGATGAATTTCCCCTGACAGTGTATGCAGGCCCCAAATTTCATCTCCAGCTGTCCTCCTCCCCTCGCAGCCGTGTCCACCCTCCAGCCACGGGCACTGGCCTAAGTGCCCCACGTGGGGGAGGGGGAGAGGGCCTCCGGGTGCAGGGGGAGGCATGGGCCACGATCGCTGCATGCCGGGGTCCCCATCCTCTTTGGGAAGACGAGGTACCCCACTGTCCCCTCCCAGCCCTGGGAGAAGGTGCCCCTCATTTCACCCGGAGGAAAAATGCTCATTGCACAGTGAGGCTGAACAACTTCCCACAGCGATAGAGTTGGGCTAATGGTGGCGCTCTGGGCCACGCTGGGGTCAGATACCTGAGGTCACATCCCGGAGGAAGAGGAGGAGGGGCAGTGCTCCCTCACTGCCAACCCAGCCGGGGTGCTGAGGACTGTGGAGCGAGGAGAGGGCCGTGGGAAGGAGGGATGGCGTGGCTTCCAGTCCTCTGGAAGCTCCCGATGGTCTGGGGAGACCTGGTGGTGGGACCAGGAAGACCTGGGATCTGAGCCATAGGACAGTCACGTGGGGGCTCACAACATGTATGCAGAAGGGTTAAACTCTACAGCGGATCTGTATCGGTGCATCGCTTACTTGAAACCCGGGGTGTCTTTTAGCCTTGGGATCCGGCTACCAAATCATAGAAGGGCCCAAGAACGCCACGGTGCGGGCGGGCCAGGAGGCCCGCTTCAACTGCACCGTCTCCAGCGGCTGGAGCCTCCTCATGTGGGCGCTGGACGGCACGGTGGTGCTGAGCCTCACGCCCTCGGGGGTCATCATCACCAGCAGCCGCTTCACCGCCGAGAACTACACGGAGGGCGGCGACTTCACCTCCGAGATGGTCATCCACGACGTGCAGCTCAGCGACGCGGGCCGCATCAAGTGCAGCCTCCAGAACAGCGGCCGCGAGGGAACCGCCTTCCTTTCCGTCCAAGGTGCGCCTGCGTGTGTGCGGGGGACTCACGGGCGCGTGGGGCGCTCGCTGGGTTCAGTGTTGGGGAAGGGGAAGGGGAAGGGACCTGCCGAAGAGCATGCCATAGGTGGTGACCCATGGGGCGCCGAGTGCTTCCGTGGTGTGACACTGAGTGCTCTGAACCGAGGAATGTGTTCTCATATTTGTCACTTCCCTCCCCTCTCCCTTCCTTTTGTTGTTGTTGTTGTTAATCCTCACTGAGGATATTTTTTCCACTGGTTTTTAGAGAGAGAGTGGAAGGGAGAGGGAGAGACAGAGAGAAACATCGATGTGAGAGAGACACATCGATTGGTAGGTGCCCTTGACCAGAATCGAACCTGGGATTCTTCAGTCTGTGGGCTGATGCTCTATCCTCTGAGCCAACCAGTTAGGCACCCCTTCACCCCCTTTTTAAAAAATATATGGGTTAGTCATCAGTAAGTGTTACCTTGAGAATTCTTCTGACCTGACGAGTGTTTGTTGTTGTGTTGTTTATTTCTCTCCTGCCTTCCTCACGGCTTCTCTTTCTTCTTTCTGTTTCTCTCCCACTCTTCCTTCCATCTCTTCTTCCCGTTTCTATGATGGAGACCCTTAAAGACAGGTTTTGTCACTTCCCATGACATCCATGTTGGTACCTACTAGCTTTTCTGGAATTATATCCTGGAGGTCTTCTGGGGCCAGGCCGTCCCTTGTCTGTGAGGTAGAGCGAAGTGGTGATCATTGCTTGTCTACAGTCTTACCCCTCTTTTTAAAAAAATATATGTTTTATTAATTTTTTACAAAGAGGAAGGGAGAGAGAGAGTTAGAAACATTGATGATGAGAGAGAAACATTGGTCAGCTAGCTGCCACCTGCACACCCCCTACTGTGTATGTGCCCACAACCAAGGTACATGCCCTTGACTGGAATTGAACCTGGGACCCTTGAGTTCACAGGCCAATGCTCTATCCACTGAGCCACACTGGTGAGGGAGATTTTACCCTTCTTTGATACCTTTATCAATTTTGAATCATACTTAACTTTTTCCTTTTCTAGCTTAATTCCCCCAATTTATTACTCTTCCTCACACCCAGTGGTTTTTATAGATAGAGGTGTGTCAAGGGTTTTAGAGATAAAAGAGTAAATAAAATTTATAATATTGGATAACTGAATTTTTTAAGGTATTTCCATTGCCTCTTTAAAAATTTTTCTTTTTATTCTTTCAGAGAGGAAGGGAGAGGGAGAGATAGAAACATCAATGATGAGAGAGAATCATTGATCATATGCCTCCTGCCACGCCCCCTACTGGGAATTGAGTCCACAACCTGGGCATGTGGCCTTGATTGGAGTTGAACCCAGGACCCTTCAGTCCACACCCTGGCCCTCTATCCGCTGAGCCAAACCGCTAGGGTGGTAACTTAATTTTTATTTTCAAAGTTAATTTTTAGGTACTGAAGATCATGCTATACATAGTGGGGGGGAAAAGGATGATTTACAAGGATTCAGAACATTTTTAATCCCTTTGCATTCTAAAAATGCAATAATATATTCTTTCTAGATGCCTTGGAGGCAGCAGAGTGCCCGTTTTCTATGGCAGCATTTTTTAACAACAGACCACATTGTGTCTTTGACATTTTCCTTATGTTTCCTGATATTTATTTGCTTGTCAGGGAGAAATTCCCAAAGATTTGGTCTGCATTTGTGCTGCTATCAAATCAAATGGGGAACATTCGGTGCAGATACACGTTTACCTGTTTCTACTTGCATTTTTAAATGTAGCCAAGCTGTTGTCTCTCTGTGTGTCTTTAATCCCACGTGGTTTGATTAGGGGCACGCTGGTATTTTGTCATTTTGTGGTATCTGTTGACTCAGTGAGGGTACTGGGTTCCCGGCCTAGTTTGCATGACCAAATTCTCATCACAGTACTTTGTGGTATAAGGGAAAGAACACTGAGAAGGAATCAGAGGTACGGCGTCTGGTGTTTCTTCCCTCAGTTACCCACCCTGGTGACCCCTGAATTGGCTCAATTTCTTCACCTTTAAAATTGGGGCAAGACTCTGCCCGCTTCGCAGGTTGATTGTGAGGATCAGAGGATGGGATAACGGGATGGTCTGAAGACCCCAGAACCAGGGTGGGCTAGTGGTCAGCAGCACAGACGCGGTGCCCCATTGCCGGGTTCAAGTTTCAGCTTTCCTACCCATTAGCTGTGCGACCGTGGGCATGCCACTTTGTGACCTGGTGCCCTAGTTTCCTCATCATAGGGATGTTGTGAGATCAGATGAGGAGCGTCTATGCAAAGTCTTTAGAACAGCACTAGGCTCATTGCAATTTTCAGATAGTCATTTGCTATTATTTTTCTTACTAGAAGCCCTATGCACGAAGATTCGTGCAAGAATGGGCCTTTCCATTCTGCCCCAGAGCTGCCTCTTTCTGCTCTGGCCCCGCCTCTCCATGCTGCCCAGAGTCCCTAAGTGGCTGGGGCAGTGCAGAATGCCTGTGTAATTGCCATGGCAACAACACAAGTGTCCTGCCCCACCCTCGGCCAGTTGGTGCCTACACATGCAAATTAACCCACAGGCTTTGTTGGGTTAATTTGCATACTCACTCCTGATTGGCTGGTGGGCGTTGCAAAGGTATAGTCAATTTGCATCTTTCTCTCTTATTAGTATAGATTATTTTTTTAAATCCTTATGGTCACAGGCCGATGCTCTATCTATTGATCCATACTGGCTAGGGCTATTCGCTGTTATTTATTGCATCCTCAGTAGGAGCATGCCATTGTTTTCAGCATTTAAGGGGGGACTCAGAGGTGAACAGACTAAGTAAGACACAGTCCATCCGCTAGGCCCTTAGGAGAAGAGAGGCTCATGCAAGTGCATGAACCATGTGGTGGACGCAGACGCTGGGAAGTGCATTGGCGGGGAGACAACTCATGTTCGAATTGGGAAGGAGGCGAGAGAATAGTTAGTCTTCAAGGAGGACTTCAGAAAGAAAGGGCCATTGGCGATGTGCCTCCAAGGTCTGGAGATGCAACATGGGGACAAGAGAGAGGAGGGAGCACTCCTGGACCAAGGAAACAGGACCAAGACATGACCTATTACTATTGCATGTTTGGCATATCCAATGCCTAAATCTATGTGGACTTATAGCATCTCTTCTCAAAGCTATACATCTATAAAGTGTCTTCAGGCATGCAGTTTTACAAGTGAATAATTACTGTAGCTTTTAGTTTGAAAACAAATAGAAGAATGAGTGTCTTGGGGAGTTAAAGTCTTCCCCATGGGCCCTGTAGAACAGAGGACCCTGTAGAACAGAACTGAACTCGATCCTTTGAGCCTGGTTCCACTGGTCTGAATGGTACTTTCTTCTCAGAGGGTAATGTTCTGTGAGAACAGGGTCTCTTTCAAGAATTTTGATTAAAAAGAGGAAGCAAGTTATCTAAAGTTATCTTTTGTTCTCTTCAAGTATCAACATATATAACTCCATATTGAGTCATCCAAACATCTATGTAAAATGTTCTTTCACCTACTGTAAAGGGTCATGAAAACCAATGGGAAAGCTGAGTCACAAATATACACAGATTCTGCATTTGCCCGATCCACCCATTCATCACACACCACACACTAGACCAGCCTTGGGCAAACTATGGCTCGAGGGCCGGATCCAGCCTGTTCGGCTGTTCTATCCGGCCCACGGAGCCGAAAGAGCGGAGGGCTCTCTTGCTCTCCCCTCCGCTCCTTCACCAGCAGCCCAAGATGAGAGTGCCAGCATGGTCAGGTTGCTTTTGTTCCAGCCCTCCGGTCCAGTTTAAGAACCCATTGTGGCCCTCAAGTCAAAAAGTTTGCCCACCTGTGTTCTAGACCTCTCATGTTTTGAGGGCCAATTTCTTCTGTTATTAACTAACTGAGCCAGTACCATTTCTCCTAGTTTCTGCCAACCTTAACTTCTCCACTGAATGAAGCAATGAACAAACCTAAAAGAACAAAGACAAACCCTTTGGCCTTGGAGGACCCATCGGTGCCCTCTCACTGCTGCGTGTACAGTAGTCCTATCACTAGCAAAGGTGCTCTACTTGTTCCAAGAAAGAAGAGTCCAGAAATGAGCGCTTCTGAGTCCTCTGATGGAGCTTTCAGAGCAGATCCAGTTCAGTCTCGTCTGGGATTGCCTGGGTGTCTCCCAGGCCCTTTGGGGGTGGTCTGTGAAGTCACAACTGTTTTCATAACAATACTAAGACATTCGGTGCCACGCCCACTCTTGCTCTCATGTGTGAACAAGTTCTCCACTGCACGCTGGAGAGGGTTGTGTAACTCGGAGGACCAGTGGTTTCCAAGGGACTGATGAGAAAGGGCAAAGAGAGCCGTTCAAAGGGCCAGACAGACAGTGCATTTTAACATCACAGACCATGAGGGCTTCTTTATATAGTTTCAGATGCCACAGCGTAGCCGACCTTCCAAAAGCCACTAGTTGTCAAGTTTGGGTGCAGTGTCAGAGAATGCCCCTCGTTATCTGGAAAGCCTAGCACGCTCCTCACTGCTTCAGCATATCCCTGTGAAGTCAGATTGTCTTTGTAAAATGCTAACAAAGCAATCTATCACAACAGATGATGAGAGTTCAGCCAGAGACCACAGACAGCTGCATAAACATAAAACAGTACCTCTCTTCTTGTTCAATTATTTCGGTTAAGGATGTAGGCATTTTTTAATAAAAAATATATTAATCTCTATTAACATGTCAGGGGTTATTATTAATATTATTTTTGAATATTGAAAAATAAACACAGCCCTGCCTGGTTTGGCTCAGTGGATAGAGCATTGGCCTGCAGACTGAGGGGTCCCAGGTTCAGTTCTGGTCAAGGACATGTACCTTGGTTACGGGCACATCCCCAGTAGGGGGGTGAGCAGGAGGCAGCTGATCAATGTTTCTCTCTCGTTGATGTTCCTAGCTCTCTGTCCCTCTCCCTTCCTCTCTGTAAAAAATCAGTAAAATATATTAAAAAAAGAAAAATAAACACATATTTAATTCTAATTTCCATCTTGGTAAGTCTTGATAGATACAACCCATATAAACAAAGGCCTTTGGAGTGCTTAAGGCTCTGTAGGAGTGTTGAAAGTACGGAAGCCATGAGGATTGGAAACCACTAATCTAGTCAAGTCATCTCATTCGACAGGCAGAAAACAGCTTGGAAATCTCAGTGACTTGCACGAGGCGATGCCAACGTCCTGGCAAAGTCAGGATTGTGGGCAGAGGCTTTGATTCTTAGTCCAGCGTTCTTTCCCTTATATTATGCGGCTGGGAGTTTCGGCTGTTTTAATTGGAACTTTTCATTGCATCTCTGTTTCAGTAAGGCTGTCTCTTCCGGGCCGACCCCAGGTGATTTTGGTGACATTGGCACACACCAGAGTTACCTTCACACGGGCTATTTCGCGTTGACACTGGCACATGGGAGTGGATCCTTTATAGAACTTTAAGAAATTTACCTGATAGAAATGAATCTGAGCAATATATTCTGGTTGTGATTGAGGGTAGTTATTTCTTTAATTCTGTTGGATTTAATGTTTAAGTAGAAAAATATTGTAAGACCTATCATAGGAAGTTATGTTTAAAAAGATGGACTGCCTTCCCCCCGCCCCCTCAAACAAACAAACAAAAAAGAGAATCTGACTAATCATGATGTGTCCACCTTACAATGAAAAGAAGGTAAAGGTTATTTCCCTTTTTGCTTTGGCTCCCAGGCAGCTCAGGACAACTTTAGTGACTGTCTAGCTCAGGGGTGGGCAAACTACGGTCCTCGGCCCGGATCGGCCCGTTCGGCTGTTCCATCTGGCCCATGGAGCCGAAAGAGCGGAGGGTTCTCTTGCTCTCCCCTCCGCTCCTTCACCAGCAGCCCAATATGAGAGTGCCAGCATGGTCAGGCTGCTTTTGTTCCGGCCCTCCGGTCCAGTTTAAGAACCCATTGTGGCCCTCAAGTCAAAAAGTTTGCCCACCCCTGGTCTAGCCCCTATGGCAGCCACCTCTGTTCTCTCTTTTCCATATAATTTAGACAGCTCTGGGACCTGATTGTTATTCATGTCTCTGGAATTTTATTTCTGGGGAGCAATCTCATTTTCTTCTCTGGGTCTGGAGAGTCCAAAGGAAGACACAGATAGAAGCTGCATGAAGGTTTCCCACGATGGCCACAGCCACGGCCGCTCTGGCTTCAGGACTCCTGCAGTGGGACTGAAGGAGAACTGGAAGCAGACCTGGCACGGAGAGGCGTGGCCACCCTTCAGAATGTTTCTCTTTTCTCCTGTAGTTGTGGGGGAATTGCTCCTTCCCACTGACAGTCTTGTAGTCATTGAGGATGAACCTTGTAATGTGACCTGCCGTGCGATGGGCTGGATCCCGCTCCCGGAACTTTCCTGGGAGGTCGGTGTCCCCGTGAGCGATTCAAGCTTTCACTCCGTTCCGGTGCCGGATGACCCTACAAGTGTCCTGAGCATCCTGGCTCTGACGCCGAGAGGCAGTGGGAATCTGACTTGCGTGGCTAAGATGAAGGGCCTGCAGGCCCGCGATACTCGCACCATAAACCTTACTGTGGCTCCACCTCACTCGGGTAAGTGAAGACTCTTTGCTTTATGTAAAGCAGGAAACAGTTTATTATTGCATAGTTATGTTTTATACTAGAGGCCTGGTGCATGAAATTCATGCATGGGGGGGGGGGCGTCCCTCAGCCCAGCCTGCACCCTATGCAATCTGGGATCCTTCTCACAATCCAGGACTGCTGGCTCCCACCTGCTTGCCTGCCTCTGCCTGATTGCTCCTAACTGCTTCTGCCTGCCAGCCTGATCACCCCCTAACCACTCCCCTGCCAGCTTGATTGATGCCTAACTTCCCTCCCCTGCCAGTCTGGTCGCCCCTAACTGACCTCCCCTGCAGGCCTGGTACCCTCAACTGCCATCCCCTGCAGGTCTGAGACACCCCAACTGTCCTCTACTGCAGGTCTGTCCCCCCTCCCCTATTTCCCCCCCACTGCAGTCCTGGTCCCCCCTCCCCCAACTTTCCTCCCTGAAGGCTTGGCCTCCCCAACTGCCCTCCCCAGCAGTGCTGGTTCCCACAACTGCCCTCCCCTGCAGGCCTTGAAACCCTCCCCCCCCCAAACAACAACAACAACAACAACAAAACAACAACAACTGCCTTCTCCTGCTGGCCTGGTCTCCCCCAACTGCCCTTCTCTGCTGGCCTGGTCATCCCTAACAGCCCTCCCTCCTGGCCTGGTCACCCACAAATCCCTCCCCTGCAGGCCTGGTCCCCCCCAACTGTCCTTTCCTGCAGGCCTGGTCTTCTCCAACTGCCCTCCTCTGCTGGTCTGTTCAACCCTAACTGCCCACAACTGCCCTCCGTTGCAGTCCTGCCCCCCACCCCAACTTCCCTTCCTTGCTGAAAAAATTGCCCCTAACTGCCCTCCCTGCTTGCCTGATCAATCACAACTGCCTTCCCTGCAGGCCTGGTCCCCTCCAACTGCCCTCCCCTGTAGGCCTGGGTCTCTCCAACTGCCCTCCCTTGCTGGCCTGGTCTCCCCCAACTGCCCTCCTCTGCTGGTCTGTTCAACCCTAACTGCCCACAACTGCCCTCCCTTGCAGACCATCTTGTGGCAGCCATCTTGTGTCCACATGGAGGCATCCATCTTTGACACAGGGGGGCGGCCATCTTGATTCTTGGAGTAATGGTCAATTTGCATATTATTCTTTTATTAGATAGGATGCCCTGCTGCCTAATTTTGATGTTTAGGGATCTTGATTTCAAGTAGGAATGGAGACAGATTACTTAGAGAGTGTCAGCTTCATGGTCCTGCAATGTTACTTGATTTAAAATCCCATCTTCCAAGTATCCACTTACAGATGAAACATCATTAAGAATCTTGACAATTAGTAGCATGAAATAGCATCAGGTTCAGAGATAAATACTTGAATTCCATGTTTTTCTCCAGTTTTTACCTTTGTTCCTGTGTTATCCCATCCTGCACCGTATGAAGCAAGCTCTTCTAATATGAGAGGCGGGTGCCTGGTGCTCTCAGATTCCTCCCAATCTTAGCGGGATTGTAAGGTTTCATTTTAAACATATTTATTATTGAAAGCATTACCTAGGGCCCCCTTTTCCCCGATTCATCCCGTCTAGCCCTCTACCTCAGGCCTTCACCACCCCATTGTCTGTGTCCACACGTTATGCAAATGTGCATGCAAGGTCTTCCGGTGATCTCTTCCCACCCCTTCCTCCCACCCCCACCTTCCCTGAGATTCCACACTATGGCTCTGGAGTAGGTTATAACTTAAAAAGCTATAAACAAAAGAAACCCTGATCTGGCTGTCTGTGACAGGTGGGGCTAGAGGCAGGTAAAAGCGGAAGCAAGGAGATCCCTGGTGGGTACTCTATGTGAAAGGAAATGCCCGAAGCCACGGGGGTAATTGCACGAGATGGTTAAGGAGCGAGATGTACGGAGCTGGTGAGTAAGTGAGTACGGGAAGAAGAGAAGGAGGAGAATAGGGTGATATCAAGGGTCTCAGGCTTGGTGACTTGCAGACAGAAGACACAGGGGGCACTGACGTTTGGGAGAGAAGGTGTTGGGTGTTGGACAGAGAGCGTTCATGAGGGAGGGGCCATCCAAGAAGAGATGCCTGGGAAGTGGTTGATTCTCCAGGCCTCAGAGCCCAGGAGAAACGTCGGGGCTGGACACCTACATCGGGGAATCTAGGTCATAAGAGAAGCATTGAGAAGGAGTGGAAATCGCCAATGCTGCTGTGTCTGTGGAGACAGACGTGAACACCCTCATTTTACCCGAGAGGAGAGAAAGGGCGGTCCAGAGAGGTGCTGGGCTGTACCAGGTCCTCGGGGGGCTTTTTTCTAGCATGAAAACTCATTCCCTTAAGGTCTTTCAAAGTGTAGAACAAAGCTATAGCCAAAGCAAGGTGATCGTGATGATAGCAATAATGACAATAGTAAACAATAGCACCACATAGCGCTTACCGAGTATGGGCCTGCTTTAAACCTCTCACATATTAACCAGACTCACCTGCCCAACCACCCTCTGCGTGCAGGCTGCTATTCCTGTTGAAAAGGTGAGGAGACAGGGCCATAGTGTTGTCTGGAGTTTGCCCATGTCCCTAGAGCTAGTGGAAGGGGGGAGGTGACCCTGCCAGTCTGCCTTCAGAATCAGCTCCCCTGTCAGCTCTGCCCTCCCTGTGTGAGCAGCCACGTGGAGGTTGGAGGAGTGGCCTGGGGCTGAGGAAACCAAGCGTAAGTGGGTGGCTTAAATAGCAGAAGTGGATTGTCTCACAGTTCTAGAGTCTGGACGTCTGAAGTCAAGGTGTTAGCAGGGTTGGTGCCTTCAAAAAATATTTTTATTGGTTTCAGAGAGGACGGGAGAGAGATAGAAACATCAATGACGAGAGAGAATCATTGATCGCTGCCTCTTGCATGCCCCCTACTGGGGATCGAGCCTGAGAGCTGGGCATGTGCCCTGACCTGGAATCAAACCTCAATCTCCTGATGCATAGGTCGATGCTCAACCACTGAGCCACACTGGCTGGGCAGGGTTGGTTCCTATTGAGGTCTCTGAAGGAGCATCTGTTCCAGGTCCCCCCCCCCCCCCGGCCCCCAATGGTTGTTGGCCATCCTTGGCATTCCTTGGTTTATGGACGTGTCACCAAGATGTCTGCTTTCATCTTCACGTGGTATTCTCCCTGTGTACTTGTCTGTGCCCAAATTTCCTTTCTTAAAAATAGGGACACCAGTCATATCAGATTAGGGCCCATTCTATGTTCAATCTGACTTCAGCGTAACTGAACTGTATCTTCTATACCAGCCCTGGGCAAACTACAGCCTGCGGGACGGATCTGGCCCGTTTGGCTGTCTATCTGGCCAGTGGAGCCAAAAGAGCGGAGGGTTCTCTTGCTCTCCCCTCCGCTCCTTCACCAGCAGCCCAAGAGGAGAGTGCCAGCATGGTCAGGTTGCTTTTGTTCCGGCCCCCTGGTCCAGTTTAAGAGCCCATTGTGGCCCTCGAGTCAAAAAGTTTGCCCACCCCTGGGCTAGACTCTTCCCAAATAAGGCCACATTCTGAAGTACTAAGCGTTAGTACTTTAACATGAATTTGGGGGGCGGGAGAGGAAGAAACACAAATCGGCCTGTAAGAGATGGTGTCCCTGTGAGCTGTGAGAGGCCATCCAGAGCCCGGCTGTGGTCAGCACGAGTGGCACTGTGTCCTGCAGGGACTGACCCCAGTGCAATCCCACACAAGCTGGCCCCGATGTCGGGCCCTGTCTCTGTCTCCAGCTCAGATGCCCCAGAGAGCAGGCGGCCAACAGAAATGAAAGCACGAGCGAACACAGGTCAGGGAGAAGACAGCAGAGGGGCCGGACAGCGCACCCCGTCCTCGGGGAGCAGTGATATCTATGCCATCTGGTGTTGCCAACAGTGGTATCTATGCCATCTGGGACCAGGGCTGCCAGGTCTGTGACCTGATTCTGCTGCACCTCGGTGCATCTGAGAGCCAAGGACACAGACGTTGGCGTCCCTTTGATTTTTAAGCCAAGGTAAATTTATTTCAGCTTCTGAAACGGAAAGGAACTTCGGTCAGTTCCCAGCAGACTCTGAGAAAAGGAAGCTGGGATTCAGCTAGCTTGCTTCTCTCCCTCCAGCTTATTATTTTGAAAATTAAAAAAACTCCACAAAAGTTGCAAGAACAGGACGGTGAATACCTAGACACAACAAGTGTTAACATTTTGTCACCCTTGCTTCTTCCTCTCTGCTTTTCCTTCTTTTTCTTTTTTTTGCTGAGTGAGTTGAGTTAGTTGGAGACTTTATGACTCTTTACCCCTAACTACCTCAGCATGTGGTTCATGAGAACACGACCAGTGTATGTATGCCCAGGGCAGGGGCAGACGGGAAATTGAGCATTGATACAGGACTATCACACAATGCGCGGTCCATATTCAAATCTTCCCACTGTCCTTTATAGCATTTCCTCCCAAACCAATATCCAGTCAAAGACCAAGCACTGACTGTCAGCTAGTCTTTTAAAAAAAATATTTTATTGATATTTTACAGAGAGGAAGAGAGAGAGACAGAGAGCTAGAAACATCGATGAGAGAGAAACATCAACCAGCTGCCTCTTGCACACCCCCTACCTGGGATGTGCCCACAACCAATGTACATGCCCCTGACCGGAATCGAGTCCGGGACCTTTCAGTCCGCAGACCTCTACCACTGAGCCAAACCGGTTTTGGCTGTCAGCTAGTCTTAAGTCTCCTTTCATCTTCAACCGCTCACCCATCTCTTTTGTCTTTCCTAATATAAACATTTTTGAAAGGTAATTTTTGCAAGATGCCCTTCAATAGATTTGCCAGAGTTTTTCTCCAGCACACTTTGATTTAGGCTAGACATGTCTGTCAAGATAATGGCTGACATTATGTAGGCACATGAGGCCAATTTTCTCCTTCCTTGATAGTGAGTTTGATCCTTTGGTGAAGGCGGAGACCCTTCATTGTAAAGGCGCCGTTAGCCTTTACAATGAGCACACAGTCTGGGAGGCTGTGTGAATCCTTGGTTCTCAGTATTCTTTCACCCGCTAGCTTCTGCCTGCACCGATAGGTCTCTGCCCGAAGCAGTTGGTGGTTGGTGGTTGTGAAAGAGCGATTTCCCGGTTTTCTCATTTTTCTGTATTTATGAGTTGGCATTCCTCTGTAAAGAAAAGACTCCCCTTCCTTTTCCTAAAAGCAGGCGTAGTGTGGACTCATTTTTTATCCATTGCGTTCTAATTTTGCTCCCAAATGATTTACTCTGATGCTCAGCTTGGCTCTGGCGTCCTTCTGACACGTCCCGATTGGGTTTTGAGCACCTGGCCTCGCAGGATGTTCAACTCCCACTGCCTTCCCCGTCCTAGCCCTCGCCCTCGTCCTCCACGGCTCCGACCAGCCACCCGGCTTGCTTTAAGCCCTTTAATTACCATATAGAGTGGCCTGGGCTTTGAATAGGCAGATTGAAAACAAGTCCCATCAGCACCAAAGGGGATGAAATTGACTGTGTCTGAACGACGCGTCTGAAAACAGGAATAATGCGTCCGGCAGCTCCAGCCTGATGTAGGGTGCCGGATTAGGGAGCTGAGATGCCGGCAAAGGTTTTCTGTGGAGGTGGGGCGGGCGAGGGCACTTAGCTCCCCCCATTGGCTTCTGTCCAGCGGAATCCTCCTCCCCAGACCGGGACAAGGAAGGGAGCCTCCGTTAGGGCAGCTGGAGTCCCGTCCGCCTCACAGAGGGGGCGCCGTGGGGGCCCCGCCAGGAGCCTTACTTTATTTGGCTCCTTTGGAAAAGGGTAATTTGTTCCTACATTATTCACCAGGTTTCAGAGCAGCTGGCGGCCGGCCGTGTGGTGTGTGTTTTATGGAAGTTTTAGTGGCTGGGGGGGCTGGCGGCCAGGAGGCGCCAGGGGCCCCCCAAGTTCCCGGCCAATCCAGAAGGGAGGAGGCTGCGCCCCGCTTCTTCAGGAATCGGACCTGCATCGGCCCTGACCCCCCAGGCCCCAAACACGCCGGGAATTTGTGTTCATTTCCAGAGCCACGCCTGTGAAGACTGCCAGGGGCGGCTTAGGAGCCTCATTCTTACAGGCAGGAAGCTGTAGGAAGCACGCACTGATTTAAAAAAAAAAAAAAAATATATATATATATATTTTTTTAATTGATTTTTTTTTTTTTTTTTTTTTTTTTTTTTTTTTTACAGAGAGGAAGGGAGAGGGATAGAGAGTTAGAAACATCGATGAGGGAGAAACATTGATCAGCTGCCTCCTGCACACTCCCTACTGGGGATGTGCCTGAAACCAAGGTACACGCCCCTGACCGGAATCGAACCTGGGACCCTTCAGTCTACAGGCCGATGCTCTATCCACTGAGCCACACCGGTTTTGGTGATGCATTGATTTGGTTTTTTTAAAGGAATGTTTTCCAAGAATTGATTTTCTCTATTCCAGAAGCAGTGCGAGCTCCCAGCCCCGCAGACACGTGCAACCTAAAGCCCTCCCGCGGCCGCCTCAGCCTGCCTGGCCCCCCCTCCCCCCCCCCCGGGTGTCTGTCTCCTCCTCTGGGGTCTGGGCTGTGCGGTGTTAGAACCAAGCGGCCTCTGCAGGACTCAGGAGCAGCCTGTGGAGAGGAGTGGCTCCTGGTGGTCAGCGTAGCTTTGTGCAGGAGGCAATGGCGGGGGCAGAGGAGGGCGGCTGGAGGGTCAGGCCCGAGTCGTGCGTAGCGCTGGCCCTCCCTGGCTGTGTGACTGTGGATAAGCCCCCGGCCTGGGGCTCAGCGGTCCCTCCTGTGAGCCGAGCGGGAGGGGACAGGGTCCATGCTCTCCCCGCTGCTGCCTGTCAGCCACCACAGAAGGACCCGCCCCGCAGGCCCTGATTGCGCTGGTCTGCCCGGAGCCCGGGAACTAGCGTTTCATGAAAGCTCCCCGATGACTTCCCTAGGCAGTCGGGGTTGGGGATCCCTGAGCTGGACAATCTCAAAATGTAAAGCCGATTTTTATTTATTTTATTTTTATTTTTTCTTTCCAATTTTTTTATTAAGGTATTATATGTGTACATATCATACCATTGCCCCCCCTTCCCATTTAAGCCCTCCCTCCCCAGAGTTCTGTGTTTGTTGGTTGTACTTATGTTTGTGCATACCAGTCCTTCGGTTGTTCTCTTATCTCCCCCCAGGTCTCCTTCCCCTCCCCGCTGTCATTTGACAATCTGCTTGTTTTACGGTGACTATCTCAGGACCACGCGAATAGAGTCCGCTCCTCCTCTGGTTCTCACCGGCCCTCCCCCTGGGTCCCACTGCTTCCCCAGGGCACACGGCTCTTCCAGGGCACACAGCCCCCTGGGACACACGTAAAGCCGATTTTTAAAAGGAACACACTGACAGTGGCCTGAAAGAAAGAGACATTTCCTCTATTGATAAATCAAATGTCACTGCCCAGCTCGGGATCCGAGGCGGCAGCCTGGGCTCAGAGCCAGCTGGCCCGCTCCCTCGCTCTGGGACTCAGTTTCCTCACCGTGAAGCTGGGACGGTCAGACCTGCCTGTGGGTTGCTGTCGGTGTGGGGAGGAAGCGGGTTCAGCGCCCGAGGACAGCCCCCGCCTCAGAGCCCCGGGCCGGCAGGGAAGGGTTGTCGTCCTCGCTCTCAAGGATGCAGGTCCTCCGGTCCCTCGGGGTCCCTTCTGGCCGCCCGTGCTGCGGTGACATCTGTGTCTGTCCGGTTGGTTTGGAGAAGCTGTGGGCGCCCCTTTGGAGCCGGAGCGTTTGTGTGAGAGCGTCTGGGAGGTGCTATTTCCTTTCCCCGCAGATGGCCAAGGACAGCCTCCCCTCCCCGGAGGCTGCTCACACCGCAGACTCAGCAGCGCGGCCGGGGAGGGACGTGGGGAGGAAGGCAAGCCTGTGAACGGGAGGTCATCTCCCTCAGCCCGCTGGTGGGTGGCGCAGGCATAGTCCTCATCCTCTCTGGGGGGCCTGGCCGCCTCCCCGAGCCATCACACCCACCTTCGCCAAGGCCCTTGTCAGGGTGGTGTCTGTCTGGACACCCTCTTTCCTGTGAGACCGGGGCTGTGTCTTCCCCAGCAGGGCTAGTCCGTGTCGGACATGCTGCGGGCAGAAGGGAGACACGCGAGTCCAGCCCCTGCTCTGAGGGCCCGTGACCGCTGTGCCCAGTCTCTGTCCCACGCGATGCATCTGCAAGGCGGAGGGGCTGGTGAAGGATGAGCTCATTCCAAGATTCTGGGTTTTGAGGCCACTGTCACCATGTTTGATTTATCAACAAGGACTACTTGTTTTCCTTTTAATCCACTGTCAGTGTATTCATTTGAAAATTAGCTTCCTACCAAGAATTCCATGCTGTATAGGCATATGTGCATACATACACTGAGTGGCCAGGTTATTATGATCTCTGAACGCATAATAATCTGGCCACTCAGTGTGTATCCTATATAATAAAAGGCTAATGTGCAAATTGTCCCCTTGACCAGAAGTTCGACCAGCAGGCAGGCTGGCCAATTGCCCATGTCCCCTCCCCCTGGCCAGGCTGGCTGGACCCCACCCATGTACGAATTCATCACACACACACATACACACACACTGAATGGCCAGATTATTATGCGTTCAGAGGTCATAATAATCTGATTACTCAGTGTATATTTGTCATATCTGATAAATTAAAAATTATTATCAAATCATGAAGAGTTCTCCTGCAAAGCTCTGGTCCAAATGACACCTCCTCCAGGCACACACGCCACGCCCTTCTTTGGGCTCCACGGCGGCAGAGGGGGAGCGCCGGCCTGCTAGGTGTGCAGCCCAGGCTGGCTTTCTCCCAACGGAGCGTGGTCACAGAATAGGACGGGAAGGCAGGAGAGAGAATCAGTAATCGCACACTCCTTGCTGGGAATCGAGCCTGAAACCCAGGCATGTGCCCTGACCGAGAATTGAACCGTGACCTCCTGGTTCATAGGTTGATGCTCAACCACTGAGCAACACTGGCTGGGCGAAGCTTCATTTATTTAAAAGCAAACCTTATCTCCCTTCCTCGGAAGTCTGTGACTTTACCATTTTCTAATGACTAGGAGCTAATGAGATGGCATGCACTTGCACTTACACTGAGCTAGCCCTGGGTACGCAGGGTGGACGGCAGCTCACACTTAAACAGGAAGCTCAGTGTGGGCTGCCTGCCCTGGGTCCCCCGAGGGAAGCGGTCCAGGCTCTTTGGCTCACCAGTGCAGTTATCACAGCATGGCGCTAGGGGGCGCTGTCACCAGGCCTTTCCTGGATGGAGGCGATTGTTCTGGGTCTGTGGCACCCAAGCCCTTGCAATGTGGCCAGTGGGACTGAGGCGCTGAGCATTGAATTGTGTATAATTTTAATTAATTTAAGTTTGAATGTAGGGAGCCGCAGGATGTGTGTTGGAGAGAGCTAAGGCGTGGCTGTAACAAATCAAATTGGCTTTCTCTCCTTTCTTCTCTTTCCACCCTCTTTCATTTCCTGCACGCTCTCCCCCCTGGCACTCCCTTTTCTCTCCCCACTCCACCAGGGCTGCCCCTAGCCTTTCTCCCCCATCCCGGAGGACTGGACAAAATAGGAGGGCGGAGAAGGGCTAAGGAAGGTGGCTCTGAAAAGCTTCGGAAAGAGCAGTTGCTACGTGGGAAGTGAATTTGTGGGTGGGGACTGGGTGGCCCTGGAGTGAAGGCGTGGCACCGAGTTCCTTCCCGAGTGACCCTCCCTCAATCGTCCTCGTTTCCTGCGGACGCTGAGCTCTGGGCAGGTGGGGACATGGAAGCTAGAACCAGAGGTCCATCTCTGGTCTTGTCCAGCAGTAGCTGCTCACCAAGCATTTATTTTTAATATCTCTTAAAATTTTTATTGATTCCAGAGAGGAAGGGAGAGGGAGAGTGTGAGAGGGAGAGAAACATCAATGATGAGAGAGAATCATGGATCGGCTGCCTCTTGCACACCCCTCCCTGGGGACCGAGGCCACAACCCGAGCATGTGCCCTGTCTGAGAATCGAACCGTGACCTCCTGGTTCATAGGTTGATGCTTCACCACTGAGGCGCGCCAGCTGGGCTCACTGAGTATTTCTTGACTAAAAAAAGGCTGTCAGAGCAGGAGGGTCATTATTCCAATCGGGTGGTGTTGCCTGGCGCAGTCTCACCTGTGTCTCAGGCGTGGCAGAGGCGCTCAGCGTCACTAAGCAGTGTCCACTGGTGACAATAGGATTGTAACGGAAGATGCTGTCAAGGGTTGACATTCGCCCTTGGAAGGGAAGTGGGCCCGTGGCACCTCTCTGCAGCGGGCCGGATGGCTATAACAGTCCTAGAAACGTAATCTAACGTACAGTGTGGCAGAACCGGGGGTGTCATGCCCCAGACAGGGGCCAGCATCACTAAAATGGGGTGTTTGTTTTTCTCTTTCGACCTCACAGGCAGCGTTGATCAACTAGGCGCCTCCTTGCCTACCTGGGCCATCGTCCTACTTGCAGTGTCATTCTCATTGCTTTTCATCCTGATCATTGTTCTGATCGTCATCTTCTGCTGCTGCTGTGTCTCCCGGAAAGAGAAAACAGGTAACTTTTTTGTTCCTATGGATTTGTATATATTTTTTTAACGTTTGGTACCTACAGTTGAGGTTCATGAGCTCCTCAGCTCTTCCCCAAAGAAAAGGAACCGTGTGAAATTGGCATCAGGGGACGCACATTCTCGGGGCCCGGGTGCAGGGGCACAGGTCTCTCCACAGTTAAAGACACTGACTGATTTGTGTGCTTCTCTGCAAGGACATAAGGCTACTGTGCTGTGTCATATAGGTGCCATGTTTTTTTCTAGAATAATACCTACCTATCCCAGCACTGACTCATCCTAAGTTGTTTTCTGTTTCGTAGAAATCCAAGTCTTCCTTTGTAGGTGAATGTTGACATACTGGTAGGAAGAAAAATCAAAAGGCCCCCTGTTAACCGAAATAGCACAGATCAAATTAATGAAAATCATTACACATTTCTTCTGAAGGGGGGTCTTTGGAGCTATATTTTCTACAATTAACTCATTTATATATATTTATATTTATTTATTTATTGTCGATAGTATTACTGATATTTCCATGTCCCCCTCTTCACCCAGCTCCTACCCCACACCCCAGGTTTTCAGTTCCCTATTGCCCACGTCCATGGGTTACGCATATACATCTCTTCTCGTTCCCTCAACCCAACATCGAGGAAGTCATTTTTCTTAAAATCGGAATTTTGATGTTAGTCTCCATGTTGGTGTAATTGCGTTTTAATTTTATGAACCCAGACTGCCATGGGATGAGTGCTTTGTGGGCGTGCCAGGCACCCTGATACGCCATAAAGAGCGTGGCCTAACTTTAGCCTCACCATCTAGCCTTCCCTCTTGTCTGGAGTTGGTTTGTGATTGGCCATTGATTTTGTGATATAACTTTATTCCCGAGGAAACAAAGCGAAAATTCCTGAACTCCCGTTGGCCCAGTTTTGATGGGAGCTTGTCTTTGCCTGGGAGTCACAGAAGGATAACCCCAGTAAAATCGACTGGAATTGAAATGGAAACTCCGGGTGACTTGCCCTTTAATTCAGACCTGACCAGGATCACTCAGGCTGCGGGGCGACTCTCCCGCCAGCCCTTGTGGCAGAGACACAGAACGTCCTGGTTCTGGTTGCTTCGATCCTGCTTCCTACGGGCTTTTGTCTGCTCCCCCACCCTAGGAAGAAGGCTTGGGGTGCTGGTGGCCCCCGGGAGCATATGCAGAACCACGATTCTCTGGCTCTTAGCTTCCTCATTTGCAAGATGGGAATAAGTCTTAACCTAGAGGGTAGTTGTGAGAATCAAAGAAAGGAATGTATTACATATTTCTGTGATTCACCCTAGAGTTTACCTTTTAACTCTGAGATGATAAATCCGTGTAAGAGTGAAAGGTTTTTATTCTCCCTCGAGGGGCGGGCCTGTGACAACCTTCTTACAAAGCCCACCCCCGACAGGTGTAACTCACAGTGGACAGGAAACCTTACCTGGATGTGAATGTAAGGGACTCAGCCAAGACAATGATTTCCAAGCTTGCAAATAGGAAACATCACATTTTCTTGAAAGTATTTCTGACATCCTGCTTGGCTGGTGCCTGGAGAACTCTCAGTTCTGACTGGTTGTCTGGGGGCTGACTGAGGACAGCTGCGGACCCCCCTCGCTGGCCTGGAGGCCGGGGCCACAGCTTCCAGCAGCGGGCTCAGGGCCTGGTGCCCACGGACCAGCGATGCGCCCTCATTACCAGACCACCTCTCTCCTCAGTACAGACTGCTTCCGAGGTTCAGTGTGGGTGTGAACCAGCGGGTGAGGTGAGATCTGAGAATAAGTGAGAACATCACCTAAACAATAAGGACAATGAGTGCTTTTTAGATCTAAAGCGTCATGGATGGAAGGCAGAGGCGGGAAGCAGAGCTGTGGAGGACCCGGGCCTCAGAGATGGACAGTGGGGACTGGTGTGTGGCTCTGTCATTCCCCGTTTTCAAGTTCTCCATTTTCTCCCACCCAAGAGCCCATTGAGTAAACACATTAGCAACTTAAACAGCCTTTGGCGGGGGAAGGAAGAGGGGTGAACACAACTGTATGAAGTGATACCATTGATCCATATTGATTGAAACCATATCTTAGAGCCACAGAAATACCAGTATAGTGCGTCTAACTCCTTCTCTGTTAAAAACACGGTAATGCGAATATAGTGGTGTCTGGTCTGTTAAAGAATTGATTGCATTAACACCTACCTCTGGCGTGGTTGTGACCATTAAGTGAGACAATGCCCCGCGTAGGGCTGGCAGGGTGCGGCACCCAGGGGGTCCTGAATGAACGGCAGCGGGTGTGGAACGCAGGGCCATAACCTGGCTAGTCACCTGCGGTGTTCACCGAGCGCTCAGGAGAGCCCGCCACGCCTCAGGCGTCCAGGGGTTATCCGTGTTTACGGCAGTGAGTGAGGAGTGAGCTCTACCTTCCTTATGCGTAGAAGCCATCTGGTCATTCCGGGCAGGGGAACCTAAGACCTACTGGGTCACTATTCAGTTACGTGTTTAAATTCAGGGGAGTCTATAAAAAGTGATCAGGTTTTATTTCAGAATTACTCTCCTGGTTTTGCTAATGTAATTTCATGTTTTGTTTTGTTTTCAGAATCCAGTTCTCTAAGGTAAGTTTGAAATCACACCTACTTTCTTAAAACAAAAGCCAATGTGAAAACAACCAAACAGCAACACCACACACACCACACACACACACACACACACACACACACCCCATAACGGAAGGATTTTAGGACTATGCTACTCAAAATTAAGTACTGAACGCGGACAACTCGGACAAGCCCCTATGCCACCACGGACTCCCATGGGAGGATGCACCAGGTGGCGTGCGGTCGGCTTTTCCTGGCTCTCTTAGGAAGTTGAAGGTTTTCTGCTCGGTGTCTGGCATTTGCAGCTCTTTCCACAAGAGGACACTGTGCACCGTGACTGTTGTCCCTCCTGCTCGGAGTCAGGGCTGGGGACTCAGGACGCTGCCAGGATGGTGGGCGGCTAGGCCGAGGTCTTGCCTCAGGACACTGCCAGGATGTTGGGCGGCCAGGCCGAGGTCTTGCTGGAATCCCCGGGCCGGGGTGGGTTAGGGCACATGGAACTGGCCGGGCAGACAGTCGCGGTAGGTTCACCGCTGTGTGTTGGAGAGGGCGGGGGCTGGAACACTCCTGCCCCGAGTAGCTGGGAGCACTTGTAAGGCAGCCGTCCTGTGGGACTCCCCGGCAGAGCCGTACTGAGCTGGTTTCACCAGTCCCCTGTGGGTGGGCACCTGTGCTGTTTGCAGTGCTCGCTACTGTAATTAGCTCCGGAATGAGCATTCTTTTTTATTTTTATTTTTATTATTATTATTATTATTATTTTAAATATGTTTTATTGATTTTTCACAGAGAGGAAGAGAGGGATAGAGAGTTAGAAACATCGATGAGAGAGAATCATCGATCAGCTGTCTCTTGCACACCCCCTACTGGGGATGTGCCCACAACCAAGGTACATGCCCTTAACCGGAATCGAACCTGGGACCTTCCAGTCCGCAGGCCGACGCTCTACCACTGAGCCAAACTGGTTTCGGCCGGAATGAGCATTCTTTCAAGCAAATCTTTGCATGCATCCTAGACTATTTCCCTGTAATAAATTCTGACTGGCCAGGCATGAATATTTACAAATCTTTGGACTTCTGTTACCCAACTTCCTGTCCCTGGGAAGCTGCACCGATTTCTGCTTTATTTTGGAGGCTGCCTTTTGCTTTATTTTAGAGGTTGCCCTTTTATTCTAGAGGTGCATGCTTTTTCTATAAAGGGCCAGAGAGTGCGTCCTTCTGCTTATGTGGGCCGCATGCTCTCTGTCACAGCTACTCAGCTCTGCAGTGGTAACATGAAAGCAGTCGTAGACAGTATGTAAGCAGACAGGTGTGCTGCGTTTCAATAAAGCTTTATTTATAAACACAGGTGGTGGGCCAGATTTGGCCTGAGGGTTGTAGCTTGCCAACCTGCTTTGTTTGGTCACTGGTTTCTGAGGGTTGGGAACTGATTTGGGAGTGGAGTCCTCAGACCCCATATGGTGGCTGTGAGTGTCCATCCTGAGGCTCATCCCCCCCGCCCCCCCATGAGCCAGCGGCTGAGCTGTGGCTTATGCTAAGGCCCATGTGTGAGAATGCTCTGGGTGGTGCAGGGTGAACAAAACATCCATCGCCGACTAACGTATGTTTTTTAAATGGTCTAATTCTAGGAAATCTGCAGATGTGGAGACAAACACAGAAACGTTTGAGCCCAAGTTAAAAAATGGAAATGAGAACTATGGCTACAGCGCAGGTGAGCCGAGAGCCGAGCGAGAGGGCGGGGAGGGTGTCTACAGGTGCACCCCAGTTTCGAAGTCTTTTTGGGCCTCTTGAGGTCTTACCTTGAGAGGATGCACTCCCAGTGGGGCGGCTTCCCCGAAAGCACGGTCACGTAATAAGAGGCGGGTGTAGGATTTGAACCCAGATCCTTTTGTCAGGCAGGCAAATTTCTCCTTAGCAGTTGGGGAGGGAGGCCTGGCCCTGAACAGTTGTCTGGCAAAATAAATTCCACAGAAAGATTTTAAGTTCATCAAGTGTTGCTGAGAGCTTTCCCCAATCCCCTCCCCTTTCCTCTGACTAACATTAGGACTTGATTCTCAGCAGCCCCATTCTTTTCCTTTTGCTGAGGCTGCCTTCCTTCTATGGATATTCCAGATGGCTTTCTTTGGATGTTAAAGACCTCCACAAAGCATTGACTGTGTCCTTTGATAATCTGACCTCAGCTTCTTGCCGCATTTCCTGTGGGCGAGTATTTACTCATCAGTACTTTGTGCCATGAATCTAGTCGCTTGACTCGGATCATGGCCCCACCAACCCTCTTGCTTTGCTCCCCCATCTGCCCTCTGTTTGTTTCCCCCGGTCAGCAGTTAAGGCTGTGGACTCACCTTGTCCCTGGATGACACGAGTATGTCCAGAAGGCAGTTGATTTGCCATATTTTTGTTTCCTTGGAAAACTTAAGTTCTGAAAGGATGTGACCTTCAGGGAGCTTTAGAAACAGTCTGTGGCCTTTGCCGGTTTGCCTCAGGAAATAGAGCATCAGCCTGCGGACTGAAGGGTCCTGGGTTTGATTCTGGTCAAGGGTGTGCACCTCAGTTGCAGGCTTGATCCCCAGTCCTGGTCAGGATATGTCTCTCTCACAGCAATGTTTCTCTGTCTCTCCCCCTCCCTCCTACCCTCTCTACAAATTCCGTAGAAAAACTCCTCAGGTGAGGGTTAACAAAAACAAACAAACAAACAAACCAACAGAACAGCCTGTGTCGGGGTACGGATTATGTGTGCCGGGGTGCCGTATGAAACACAATTGCATTTCTCCGTAAACCGGAATGGTTAGCCCAGCCCTGGGCAAACGATGGCCTGCGGGCCGGATTCGGCCCGTTCACCTGTTCTATCCGGCCCGCGGAGCCGAAAGAGCGGAGGGTTCTCTTGCTCTCCCCTCCGCTCCTTCACCAGCAGCCCAAGATGAGAGTGCCAGCATGGTCAGGTTGCTTTTGTGCCAGCCCTCCGGTCCAGTGTAAGAACCCATTGTGGCCCCCGAATCAAAAAGTTTGCCCACCCTGGGTTAGGCTGTGCAGCCTGGCTTTGTTGGGTGTCTCTCTAAAGCCTTCCTTCCATTGCAGAGTCGGCTTCTCCCCCGGCCAAGTCCCCCGGCCCCAGCCTTCCCGCGCAGCCACAGCCACAGCCACAGCCGCAGCCACAGCCGCAGCCGCAGCCACAGCCGCAGCCCAGCATCAGGCCGCCGAAGCAGGTACGCAGGCCTTCCCGCCTTTTTTTCCACTTAAAAATTCTTCCCTTATGGTTTTAGGTCAGGGTGGGGAATCTTCTTCCTGCCAAGGGCCATTTAGATATTTATAATTTCATTTGAGAGCCACACAAAATTATCAGCTTCAAAATGACCACTGCTACGTGTGGTCAAACATTTAATTAACTCTAAGGTGACCAGACATCCCGCTTTTGTCGGCACAGCCCCGATTTTTAACAATTTGTCCCGCGTCCCACAGCGTTTTAAAAAAGTCCTGATTTTTGGAAAGATTCTTTTAAATCTTTTGGACTTTTTAAAAAAATGCTGCGGGACTCGGGACACATTGTTAAAAATTGGGACCGTCCCGCCAAAAGCGGGACGTCTGGTCACCTTACCCTAATGCCTATGCAGGGCCAGGCCAAATGATTTCATGAGCTTTCTGTGGCCCACGGGCCGGATGGTCCCCACCCCTGTTTTATTTTTAAATTTATTTTTTTATTTATTGATTGATTATGGTATCACATAATTGTCCTCATCCCCCCATTCCCATCCCAAACCCCTCCCCACGCATGCCCCCACCCCCTTGCTGTCCGTGACCAATGGTTAGGCTTATATGCATGCACACAAGTCCTTTGGTTGATCTCTCTCCCTTACCCCCACCCTCCCTTACTCTCCCTCTGGGGTTTGAGCCCCTGCTTTAGGTGGACGATGCGAGAACGTGGCCTTTGCTCTCCTCTGGGTCTGCTGCCGTCCTGGAGGAACGGGGCCAGGACATGTGGCCTTGCTTGTCCTCTGTAGAGGGTTTGGGGGGAAAGACCGGAAGTTTAAGTGGGGCTTGGAGATCCTGAGGTGCCTGTCGGACATCCCCGGGAGATGTTGCGTGTGCAGCGGGGTGCCCGGCCCCGGCTCCCTGGCAGAGGCACGCGTGTCCGTGTTGCTGGCCTGAGGGCAGTTGTGAGCGGTGCCGTAACGTAAAGGAAACAGCCACTGTGGGAGCGTGGGAACCCAGCTTGTCAATTTTCTGACTCAGAGCCAGCGTCGGTTGGCACCCATGAGTGACAGTTTATGTGCAGAAATTACAGTTTTTATCCAAAATCATGTTAGGCAGAATAGAAGTCACAGAACCATTTCTGACCCGTAGAAATAGGACCTGAAATGAGAAATGCATGTTCACGACCCACCGTGTGATGGTGTCCCCAGTAAGAACGGACGCTCTCCCCTTTCGGCTGCTGGGGAAGCTGGCCTCAGATGAGTTCCCACCAGCACGCACCAGGGTGCCGGCCTGTTCTCTGGAGTCGCTGCTTTCCCAGCCCCATCGCTTGGCGTAGACACGCATTGCATCCCCGCAGCTCCGGCTCCTGCTGTGAGAGTCCGCCCTGCAGAGGGGACGCAGCTCAGGCCGTACATCTCGCCGGGCCAGGGCTGTGCCTCGCAGGCCTTCGGCAAGGGGAGCTCTGACGGGTGCTCACCGCCTACCAGGAGGCCAGGGATGCTTTAGCGGCAGCCATGGCAGCCAGACGGGAAGACGTGTAGGGCCTATGGCACCGAGGAGACGGGGCCACGTGGCAGATCCTGAGCTCAGGCCCCTCCCTCAGGCAGGTGTCAGGAAGATGGAGAGGGGCCGGGCTTCCCATCAAGGCTGCTCTCTGGATGGCTAGATCTGGTGCTGGAGGGATGGCTGCGGAGGGGCGGGGCCCCCTTTGGGAGGGCGGGCCTCTTGACTCAGAGGTGGCCGGGGAGGGGGAGTCCCTGCCCAGCTGTGAAGAATGCCTCCTGTCAAACCCCGTGCCTGGACCTGAGTGGGGGCCGTGGGGTGATGAAGGGGCTCCCTCCCACCCAGCGCCAAGCATGGTCACCCCAGAACACGTTCAAGCCCGCCATTACTGCCGTGGCTTTTCCGTAGGTACCTTTGGTCACATATGTCTTTCCACTGGACCGGCCAGCGTGTGGGGGTCAGGGTGGGGGCTGGGAGGCGGGGTGGAGATTCAGAAGAGGGTCCAATCGGAGGGTCCCCCCCCTGAAATATGGATGAGGACCAGGGGGAACCCTAGATGCTGTGGAAACAGGAATGGAGAGTGACGTTTCGGAACTCTGGATGCTGCTTAAGCTTCAAGTGTTGTTTTGAAGACGCACCCAGAGAGAAATTCAAGAAGTTTCGGCTACTTGGACATGTGACCAGCTAAATAATCTATCGGCGGAAACAACATTGGCCATCGGGCCGGCCCGGACCTCTGGGTCCTGGGGGAACAGACAGGATGAAGGCAGGGGAGCTGGTTTGCCCAGCTGGAAACTCCCGAAGGGTGTTTAACCAGCTGGATCTTCCTGCGTAGAGTCGGGGACTCGGGACACGCAGCTCTGAAGAGGCCCATGTTTGATCGCTAACCAAAGGGTGCCTTTGCCGGGTGGGCCCCGGCACTGTGAGCAGGTGCCCTTTGGAGAACTTGGACTTGAGACGTACCAGGGGCTGTGTTTCTCCCGAGGCACTTACAGGAAAGGGCCAGGCCTGGGAGCATGCCAGCTCCCTCCGTGCCCTGGGCCCAGGAGGACATGGTCCTGCACGTGGCCCATCGGCCCCTGGAGAGCCTCCCGCTGGCCAGGCCTCTGCTTGCAGAAGCAGGTCAAGGTGAGCCTGGAACAGAGGGTCCTGTTAGACCTCCCCAAGGCCAGGCCTGCGGCCCTGGGCTTCGTGGCCTCGTCCTTACTCTGCAGGGCGATGAGGACCTCCTTCAGAAGTCACAAGGCCACCGCGCAGCACAATGCCATCTGCTCCTTCTTTCCCTTCACTGCTCTCCATTCTGCAGTGAGCCTCACCCCAAGGGCCCAGGAGAGGCAGCCGAGCCCTTCACCGCCCATCCTCACCTTGTCCTCTTAACTGGCCTCCTCTCTGTGTGGCTCTGGGTACACCAATTTGCCATGCTGCTGCCTGCACTGCTGCTGCTGCTGCTGCTGCTGCTGCTGCTGCTGCTGCTGTGTGTGTGTGTGTGTGTGTGTGTGTGTGTGTGGTGGGGTGGGGGTGGGGTAGGGTGGGGTGTTTCCAATCACCCAGTGGGACTCCTGCCCCTCAGAGAAGCTGGCTCATTTGAGTCCTGGGCTATTGAACACCATGTGCCACACCAGCTCAGCCAGGTTCGGTGAGCCTCAGAGGGTGTGGTGAAGGATGGAGAAAAGACAGACAAGAGAATGAAATCTGGGGCTGGGTGGGACGCTGTCCTCTCTGATAGAGAGCTAGCGACAGCGCCACAGACTACAAGCCGTGTCTTTATTTCATAGCCAGATGCCATGAGGCAAAGTAAGGGTATACAAGATGTTTACCACATTCTCGTGGGTTTTGATCCTACTCAATTACATGTACCTGAACTCTATCAAGCCCACATCACTCAGGCATGTGGGGCCACGTGTTCGGACCACAGGTTCAAGCTTACAACCCCAGCTGTTGGCTATCACTGTGCTGGGAGGGCTCTGCCCTCCACGCTGGGACTTGCACGTGGCCATGAGAGGACTGTGCCCTCTCATTAGTCCCAGGTGTGAACATGTCTACTGTAGCTGTTCAAAGCCATGGGATTGTGTCCTGAAAAGTGTGTCAATTAAACGAAGAGGCCTGAGGCTGTGACTCAGTGGGCAGCAAAGGCCTGCCCCAGGCTCCGCCCTGGGGAGCTGGTGGGTAAGCTGTACGTTCTGCGGTGGAGCAGCAGCTCCTGCCCCCGCTTCGCTCCACGGAGCCAGGTCTGAGAGTAGGTGACCTTGGATTTGTCATCAGTGCAGCAACTGCCCTGTAGGGTGACTGTCCCATCCGCACTCAGCTCTCCCACCTGCCTGGCCTGCCGGTCTTACCAGCCTGAGGCGCTTTCCCAAGGTCTCAGCCACGGGTGGCCATGGACGCCCCACGGTCAGCACAGCCTCGCTGGGGCCTCCCGCATCGCTCCTCCTCTAGGCGGCGTGGCCCACGCCCAGCTGTGCTGTCACAGCCGGGGAGGGGGAGTGTGTGCCCAGAGGCACGCCCCTCGGCTGAGCCTTTGTCCAGGCAGGACAAAGGTGTCTGAGCGACGCAGGTGAATGTGCAGCATAAGAACAAGGTTAGCTTTGGGGCCTCTGAGGAAATCTGGGTCGTTCCCTGTCACGGGCCACTGCACTCCTTAGGGGTCTCAGGGATTTTGGCTTTATCCAGGGGTCACCTGCTCAAACACCATCCAAGGGAGGGAAGCCGCATGGCCTCGGCTGCCAAGGGCGTCGTCTGTGTGGCCTTTGGAGGCCGATTCTTAGTTCCCACCTCTGGACTGCCTGGCTTGGGTGTTGGGGGATGTGTGTGTGGGGCGGTGTCTGAGTGTCTGTGTTTTGGAACACCTGCAGGGGTTCTGATGGGTGGCTGGGTTCAGGGTCATTGGCTGCCTTGTAGGGGGATGGAGTGAGGGTTGCTGGGACAGAGTGGGGCATCGCCAAAGGCCAACTTGCCTACTTTGCATGCAATGTCACACCACCCAGAGTGCCATTTGCTCAGAGTCCCAAGGCATCCATGGCGCCTGCACCCACTACACGGCGGGGTTGTACTAGACCTGTGGTCGGCAAACTGTGGCTCTTTGGCCCCTTGTGTGTGGCTCTTCCACAAAAGACCACAGCCTGGGCGAGTCTGATTTGAAGAAGTGACATTAGAAGAAGTTTAAGTTTAAAAAATGTGACTCTCAGAAGAAATTTCAATCGTTGTACTGTTGGTATTTGGCTCTGTTGACAAATGAGTTTGCCGACCACTGGGCTAGATCCTCCCCGGGGCTGGCGGTGCCTGGCCTCCGGCTGGAATCTCGTGGACCCTCTACAGGTAGAGCGAGTGCGGCACGGGGCCCTGCAGTGTGGACCACAGGCAGCTCAGCCTGGGCACGGGCTCCGAGGGGCAGGCGGCGTTTCTGGGTCACTCCCTTCCTCACCTCAGGGCCAGCCTTCCTGTCCCAGCGGACAGTGTCTGTAGGGTCTGAGGTGTGACTACAGAAGGCAGCCACCGTGGTCTGAAGCTAAGGGGTCAGTGGTGGGTGTAGGTTGGAGCCATCGGTGACGCTGGGTCGGATATCATGATGGGATGAGACACCCGCTGGCTTGCGGGGGGACCCCTTTCTCACTCCCTGCTGGGGTCTCCTGTGGGCCTGGCATTATTTATCAGAGGCTGAGGGGGGGAAGCAGTCCTTGCTCCTGCCACCAGGAGGCAGAAATGGGGATCCCCATGAATGCTTCCTGCACGGGGAGCACACCTAACACCTGGACCTGCTCGCTGGGTGGGTGTCCCACAGGCAAGGCAGTGGCTCTGGGCGCAGGGACGCGGTGCAAGGTCAAATGCGAACTCCTGGGCCTCTCCCAGGCTTCTGGGCCGGACTGGGGGAAATCTGGCCAGAGAATGGGTATTTTTAACCACGTGATCTGCTTGGAGGAGAATGTTCTGAGGCGCAGCGTGCAAACAGGGCATTGTCTCCGGGCAGGGGGTGGGGACCATGTGGTCTCACCAGCCCATGGCCTGCGCGGGCCGCCATGCAGGGAGGAGCGGGCAGGGCTGGGGGTGTGTGTGATGAGTGTCAACTGGAGAAGTCTTCACGCAGCCCCCGGAGCTGGAGGACACTTTAGAACGCCGTGTTTCAGAGGGGCCTTGGGCACACTGCGCTCAGTGTGCATGAGAGAAGCAGGATCTCAGGCGGCAGAGGCCCCGGATCACGCGTTCACTAGCAGGAAGGGTTAGAAGGAAAAACGGGACAGGTGTTCAAAGCTGGCACATGCCCACCCCGGCACTTTCCTCACGGTTGTTCCCATTCGGCCCGAGCCTACATGGTAACCCGGACGCTGTCTTCCACACGGCCAGCAGCGTCTCAGGGGTCACCTCCCGCCAGGCGCGTGAGGACGCCACGAGTGGGAACCATTAGAAATCCGCACTAAAAATCCCAGCTGCCGGGAAAGGCAAGCGCCTTTTATTTTTATCCCCAGTCACGGGGCTTGGAAATGGGTTTCATCCTGATGAATATTTAATCCAAACAATCCTTCCCCCTGCCCCCCATCCCCCCTGACTTTCCAGGCATCAATTCACTGTCGGTTTATTTTTTCTGGTTATTTTAGGCAACTCCGTGTCTTTCTCTGCTGCGCCTGTCATTAGGGGGATGAGGGCGTGAAAACCTGAAGCCTGGGGCAGATCGACCCTGTTAGCCCCTCTCCTGTGGAGGGCGACGTAAACACACTCCTGGCCCATGCAGACAGCGGGTGGGGACAGCCAAGGCCAGATCCTGAGAGCCGAGTCCCCGGCCCAGCCGCACGGACGCACTGGTGTGAGGGTGCTTTCCTGAGGGGTCCCCTCCGCTCTGGGTGATTGGGAGGCAATAAATGAAGCCCAGGAGCCGGGGTGATTCTATCTCGGAGCCTGCCTGCCATCCCATCGCCCTGTGAATCATGCGTGGGGCCCGGTTCCATTACTGATGATGTTGGGTGCAGCCATAGCACCTGGAGTCGGAGCGAGCTGGCATTCTCAGCGCCGGCAGGAGAGCCGGTAGCATGCATTTTTTTAAAAAATTAAAAGTATATTTTATTGATATTTTACAGAGAGGAAGGAGAGAGAGAGAGAGCTAGAAACATCGATGAGAGAGAAACACCGACCAGCTGCCTCTTGCGCACCCCCTACTGGGGATGTGCCCGCAACCAAGGTACATGCCCTTGATCAGAATCGAACCCAGGACCTTTCAGTCCGCAGGCCGACGCTCTATCCACTGAGCCAAACCGGTTTCGGCAGGTAGCATGCATTTTAATGGGGCGACACCACCCTCGCGGAATGAGAGGGTGGCTTGGGATTACCCTTCAGAAGGAGAGTGGCAGTGACGTCTGGATGGAGCCAGATGGGTGGTGCACGCGGAGCTGGTCCTTCACTCTTACCCCGCCCTCCAGAGGGACTGGGCGCCTGTAAGGTTATCAATGCTGCAGATTGTTACACAAAAGCTACGCTTTCCACAGGAACATGGGAAGACACAACGGTGCATCTGTGCAGGAACTTGCCTTCGTACGAACAAAAGCTGATTCTTTGAGTTGGGTTGCCCTGTTGGTCCTGAACTTGGGAAACTTAGAGTGTGTTTTTGAAGACACTGAAGCAGCCCTCGCCGGTTTGGCTCAGAGGGTAGAGCATCACAGCCTGTGGACCGAAGGGTCCTGGGTTCGATTCTGGGCAAGGGCATGGACCTGAGTTGCAGGCTCCTCCCCAGCTTGGGCCCTGGTCAGGGTGCGTGCAGGAGGCAACATCCTCACATCGATGTTTCTCTCTGTCTTGCCCTCTCTCTTCCGCTCTCTCTAAAAGATCAAGGGGAAAACATCTTCGGGGTAAGGGTCAACCAAAACCAAAACCAAAACAAAAAAAACCCCAAAGGAAGAAAATACGTAAGTAAAGAAAGGCCCTGTGTTCACAGTTGGGTTCCTCGCGGCACCCTCACGTTCTCTGACCTGGCGAGCAGGCCTCCCGCTGCAGGCCGCCTGCCCGGATCTCCGCCTCTTTAACCAGCCTGTCCGCTCTGTTGCAGGAACCCCATCTCCATCAGCAGGCCCCCACGAGTCGCCCGCACGTCTCCTTCTACACGGCCGGTCCCAGGGTGACCAGGAACGTGACCTTGGTGTAGCGAGGGTGCTGCCCTTGGTGGATGACCGGCGCCGTGACCGTGACCGGGTCAGCACGCTCTCCCTCGGCCCCGCCCGCCGGCCTCACCTGGAAGCAGCGGTGTTGGAGTCATTGAAGTGGAGATTTCCGCCAGAGAAGGAACCCTTGTTCCCAACTTCCCGAGCGGAAGTTCACTCTTCGTGTGCTTCAGGATTTCAGCGGCTGCTGCTGTGAAGCTACTAAGCCAAAGCTGCGGGCGGATAGGATGAGGCTTCTCAGCGCTGCACACTCCTGCTTGCTGGCCCAATGGGTCTGTAGCCTGCCTTGACTTTCTCCACGTTTTTATTACCTTACATCATATAAAGTGTCTGTGTGTGTGTCTGTGCACTGCGTGGGCGTTATTGCAGAGGATCGGTGGAAAGAAGAGGATAAAAGTGAGGGTGTGTCAGACATGTAACATTGCCGGGAGAGCCAGAACTCAGGTCACCAATGAGATCACGTTCTCAAGCAGATGAGCACGTGGTGGAGCATCTCATTGGGCGCCTCCAGGGAGACATTCACGTTTATCTGCCCCCTTGGCAGCTGCGCTCACGTCCTCAGGTGACTCCCACGTGGATGGGGCGTCATAGGCGGTGTAGCTCACACACCACACACGCTGTGATGCAGCTGGAAGTGGGTAGCGTGCTCCTTGTTTTGTTTTGTTTTGTTAGTCCTCACCAGAGGATATTTTTTCCCCCATTGATTTTAAACCTAGTGGAAAGGAGGGGGGGAGACAGAGAGAGAGGAAACATCGATGTGACAGAGGCACATCGATTGGTTGCTTGCCACATGCGCCCCAGCCAGGGTCGGGGATGGATCCTGCACCCGAGGTACAAGCCCTTGACCAGAATCAAACCTGCGACCCTTCAGTCTGAGGGCTGAGATGCTATCCACTGAGCTATACTGGCCAGGGCAGGGGAATGTGTTCTTTAATAAATAAAGGATAAAACACAAAGAAGCTAGCATTACCTCTCTTAGCTTCACTATTCGGGTGGTAGTTTACAGAATCACAGTGTTCAGGAATCAAGCACTTTTTAAAAAATTGAAGGCAATTCTTTAGCATCATCAAATAGTACAGTAATTCAGTACTAGACTTTTTGCCATTGTCTTGTTATTTTTTTTTTATACTTAGCTTTTTGTTTGTTTGTTTTTAGTTTAGGACCTAGTCTGGGTTCATACCTTGTATTTGATTACAGTATCTCTTAAGTCTCCTGTATTTTATTTGACAATTACAGTTGGTAAGAAATATGATATTAGCTTCAGGTGTACAAGATGGTGGTTCAACACTTACATACCTTATAAAGTGATCACCCCAAAGTGAGCACCGTCTGGCACCACACTTATTACAACAATATTATAATGTGCTGTATTTCACACCCTTTCACCTTTTTCTCCCATCCCCAGGAATCAAGCATTTTCCAAGAAGCAAAGCAGATGTTTGTGAAAACAAAATCACATCTTCTTGGTAGTCTTGGCCTATTATGCATTTGCCTCATTTAAAGTGAATATAGATGTTGTTACTAAGAATAAAAGACAGAAATTGCCACCTTTTCCAAAAACCTGGTTCCCATGTAGGTCTTCTCCGGGCCTTTACATTTCACTGAGAGCTGGGGCTGCCGTTTGGCTGAGTTGGTGCAGGGTTCCATAATGGTTGGTAATTGATAGCTGATCTTAGCACCCCTCATGCCCTACCATGCTATTGCCAAATAGGATTTGACTTTTAACATGTGTGAAGATTTTAGTGAATTCCGTCAAGTTACTAAGTCATCCTGCTAACATTTCTTATTACTCAACACTCCTGCTTGCTGGCCCATTAACTCTCTATATAAGCTGATTTAGAAAATTACTTTTACGATTTTAAATCCCATTAGGATCCTCCCATGCACCCCCTTCTATGAATCAGGGGTATTTGCTGGCACATAGGGCTTTGGGAGGTACCCTGCCCATTCTGATTGGTTGGTGCCCATACAATGTCTATTCTGATTGGTCAGTGCCCATGCAATGTCTATTCTGGTTGGTTGGTGTCCACACACTACCTTTTCTGATTGCAGGGTGTTCATACCTTACTGGTTGTCAAATAGTTTGAATGTAAGCATGGTTCGAAGGATCTTGAAAAAAAAAATGCCATCTCTTCTAAGACTGTATGCCTAAAGTGAGAGAACTGGCTGATTATTTTTTGGAGTAGAACTGAAATGCAAAATTTTAAAAACACATTCCCATTCTGCTTTTCTACGGGTCCATTTTATGGGGAAAATTGCCAATGCACCTGCTTGTAAAACAAGACTCTTGTGCATTACACTTATTCTTTACTCCCTGGCGAGAGCTCTTTACTCCTGAGAGAGCTCAGGAACCCTGTGGGCCGAGCTGCTCATTGTGTGGTCTTCACAGTCTTCACTTAATAATTGTCTCTCCTTCAACCCCCACAGAACTCACACCCCAGGACAACCCCCACAGAACATCATGTCCCTTATGCCTTTACAGACTCTGACATTCTGTAGGTATTCAGGAAGTATTGGCATTAAATAGGTCAAAAATGAGAAAGACAGACTATTGAATTATCACAAATATTTGCCATTGACAGGTTCTAAGTATTGGATTTCTGTGTTTATTTTAGGAGTCGGGGAGGGATTACATGAAGAATATAATTGAACTTCAAATCTGAATTGGGGAGCACAATGCCAAGTGATTTTTGTAGACATTTTTCCAAGTTAGTATGTGCTTATTGAGTCACTCTCAAAATGTTTTCACGTTGATCAGACTGTGGGAGGTTTATCCGTGTCAGCAATGAACAGGTTTTGTAGCAGCTTATTCCAGGAGCAAGTTTCTCAAGTTTTCATTTCACAAGAGGTAGATGAGTGATTTGAATAAAATTATCAAGAGCTGCAGCATCCAATAGCATGTGGCTTTTCATAATTAAAGTATTTGAAGTTAAATAAAATGCAAGATTCACTTCCTCAGTTGTACTAGCCACAAGTCAAGTGTTTAATAGTCACATTGGCTCTCAGCTACTGTATTGGACCGTGCAGATTACAGCTTCCATGGCTGTGGACAGTTCTATTGACCATGCTGACCAAGAATCGGCTACTTGACAATGACCTTCGTGTATCCACGACCGGCTTTTACACAAACACACCATCCGTGCTTTCTCTAGGTGTTCCATCTGTGCATTTGCCAGTTTCTATTTAGGGTCCTGCAAATCCCAAGGCAGCTCCCAACTGAAAATGGGGTTTTGCTGATGTGGAAAATTCAGCTCTCACTTCTGGAATGCAAAGAGCTGACACGGGCTCAGGGGCATAGGGTGAGAGGAGTCAGTCCCTCCCAAGGTCATGGCTAAGGGAGTTTCTCAGAAAGATAGCTATGGCTCTCCTATAATGAATGGCAGATGAGGCTGTCGTTATTTACTTTTTAAAAAATATATTTTTATTGATTTCAGAGAGAGAGGGAGAGAGGAAGAGAGAGATAGAAACATTAATAATGAGGGAGAATCATTGATTGGCTGCCTCCTGCATGCCCCCTACTGGAGATCGAGCCTGCAACTAGGGCATGCGCCCTGACCAGGAATCAAACCGTGACCTCCTGGTTCATAGGTTGATGTTCAACCACTGAGCCATACCGGCTGGGTGAGGCTGTTGTTACTTAAACATCTCTCAAAGCCCCTTGTCATGAAATCCTAGCTTTGTAGACCACACCTGCCCATCCTCCTCAGGGTCTTAGACCTGGTTACTCTGCCAGATTCTGAGCCTGCCCTGTACACTCAGGGATCTCCCATAGTTTACCGAGAGGAGGATCACGTGGCGATGTCAATATATCGAAGATAACTGGAGATCTTGAATAAAATCTTTTCCTTTGTTCTGTGTGGCCCCGACTTTGGAAAACCACTGGGGCATTGAGGTGGGGTTGCCAGTTTCTAGGAGTTGGATGACCTACAAGGCGAATGGATGCGGCAGAACATGCAGGAGACGCTGGGTCCGTGTGCAAGCTGCCACCGAGGGGCTTGTGATGTCCGGGGGGAAACACTTCATTCTGCACGAAGAGGGAGGTAGACATCTCTGTGGAGCAGCGAAGGACAAGAAGACTCCAGAGTCCAGAGAAATGAGGCAAGACAGTAATGGAAGAGGGTTCTGGGGGCAGGTGTAATAGACAGGATGGGTTGGCTGGGTGGTCCAGCAGGCCAAGGCAGGACCCGTGGGCCTGAGAAGCTGTTACCATCCACCAACTGATGGGCGGGGAGAGGAGTAGACTTGTAGGAAGAGGGTTGCCAACAGCGAAGGGGCCTTGGGTGGAGGGACACAGTCAAACCCTGGAAACCTGGCATGGAGGGAGTTAAAGTGACACGGACTCTGGCCTCCCAGCCCAGCCCCCACCCTCCTCATGCCTCCCATCACCATGCCCACCCAGGGCCGGAGGCCAGGTTGCCCGTGGATGGAGGAGGGTGGAGCATGGATGCGGAGGGAGGAGCAGGCAGGAGGTGCCTGCTAGGAGGCGCTGGCAAAGTTTAGGAGACAGAAATCGAGGGATGAAGACGGTTGTACAGTCCCGAAGAGACCGTTTGCCTAACAGCGTTCCACTTTTTCTCTCCTTAGGGATGAATCCATTGCCCTGGGACGCTAGCTGGAGAAGAGGCACTTGGCTGCATTGAGTCTGAGTTGGTCATGACTTCGATGATGCAAGAGTAGAACAAAGGGATTGGATGGTGTGCCCCTAAATCCCTTCTGGCACTTACCTTTGTCGAGATGCTCACACATATACACAAAACACGCACACATGCGCACACACATGCATGCACACACCTCCCTGCCTAATCATCTGAGATGGCCCAGCTGTTGGGCTGAGGCAGCCCCGGGAGGGAGCTTGCTCCTCTGCAGGCGGTAAATACTTAATTCTCACCCAGCACAGAATCTGGATCATGCCAGAGCTATGGCCTCAGGGGTGGGGGTGGGACTCACCAAACTCCTGAAGCTCCAACTCCTACCCCTCAGCCGGACCCGGACAAATGCAGAGATGGAGGGGCGGGCTGGGTCCTGAGCTGCCGGCCACCCCGAAATTGTCTTCCCCCTTTTGTTGGGTGCGTGCTGTTATTTCTAAACATGCAGGGAGTTCTGAGCCCAAAGCTGGTGGAAGGATGGTGAGAATTATGCAGGGTGGCACTGCTGCCCAACCTCGTGATCGCACCAGGTGAACCAAGCAGATCATCTAGAAGATTCCAGTAAACCTGTGGGGGAAAGTGGAACTCAGAATGAACTGATCGAATTTCTTTTCAGAAACCTGAAGAATGTATGATATTTCACAGGGTAACACTTTGGGAACAACTGGTAATACGATGCTTTAATTTCATGGCTAATAAAGTCTGAGGCAGTTCAAATAATAGCAAATCATCACCTAAATCAAAAAGTAATTTAGAAAATTACAGCTGATTTAGCTTTCATTTTTTTCCCTCAAAAAGTGCAAATTGGACTGGATTCGGTGAAATGTAGGCAAGCCGAAGGCTGTTGCAGGGGGCATGCGCGCGCGTGCGCGCGCGTGTGTGTGTGTGTGTGTATGTGCACTTGGTGTGTATGTATGCACATTCATGTGTATATATGTGTATGCACGTGCATTTGGCATGTATGTGCACACGCGCGCGCGCGCGCGTGTGTGTGTGTGTATGTCTTTGTGTGTTCTTTCTTCCTAAGGGCCTCCAGAGAGACCAGCAGCCCTGCCCACAGCTTCATTTTGTCATCACCAGATAGTTCTGGATTTCTGACTTGCAGACTGGAAAGTAATCAATGACTGTTTTTAAAAATATATATATTTTATAGATTTTTCACAGAGAGGAATAGAGCGTTAGAAACATCAATGATAGAGAAACACCGATTAGCTGCCTCTTGCACACCCCCCACTGGGGATGCTCCTGCAACCAAGGTTCATGCCCTTGACTGGAATTAAACTTGGGACCCTTCAGTCTGCAGGCCTACACTCCATCCACTGAACCAAACCGGTTCCGGCATCAATGACTGTTGTTTTAAGGCACTGAGTTTGTGCTAACATCTCACTGCAGCAATGGGAACGGAGATGCCCTCTATGGCTAGCACCTGTCAAAGGCGCCATCCTCTCTGACCAGCAATGGTCTCCCAATTGCGTCTGCGCAAAAACAAAAAAAATAACCCAAGTGACGTTTTATAACAACAATCAGATCATGCCATTCTCCTGCTCTGAAGCCTCTACAAGCTTCTCAACCCATTAAAAAAAATCCAATTCCTTTATTATGACCCACAATCTCTGCATGGCGTTCATGTAACTATGAATTCTCCCCTGCTCCTCTCTCACGTTGCTCCAACCACAATGATCTTGTAATTTAGAACATGCCAGGCTCATCCCGGCCTTGGAGCTTGTCTCCTGGCTGTACCCTTTCCCTGGAATCCTGGCTCTTTCCCCAGAGAGTTACTGGGTTTCTCCCTCGTTTCGTTCACGTCAGTGCTGACATGGCACCTCCAGGGGCAGGGTCGCCATGATGGCTGTATTTTGTATCTGCTATCATTCCATTTCCCACTCGTGGCACCTCCCATTCCATTTCCTTCACTGCTGTGTTGTTCTTGATTGCATTTATTAGTATTTGAAATGAATACTATAGACACATTCCTTTGCCAGTTTATGGTCTGTTTCTGCCACTTCATGAGGACCCTAAAGCTTGTCTTGCGTGTTGCCATTTGGTGGTTGCTGGCTGGTATATGACAGTGGTTCACCATCATTTTGTTGAATGAGTAAGGAAATGCAGAATGTGGTGAGAGTATCCAAGTCTATGATTCAAGGAACGCATCTCTTCCACACCTCAGGTGCTTGGAGAGGGGAATGGAGGTAGATGTTCTCAGTTTTCTACGTGATTAATTCTTTATCGGACAGATACACACATCAGTGGGCTCCCGGGGTGAGGGTCTCTGTGGGGCCATGGGAGGCGATGATGTTGGATTGGGCTGACGCCTGGAGCACATCCCAGTGCAGCAGAACTGGAGTTCAAGGGGGAGCACCTGATGGGGATGGTCAGCTGCCACCACAGGGCTCAGCAGGGCCAGAGGTCATGGCATCTTGCCTGCTCCCTGGTTTTCTGCTGAACCCACAGAGCTTTTAGATATCATGATGGCTGAAGAAGGTGTTTCCTTCTCCCACTTACAGAATGGGCTGGTATCACGCTGTCACAGCCCGCAGGTTAGGTCACTAAGCACGACCTTCCAATGAAGAGCTAGCATCTCTCATTTCTGATGACATCGCTGAACTGCTGGGACATCAGGGCATGCGATGTTAAAGAGCTACTTAGGGAAGGTGGGGGAGGGAGGGTGGGTCAACAAAGATCTTGTACGCATATATGCACAACCCATTGATGCAGACAGTGGGGTGGGGGACCTGGGGTGTGGGGTGGAAGTGGATTGGAGGAGGTCAATGGGGGAAAAAGAGGGGCATATGCAAAACTTTCAATAATAAAGATTTAAAAGTTAAAAAAATAAAGAAGAGCTCATTCCTTTAAAAAAAAAAAAAAAAGGAAACTACTATTCACAGAACAACTCCTTCATCTGAAAAAGATATTCCATCCAGTGTGTCCTTCAGTCTACACACCCAGGAAAACCCTCCATCTGACCGTCCCCCTGCCTCCCACTCGCTCCAGGACACAGTGGGTACAGCCTGGACAAGAATGTGTCTGTAATATTCATTTCAAATACTAATAAATGCAATCAAGCCTCCATCACCTCCTGTGTCTACACCATGAGTTTTATTGTAGTTTTTGCCAAACATCTTTTAATTTGACTTAAAATAGAAATGTACATTTATTTATTTATTTGTTTGTTTGTTTGTTTGTTTATTTAAAAAATGGCTAATCTGTCCTGGTCATGCTCCTCTGCTGGCCCCCTCTTCCTGATGGAGTGCATGCTGGCTTTGGTATGTCTACCTGTAGCAATCTACAGCATAGGTGTCATGTGGAGCTGCACACGAGACATGCCTTGTGACGATAATGTTGCGTCGTAGCATTTACCGGAGCTTACTATGTGCCAGGCTCCTGCTGAGAGCGGCCCTTTGTATGCACAGCTCCCCTCCCTGTTCTCTTTTCAGCTCCGTCCAGCTCTGTCCCCCACACAGCAGGGAAGTGGCTGGTGCCAAGGGCACTGATGACCGCTAGCCACCTTGCCAAGGTCCGAGAGCGCCACACGGGCTCTCTCATTGGTCCTCTAGGCAGCGTGGACCGAGTAGAGTAGACCACTTCCTTCTTCAGGAACACTTTTTTTCTTTGACTTTTATGTCGCTTCATTCTCTTGGTTTCCCTCCTTCCTCAAACAGGCGGCCTTCTCCCTGACTTGTTTTCACCAGGTCACGTGCAGAAGAACACACGGTGCCGGGCCTTTTCTCCTTCTGTTTACACTTTCTCCGGGGGTGCTCTGTTCTGCTCCCATGTCTTTAAATAGACTCGGAGGAGGATGACTTGCAAATTCATCATCATGCCTGATTTTTTCCAGGAGCTCCAACTTCCTGGATACAACGGCCCCCTTGACATCTCTGCTTAAAGGTCCACGAGGCTTCTCAGAGCAGAGAGTCCCCAACAGATAAGAGTGCCCCACTATAAAATGAAAAAACAAAACAAAAAAAAGGTCTTTGATTTGTGTCTCTCCATCATTACCACCTCTACACGCATTCAGAAGTCCTGTCCGGTCCGCGTCTACATGATACTTCCCACGCCCAGCTACGTGGCTCACCCCACAGCTCTCATCTTGGCACAAGCCCTCACCTCTCAGCTAGAGAAAGACCCTTTTCACTGGTCTTCTCGCTTCCATGTTAGCTCTAGCCCAAAGAGCAAGGAATCTCCACCGATGTAAACCAGAGAATATTTATTCCTTTTCTAAGGCCATCCAATGGCTTCTCATTATCCTTAACGAGAAAAGATCCCCCAGTCTCCCCTCCTGCAGCTCTCCACACAGGCAGCAGACCCCGTGGGATGGGGAAAGAGGCAGAGACTGGAGGGATGTGGCCACAAGCCAAGGGGCCTGAGGGCTGCCAGGCCTAGCAGGAGCTGGGAGAGAAAAGGAAGGCGCCCCGTGAAAACCTGAGAGGGAGCGTGGCCTGCCGGCACCTTGATGGTACCTGTCTCTGATTTTTACTAACTGGTTAGTGGTGGTAATTAGTTATGGCCATCCCAGGGAACGAACACTGTATCAATAGGGGTACAATGATCCATAGAAGTGAAACTCCCCACAATCACTTTTTGTTTCTGTTGGAACAGCTTCTTTATCTTAAAAAGTGGTGTCCAGCCATCTTTATGAACAGTGTATCCACATGGTTCTCAACTCAAAACCAAAACAGGGGATATGTCAGAAGACCCCCCTCTCTTACCCCCTCCCGCACGCCTCACCTCAGCTTCACAGGCAACCATGCCATCGGTTTCCTGTGTTCTCCCAGGAGAAGACTGTGCACATACATGCAATTCCAGGACAGGATCCTCCCAGGTTTGCAACAAACCGGAGCACACAGCGCACTCTGCTTGGCACCTTGCTTTTTCACTCAATTATTCATCTTGGGAAAATTCCCGTGTGAGTACACAGAGGCTAGCTTGACTCACTTTTATGGCTACAGAATTTTCCATCCCGCGCTCGGAACGATCATCTGTTTCGCTGGTGCTCTCACGGCGTCCACTATTTCACTGTTAGAAGCAGGGCTGTCCCAGACAGCATTAGAAATGTCATGTGTTTGCGGTGAAACATGGGGGAGCCTTCCCCAGAGGTGAAATAGCATCATCCTAAGGGCATGCGGTTTTTCTTCTTAACCATATCTTTATTTTATCATGGCAATATACACGTAGCGTAAAATGTAGTATCCTCGTAATTTCCAAGTGGCATGAAGTACCTTCACATCGTTATGCAGCCATCACCACCATCCATCTCCAGAACATTTTCATCTTCCCCAACGGAAACTCTGTCCCCATTAAACCAACTCTCCTCCCCCCACTCCTCCCAGCTCCTGGCAGCCACCACCCTGTTTTCTGTCTCCACCGCTCTGGCCACTCTCCGTAGCTCATAGGCGTGGAATCATGCATAATATTGTCTTTTCGTGTCTGGTGCACTTCACTTAGCAGGGTGTCTTCTTGGTTGTTATGTTGGAACACGGGCCAGAATTTCCTTCCTATATGAAGACTGAAAGATATTGCATTGTATGTATACACCATGTTTTTAATCCATCCATTCATTCATTCGTGAATGGCCATTTGGGCTGTTTCTACCCTTTGGTTTTTGTGAACATGGGTGTACAGATATGTGTCGAGTCCCTGCTTTAGTTCCTGCGTATATTCTCAGAAGTGGAATTGCTGGGTCATGTGACAATTCTATGTTTAATATTTTGAGGGGCCCCCATTCTGTTTCCATGGAAGCTGCACCATTTTACATCCCCACCAACAGTGCACAAGGGCTCCAATTCTTATGCCTCATCAGCAGTACTGTACTTCTTGTTACTTTCTGTTTTTAAAAATAATAGCCTTATTGGGTGTGCGGTGCTATCTTATTGTGATTTTGATTTGCGTTGGTCATGTGTTCATGTGCTTATTGGCCATTTGGACATCATCTTTGGAGAACTATCTAGCCAAGTTCTTTGCTCATTTTTAAATTGGGTTCTTTGTTGTTATTGTTTTTGACTTCCCCATTATTGCTCTTTATATATTTGAACATTACATAATTTTGTATTGTTTTTGATATGTATAACAGGCAGTGGTTATAATATTACTACCTTTCTGCAGAACATCAAACAAATATTTTTTTTCTCTCCAACTCAGAAGAAAAGTCTTGCCTCAGTTTTTCTACTACTCAGAAATAACAGGTGTTGGCCATTTTTCAAATATCCAGATATTGCTATTGCTGGGCCAACATTTCCAGCTTTTTGGTGTAGTATTTTCAGTTCATTTATTGAATTAACATTTAGTAAGAATCTGTTATGTAGCAGGCACTATTCCGGGGTAAATGAAGCAAAAATAAGTTAGATATTGTCCCTGTCTTTACAGAACTTGCAGATGAATAAATGAATGATTGTAACGGAACATGGAAGGACTCTATGCCATGGCGAGGGGGGTGGGAGGAGTGTGTGTGTGTGAGGGGCTGACACAGGAATCTGTTTGGCATAACTTAAATCAGGAATGCTTTGGGCTCTGTGGCATGTGTTGGAAAATGTAGAGGAATGTTACTCTACCAGATAATCATAAATTAGAACCAGAGCAAACGCCACTTGCAATGTCTCCATGCCAGAGTCATTGCCTTCCATAGACTCTACAAATGGTACTGGAAGTGCCGAATGAACTCACCAAGCGGACACCGGGAATAGGAGCTAATCACTCTAATGAAATTGCCCAATATTGTGCGAAGGCAGGGTCAGAACATGCGCCTCCAACCTTCTTCATGCCAGCCCTGGAGTGATGACTATATTCTAGGGCTGGACTGAAAAAATATGGCATATGGCACCCATGGCCGACTCACTAAGTGATGGTGGCCTTTCCCCACTTAGCCCAGAAGTGGCTTCTCAACCCACAGCTACCAGTCATAGGTGCTGGCATTGGAAATTAAAGTCATTTGTTATTTGATTGTTGAGGGTCCCTGTGTATAAGATATTCAGGAGTCTCTATTCTGTGTTTCTTCTTAAGTTGACCATTTCTCCCTTTTTCCCCACGGTGTGTTTTAATAATGAAAGCAGCAATGTACTTGCCCCAAGAAGAAATGGTTGTCGCAGGCTTTGATTTGCTTGATGTGTTCACATTTGTTTGGATCCCATTTGTCTCTCTCTCTCCAGCTCTAGCCACAGCGCTTGGAGCCTGATGGGGCTCAGAGAGCATTAGCTGGTGAATGACTGGATTTACAGGAAGCCAGAGTCTCAAGCTGACCCACTTGGTTACCTAAAAGTCCAGCTGGACGGTAGGCCAATTACCAAGTCACCAATGCAGGGCCAGAGGAAGTCTCAGTCAGGGTTACCACTTGGGAGCCATTCACATGCTCATTCCTTCAGCACATGCTTGTCTTGAGTACTTAGGGGCAGTTGAGAAGCATGATCCCACTGACAGTCTAGTTGAGGAGACATACCTCAGACAAATAACACACACCTATCAACTGATAAACACTAGGCGAGAAAGAACGAGAAGGACTCAGTTGAGATTGGGTTTAGGACTGGCCGGTTGTGAGGTGGGGTGGAGTTTTACGCCCAGCTGGTCACCTTGCACACGTCCTGACACACGTCCCCAGTGGGAAGGACCAAGGAGCTAGGAGATCAGCTTCTCTGGGCGCTAAAGGCTCCGGGTTCTTGGAGCGAACGGCTCTCCCTCGTGAGGATGTGGTCTGTCACCTAACGCTCCACGGGCAGAAACAGTGGTGACTGGAGTGCTTTCTAACATCATTAACATTTCAGCTGCTGGCTGAGATTTGTTCCAAAGAGGCAATAGACTAAATATTTAAGAGAACCCAGAATTAAAATGGACAGGTGGACCCAAAGAAGTTTCCTACTTTGTAATGATCAGAATTAGCATATTTTCTACTTAAAAATATTCATTTCAAGGCTTTATTGGCTTTCCCTTTTTGGTAGCTTAACTAAATATGAGCCCTCTGAGTTTGGATTTTCAAAAATTCCATAAAAAGAGTGATTTCATTTTGTTCTATTTAAATCATTGGTTTCTTTTCTCTGTTTTATAAAATGATGGGCCAGATTCCAAATCCTGATAAGACTTTGGAATGCTTCTTCTATTTGATTGGGTTTTTTTAAAGCCTTCTCTCTCTCTGAAAAATATAGAACTTGAACCCTAAAATAAGAACCCTAAAATGGAAGTCTAAAAGTGTTTGAACCTGGTTTCTCTTTAATAACACAATCCATGAAGTATTCTAGTTATCTCCGGGTAAGACAAAGAGCCATGTTACAGCCCTCTCAACCAAGAAGGGTGTTGATTATAAAAAATGAAATGCTTAGAGAGGAATTGTTAGTAATTCTCCCTTCATGTGACCACACACTGATTTCAAAGAGGTCAATATTTAGCCAATTTTGAGCTCACTTTTGTACAGTCCAGTCTGCCCAGTATCCACCTCCTTTCTCTGGTCTTGACGTTTGTGGCCACTTGCTGCTTCACTGGGTTTGGACAGTGTTTCTCGCATGTTCCACTCAGGGCTGTCTTGGTAGTAGGGAGGGGAGATGTGTGTTCTTGGGCTTCTGGGGAGAGACCTGGATCATCTTACCCAAAGCACAAAATGTTTGTATGCATCTCATATTCCAGTTTCACATTTTGCTTATGATTTGCATTCTTATCACAGTCCTACTTGTCTTCATATTAAAATGTCTATTTCCCCCAAGCACTCAACATTGACGCTTTGGGATGATGTACTAAGCACATTTTCCCTGCAGTTGTGGGGGTACTTGGCCCAGATAAACTAAGGGGTTCAAGGCCAGAACCTGACCTTCTCGTGTGGCCTCAGCAACCTGGTGCCCCAGCAGTGGACACAGTCCTAGCCCCACCTTCCCCTATGTGACTCCTCACACGTGTGTCTCAGCAAAAGACTGAGAAAGCAGTGTCACCATCGCCTTGCCCAGCTGGGACACCCTGTCTAGATTTGCATATCTGTCCTGCTATAAGGCACCCAAGGGAGCCTTTCCTATTTCCTTCCACATCTCCAATGCCTTCTCCTTCCTGAAGTTTCCTTTATCACCCCAACGATAGATCCCCCCTCCTTCAAACCCACATGTCAATGCAAACCAGAACAAGGGAGGAGCCAGCATGAGGTGGAAAACGATGGAGCTACAAATCCAGTATTTGGCAGTCATCACTGCGACTGCGCCCGGTGCAGGCCTGAGGTGGAAAGTTGTTGGGGAGCAGGGTAGTCGTCACAGGGCCGCAGAGTAACCCTCTCTCGGTTATTATTAATTACAAGGGGAAACTTCCCTTTCAGCCCAGCCTCGGTCATCAGGGTCACAGGAGAAGCTGACTTCATGGGCTCCTGCTCTGACGCAGGGAAGAGCATCAAATATTTAGCATTTGGGCCTAGGGCCCAGGGCCCAGGGCTTAACCTGAATCTAACAACACGGACACAACCAGGCACATTCCAACTGTAGGCCAGGCTACACAGCAATGGGCTGGACTCTAAAAGCCTTACAAATGAAAACAAACACAAAACCAAAAACACGGGCAAGGGTTTTGTTTTGGGCAAAAAGAGACTCCAGAGTCACAGTGAGGAATGCCTTGCAGGACCCTTGGTAGGGTCTCGGCTGACTGGGACATTTGGCTATGCACTGTATACTTGATCAGAGTATTTATCAATGTTAATTTTTATAGGTGTCATCGTGATATTCAAGCGATGTAGGAAATATCCTTTTACTCAGAAGACATCTTTGTGGCTAAAACATTTGGGGATGAAATGTTATATTGATTTCAAATTACTTTTGAATGACAGACACAGACGAGAGAGAGGGGAGAGAGAGAGAGAGAGGAATGGGAGGGGCGATGGTCCCCCCTTGCTTCTGTTCTGAAAGAAAGTGGGTACCATCTCAGAGGTTTTTTGAGGGGAAATGTTAGCAATTGATGAATTGGAGCCAAGGATGTGTAGGTGTTCCTTGTAATCTTTGACTGCTTTTGTTTTTAGTTTTGCAGGAAAAAGGCCCACACAGCAGCATAACTATCTACAGATCTCGTTTGGTGATTTTCATCTTGTCCTCCAGTTGTTTGTGAGGGTTCTAATTGTGGTGTTCTACTAATGAGATGCTGGCTTTTTCAGGGTGAGGTCCCATCGCCTGCCTCCTTCATGGCTTTTCACGCTGTATATATTCATTACATATCACTCGCATGGGTACTGAGTATTAATATCTATACATTGAATGATGAGTGAGCCTCTCCTCCATCCTTTCTGGGCCAATAAAATGGGTCAGAATTCCCATTTTCATGGGTCATGAAAGTCTTGTGATCCCTTTCAGAGTTCATGCCCCACACTTAGGACAGTGGGCCTGCAGATCTTGACAGCCTGACCTTCATCTCCACAAGATGTTTTTGTTTGGATGTGTTTGTGTGGTTTGTGTGAGGGAGTTGCCCAAGTTGAGAGTAAAGTAATAATAAGGCCTTTATAATAGAGCAGGGATGATGCACCAAGTTCCAGCTGATAACGTGTATGAAGAAGTTAGGATTTAAGGATATAGGGCATGAACAATAAAGAGGAAAGGCACTTTAAGTTAGAGCAGTCACGTGTTTTTTTTCAGGATTGTATATTTACTCAAGCTTCAGGGACGCTGTGTACTTCACTCATTTTCATTTGGTTTGGGAAGCAGACAGCTCATCAAGGGGCCTGGGGCAGCGAGGAGGGCTCTGAACCTTTGCATCAGCTCCCAGCGAAGTGCTGGGGTTCCTGCCATCTTTATCACAAGGGCTTCATGGTTTGTTTCTCTGCACCACCCGGGATGGGGGTGAGGAGTTGGGGGGAGGCATGTCATTTTTTCGCTGAAGGATCAGGTGGATTTCAGGAGACTCCTCCTCGCCCCTTAAGAGGACAGGGTTTTCTCCACTGTGGTTCCTTCTTGAGTGTAGAATCCGGAGCACCTTCTGGCTGGCAGGTGGCAGGCTCAGCACTGTTCCCCGGGGGTGCGCAAAGCTGACGCCCGCCTCTGCCTCAGTCTCACCCACCGCCAGCCTTCCTAGCTCCTCTGCAAAGCAGGGACGCCGGCCAAGGTGAGCGCTATTGTTTCCGGGAGACAACACAGCTGGTCTCGCCCCATGAAAGGGGTGTCGCTCTGGTTACATCGCCTCGTCATTGCCTCTTGGGAAACCATTAATCCTGGCTTCATGGTGCCAGGAGCTAATTGTGCTTCTCCCCAGGACCAGCTTCCGTTGCAGGTGCCACCTCTCTGGCTGTGAACGGGGCTCCCTCTGCCCGCAGGGAGGGGGACACCGCCCCAAGGCTTCCCCACTGGTAGGACCGGGGCCGTGGTGTCAGGCCACACATTTGTAAGGTATTAGGGCAGCCGTGGGCAAACTACGGCCCGAGGGCCGGATCCAGCCCGTTCGGCTGTTCTATCGGGCCCTCGGAGCCGAAAGAGCGGAGGGTTCTCTTGCTCTCCCCTCCGCTCCTTCACCAGCAGCCCAAGATGAGAGTGCCAGCATGGTCAGGCTGCTTTTGTTCCGGCCCTCCGGTCCAGTGTAAGAACCCATGGTGGCCCTCGAGTCAAAAAGTTTGTCCACCCCTGTACTAGGGCATACGATGGAGTTAAAACCCCAGTGTCACCTTGTATCCTACGTACCACTCTTCGCTTTACCCTTTTGTTCCCATTCTGCCTCTCTGATCCTCCCGCAGAGGCGAGGCCAGCTGGGGACATGTTTCCCCTCTTCTCCAGGTCAGAGGCCTTGTGGCCACAGTGGGTCGGCGCCGTCTCCGGCCTCACCTCTGCAAAGCTTCCCCCTCACCCCTTTCCTCAGTGCTGTGACCTCAAAATGTGCTCGTGGTCCTGGGAAGGAGCTAAAACACAGCCTACATTGGGGTCTTGCAAGTGAGAGAAAGATTTTCTTTTGCTAGACTGGACCCACGATTTAACTTATCCGTGGGGTTGACGGCCCCCCGGAGGTCGGGCAAGGCTGTTTGATTCCTGACAGGGAATCGAACCGTGACCTCCTGGTTCATGGGTTGATGCTCAACCACTGAGCCACGCTGGCTGGCCCGGGAAGAATTTTCTTTGAGCCTCTTGCGCGTGAAGAAATCCATCTTGTCTCCAGCGCACCAACAGCTCCCTTTCCGTGGGCGTTGGGTGCCCATCCTCCGAGGGTTCTCTCTGAGGCGGCCCTTAGAGCTCCAGCCTGGCACCCAGGGTGGGCGTGGCTCTCGAACCCACATTTCCCACATCAGGAGGGACGTGTGGGAAGAGGTACACTTTATTCCCACCCCTTTCCGGAGCTGGAAGAAGTACGAAGGCCTTTGTAGAACACGTTACTTTCCTTGTCGGAACAGATTGACATTTGTTAACTGATAATTAACATCTTTTTAAAATTTTTTAATTAAAAGTTAACTGCAAGGAAAAGTACCGAGGAGAATGCCAGCGCTCTGTACGCAGGCACAGCACTCTCTGTGCTTCCTGACCTCCGGCTCCGAGGGCACTAGTTGTACACAAGTGACACGTTAGGGACTTGGGGAGATCGAAGTAAAGGTTATTTTTATGCAAAGTTATGCACCAGGTGAGGCTGAAGCAAAAATGAAAACCATGTCCAAGTCCAGAGCCCCTTCAGCCCCAGCCCCGGCCCGCTGGTTGCCCGCTGTTATTGCAGGTATGAGCTTTTTCCAGAACCTTCCACACCTACGGACAGATGCCCATCCTCTCTAAGATGCCATGGGGACCACACCTTCTCTTTGCCCTTCCAGTTGTCATGAGCTGTCACAGATGGTGCGGAACTAAAATCTCCCCACGGGCTGCTTGCTCCCCACATGGTTTGCTCCTCAGCTCGTGGCATGTGCTAGAGTCTGTCCAAGGCTGAGGGGAGGGAGACAATGTTCCCACCTGGAGCTTTAAAAAATTGTATTTTGCACACAGCCCGAGTTCAATTTGCATCCTCATAGAATGCGGGTTGCATTCCGTTCCGTGCCAGGCACCGGGCGGAGCCTTCCGATGTTGGTCCGGAGCCTGGGAAGCTGCAGATGTCCCCAGGGGGCGCCGCAGACACAGTGGCCGGCTGGGCGCTCGCTGGTGGACCAGGGCTCCCCAAGGACCCTGCGGCATATGGGCTGTCCTGACCAATGGGCCACTCTTCTGCCCCAAATGCCAACTCCTTCACTTCAGTAACACTGCCCAAACAAACCCCAGGGTTTTGGATGATGGAATCTGAGCCCCCCACGTGGGAGGTTCTTTCTGTCATGAACTGACAGGCTGCCCTAACAAGTTTGGCTCAGTGGATAGAGCTTCGGCCTGTGGACTCAAGGGCCCCAGGTTCGATTCCGGTCAAGGGCATGTACCTTGGTTGCGGGCACATCCCCAGGAGGAGGTGTGCAGGAGGCAGCTGATCGATGATTCTCTCTCATCGAGGTTTCTGACTCTCTGTCCCTTTTCTTTCCTCTCTGTAACAAAACAAATCACTCTCTCTCTCTCTCTCTCTCTCTCTCTCTCTCTCTCTCTATATATATATATATATATATATATATATATATTCTGACAGGCTGGCTGACCAGTCCCTTCTTTGAGGACACACTGGCCTGCCAGGCTCCGGGCTGTCTCCTGGAGTCATATCTGTCATGTGACTATGTCACACACCTGCCATGTGACCATAACCCCCAGCCATTGTCAGCCCATCCATGGGCGAACACCTGGCCAAGCGGGGCTAATTCCTGGGAACCCTGACCATGTGCACTCATAGACCCCATGTAGTAGGAAGCACAGCCATGAACTTGGGCTGGTGGGTGGCCATCTGCCATCTTCTCCAGCCTGAGTGGCCGACAAGGCCAGTTTGTGAAGAAAGGAAGCAGAAAGCAATCACCAGCGGTTCCTGGTCCCTGGGGACCTCCGGGTCCCAAGTCCAGTCTTCCTCGGTGATCCCTTGGTCTGTGTCCCCCGTGCCTGGAGGCAGCCTGCTCCTTCCAGCCAGTCCTTCTCTCCGGCTCAAGCCAGTTGGAAGCGGTTATGGTTCTGAGAAACCCAAAGGAGCCCAAGCAGGGAGCTCTGCCGCTCTGGCCTCTCCGCTGGTGGGTGCGGAAGGCAAGCCACGGTTGACTCCCTCTTCCCAAAAGAAAGTCAAGTTCACGCACGAGGGACGGCGCTCGTCCGAATGTGACTCCACGGAGGCTAGCATTTTTAGAGTAGACACACCGAGCTGTCATTGTTCAAGTTTCCACAATTCAAAAGGCAAATCACCTGTGAAACTGGAAACTGTTATTAGTTAGAACAATTTCCAAAGAACACTTTCCTGGTTTCCTAACTTAATAACATTATTTCCTTTGAAATCCTCCGTTGAAACTGGTCTTGTAGTTTGTCTGGAGATGTACCTAATAATCATCTATTTTTTTTGTGTGTGTGCAGCTAATTTTAATAAAATGGAAGCGTATTATTATCAAACTACATTGCTAAGGAGGAACGTGGGTACTTTCCACATCAAACACCCATTAACCACGAATGCTTTTCACCTCACGGATTTCTCACGGGCAATAAGAGCATCTATTTTCCTTGTATTCACATCACCACTGCTTAATCGTTCCAGCTCAATTATCTTCAAAGTCTTATCTTCATAAAAGCCACCGAACTCCTTGGGAATAATCCTTTTAATATCAACTGATAGACTCCGATGTGAACAATTCCATCCTCACACGTGGAAAGGGACGGTGACAGCGGCAGATATCCGCACTCGTCCTCTTTTATTTTTGTAATTATAGGACTGGGTCCCCTCGCTATGAACAAAGAATGCATCCTATTTACCTGAAAAACGGAACCGTGCCTGCTGCAGCGAGAATCAGATTCTCAGCACGCCTGACACGTAGGGAAACTCTTTGGTATGGGAGTCTCCTGCAGCTTTTTTGAGGGAGCTGAATTTCCAGGCGAACCTTTGACATTCTAGGTGACTTCTGGTGATTTTGGAGCTGAAACTAAGCCTCCGAACCCCCCCCCCCCGCCCACTGTACCCCACATTTCAGTCTGGATTGTTCATGTCTGAGCCCTGAGCCCACACCATTCTTGTTACCTCACACCTTGGGGGGAAGGGCGGAGAGAAGAGCATGCTAAGTAGAGTTGGGATTTCTCATGGTTCAAAGCCTCATGATGGCAGCGTGTGTGTGTGTGTGTGTGTGTGTGTGTGTGTGTGTGTGTACACATGGGCAGGGGTTTAGAATTAGGGGGGCTCTTTCATTTCTGAGCTGTGGGATGTGGGCAGTGCAGTCCGCAGAATTTTGACTTCTGCAAATATGTCCACATCCCAATTTCTGCGGCATGTGGTTCTGTGTGAGCCTGTTCCCTTACATGACCCAAAAGGGCTTTGCAAATCTGATCCAGTGACCAATTTTGATGTGGGACGGTTTTCTGGATTATCCGCCTAATGGGCCCAATGTGATCATAGGGGTCCTTAAAGGATAGAGGAGGGAGGAGAGGGTCAGAGAAGACGTGACAGCAAAAGCAAAGGCTGTGGCGATGCAAGGCCACGAGCCAAGGACTGTGGGGGTCTTTAAGGTGGAAAACACAGAGAAACAAATTCTTCTAGAAATTCCCGGAAGAAACACAGCTCTACGGGCCCAATGCCGCTGGCTGCTCTTCCAATAGTTCAAGGGTCTCAGATAATCATAGGTAGTTTTCAATAGTCCTATCGATCCAAGGATGCACAGGACCCCAAGGATTCCATGCCTCCACAGGTCATTACTGTTACTGCTGAGAGGTGAGCTTATGGGAGAGCGGGCTATGAGTTTGTCCGCACTTTAATGTTCGAGCAGGGAAACTGTCACAGGTGGCATTCTGGCCCTCAGAATGTCGTCCGTTCAGACCCCAATAGGGCCACTCAGTAGAATGTGGGCACCCCAAATAAATGTTTTTGACGTGCACGTCCCTGGTTGCAAAAGCTGTTTTTCTGGTTCTATGTGAGGAAAAGGGCCTTGCCTTTGGGGATCCATGCAGATGATGGCACCTCTGCGTTTGTAAGCTTCGTCGCCACAAGCGTGCCTTAGTCAGAAGGGCTCACTGTCGAGGCCGGGAGCTCTGGCTGCTCTGAGGGAGCACTGCACCCCTCAACGGCTTAATTAGGAAATCAATTTTTTCCTAAACACATTTAGCTCCCTGAATTTAATAGAATGACTTTCCCCCCTTAATCCTACAAGGTCGGTAATAAGGATGTTTAGCATGATTTAGTGTTTGGAATTAGTTAGAGCAAGCATGCATATTGAATTCAGGGAGGAACTGATCACTTTTTATGCTAATGTTTTGCAGCCTTGGAATTAACAAAAGCACGTGCGGGCTTTGCCGATCAATGTAGGCCGCCGTTCCCCTTTCCTCTTGGCAGAGGCTGTTGCAATTTCCGGCCTTCTATTCACCTCGCATCCGGCCCACGTGGAGGTGGCGTACACGGATCTCCCATCACCATGGAAATGCTGTACGTGTAGTGAGGTAGAGGGTACCCCCGGGGATACATTGTGGTGGTTTATGTTCAGCCCACGCACTTCTGCAGGCGCCTTCCCCCTCCCACCCCCCTCCAACCCCCCGCTCCCCACATGTCTATGCCCCGTTTGCTGCCCAGCAGAACCCCTCACACAGGGAAGGGACTACTGGGAACCACGAGAGAACAGGAACAGTGGCGTCCACCTCGCCAAGCTGCCCAAGAAGAGAAACCATCACCGCCCTTAGGCGTGGCCTTTGGGCTGTCACAGGCAGAACACGGGCCTCCCTGGTCCCACAGGAAGCTCGGGGTCGGCGGGGATGACCTGCAGGGTTCTTTCAAAGTGGGACAAGGGGTCCGGGCCTGAATGAATTGGGGGTGGGGGTGTCTCCTGAAGGGTGTGTGGACTTTGGGCGAGGCAGCTAGCTCCCTTTGGCTGCCAACAGCCTTCTGGGTTTTGGGGGGGAGGGGTGAGAGCTGAGTCCATCCCCAACATTCAGCAGGAGGGCATACTTACGACCCACTAGGGTGCGAGCTCAGGGCTCACCATAGTGCCTCTACCAGTAGAGGAAGAACCTCAGCCCTGGGCCCTCCCAAACCTTCCAGTCTGCTGGAGCTGCCATAGGAAGTCCCTCAGGGTGGGTGGGGTTAGGGTAAGCCCAACAGAAATGTTCCTCACAGTTCTGGAGGCTGGAGCTCCGAGATCAAGGAGCCAGCGGGCTGGTTTCTTCTCGGCTGGTAGAAGGCCGTCTTCTCCCTACGTTTTTCCACGTGTTTACTGGGTGCACACCCCCTTCCCCACTGACTCTCCTTCCCTCTTCTTATAAGGGCACCCGTTTGATTGGAGTGGGGCCCCACCCTCATGACCCCCAATGACCTCATTAAAGGCTCTGTCTCCAGATACAGTCCCCTTGGGGGTTAGGGCTCCACTGTATGAATCTGGGGGGACACAGTCCATCCTACAGCACCAGACGGTGGACTGGCTCTGCAGAATCACCGACTTGCCCTTTGGGGAGCAGCTGTTGGAGAGTGAGTTGGAGGCGCTCGCCAGGGGTGTGTGGACGGGAAAATAATGAAGACTCCAAGCACAGTTCTGGGAGCCGCGGCGGCTGCTAGGTGGGAGCCCGGTGGGTCGGCCAGCAGGCCCAGCGTGGCCCTCGGCGTAGGGCCGGGCTGAGGCGTCAGGGCCGGCTCTTTGAATGCCACCCCCACTGACCTTTTCATCCGACACGGAGCTGCAGAGGGCTGGCTCTGTGAACACCCCGGGCGGTCCTTCCCCGAGCACAGCCCTGGACACTTAATTGGGCTAAAAGGGACGGCAGGATACAAGATGACCTTTTCGTCCACACACAGGAAGTCACTCAAACCTTAAAATAGCAGCGGCTTCAGGTAGGGCTGCCGCTCTCGACACTGGAAGCTCCGCGGAGCTGTGGCTGACGGTCTGTCCTGTCCATGTCTGTCTCTCTCTTTCTCTCTTATTGGTTGGAGCCTCTTTTTCATTTCTTAAAAATATTTTTATTGATTTCAAAAAGAGGAAGGGAGAGAGAGAGAGAGAGAGAGAGAGAGCGAAACATCAATGATGAGAGAGAATCACAAATCGGCTGCCTCCTGCACGCCCCTTACTGGGGATGGAGCCTGAAACCCAGGCATGCGCCCTTGACCAGGATTTGAATCACTGACAACACTGGCTGGGCGGCTCTTAAAGACGAGAGAGATTTCGTCTTAAAGACGAGAGTGTCCAGGTGAGATGGGAGGTCACATGTGAAAACACAGGTTCTTTTTGGGAAGAGAGAAGGACACAGAGGAGGAAAGGGAGAGAGAGTTTACAGAAAACACGTTTTCAACATCTTTAAGAAGAATAAAGTGCACCCTGTTCTCCGGAGCGGCCAGGCGAGGGCGCCGGCGAGCGCGCAGAGGGTGTGGGGTGGGGACCAAGAGGCCGGCGTCCTGTTATTTGTCGGAAGGCCAAAGGCTGCGGCCTAACATTCCTGTCAATCCAGTTTTTCTTTAAAAAGGCAACAAGGCACAGTCATCCAGGTTTTAAACAGGTCTGCGTCGCCAGAACATTTTCTTTTTAATGTTTTAAAAAGCTGGCTTAAAACCTGACTTGCATAGAGGTTTTTAAATATCATCTCTTTTCTCGTTTCCCCGGGATAAAGTTCTTATACGTTGGCTTTGGAAAGTGAATCTAATTTTATAGAAAGAGGAGTTTACTGTCTTCGGCAACATGCACACTCGGTAAAGTGCTGGAGCCAGCTTGGTGCCAGGCACAGGGATGGGGATGCGGACGGACGGATGGACAGAATGTGGGGGTGTAGGGGTGTGGGGGAGGGGGGGGGGACAGAAAGCTGCAGGGGGCGTGGCCTCGCCCCCTTCCAGGAGGCTTCAGTCCAGGAGGTGAGAGGCAAGGTTTGTGTAAGCAAACCAGCGCCCAGGGGACTGAGTCGCTGCAGGCACAGAGGTCTGTAGGATGATGTTGCATTTTCACGTCCATAGAGAGGACCCGGATGGCCTCCTGCCTCTGGTCACGTGACACCCAGAGGTTGGCAGAGGCTAGACTCCGGAGGAAGGATTCAAATTCAAAACTGCAGGGAGTAGGCGGATGAAAGGCGGGAGCCCACTGGGCCCAGCCACCAGGATGGGGTGTGCTGAGACAGAGTTGGGGTGGGGAGAGGGAAGGGGGGTACATGGCTGCCCCCCCTCCCTTCCACCCCATCCTCCCCCAACTATGCTTGGCCTGTGATTCCGGGAGGAGTGAAGGCAGAAACAGAGGATCCCAGCCACCGGATGCCCCCATTCTGAGCATCTCTCTCTCTCTCTCTCTCTCTCTCTCTCTCTCTCTCTCTCTCTCTCTCTCTCTCTTTCTCTCCCTCTCCTGGAAGCTCAGAGATTGGGACTTGGAGGCAGGTGACGAGGCAGAAAAGCTCCGGTGGGACCACGAAGCAGGAGCTGGGTGTTTTATAGCCCCCGTGCCCCCGAGACGGCACCCCTGCGATGCGTTTGTTACGTCTGATGGAAAGCCGTGGGCCCTCCCCGCACACGTCCCCATAAACAACCCGGAGAGAGCCTGTGAAAGATGGCCCGCCCGCTCTGCACCGCCAGGCAGGATGGCGCGTCCGCGGAGATGACAATAACCTACCGATAGCATAGATTTTTCCATAAATTATGGGACCGCACGTCTGTATTTTAATTCAGCGAGGTGGAAGCATTCCCCGAGATCTAATACAGGAAGCTGTAGATCTAATTCTCTTGAAGTCCCTTCAAAATTTATTTCCCAGCCCCGTGCCTTCGGCGCGTATATTTTTGCTTAGGCTGGCAGATGCGAGGTTTTAATATCCCTGCATCGCCGTGAGGAAAGGCGGCGCTGAGGGATGGAGAGGCGCTGCCAAGTTCACGGGGAAAACATAGCTGGGGTCAAGGGTTAAGGCGCGGGGCTCTGCTCTGGGACTCCAGCTACCGAGTGATGTGGTGTTTTCCTGACCGGAGGAAAGTCGCGGCAGGGATGTGTGGCAGCTGCTTACGGCAGATTGGTGTTCGTGACGGTCAAGGTCAACCATGGTAAGGCAGGTCCCAAAAGGAGGCTGTGGGCAGGGGGGAGCCTGGGAAGTTTAGAAGGAGTGAGAGGCGTGTGCGTGCGTGTGCGCATGTGTGGGCACGCTATCACCCCTTCAAGCGATGATTCTCACATGTGACGGCCTGTCAGACCCACGTGGAAGAGTTTAAAGGCCGCCCACTTACCATGCCGACCCTCGGGATTCTGAGAGGTGGTCCAGGGAGCCTTTGCTGATGGACCTCATCGCGGTCTGAAGGCTGGTCACATTGGCGCACCAGCTCCCCAAGAGGACGGTGGGAGGGCCCGCCTGTTGGGACGTGATGGGAGGGGCATTCAGGGGCAGCGAGCACCCGTGGAACTGGGTGGGTGCACACGCACTTGCTTCATGTGTGATTCATGGGTGCTGATTTCCCACGGGAAGCTCAGTCCTCTTTCTGTGACCATCCTCAGTGTGCACTCTGAGTCCCCTAAACCGACACAGCTCCACGCTCACACGAGATGAAGACGTTCTGGACAAACCACCGGGTCCATTGAATGCCACGTGGGAAACCTGAGCAAATTCCTCTGAAGACCTTCTATTCTACCATGGATCTACCTTAATTAAAAATATTTCTTAGTAAGAAATGCAGGCTATCATCTGAGCCTTCAGCGAATCCTAATGTCTTGCCTTTATGTTGATCAAAACACAATGTCTGTGGAGTGCAATAAAACGAGGTACGCTTGTGTATGAATTTGGGGGGGATACAGTTCATCCACCCTCTCTTCCATAGCCTTTCTAACCCCCCGATTCATCCCAAACAATGGGACACTCTTCTCAGTCCAGCCACGGACCAGCGTGGCCACCTCCAGTCCTGTCCCCACCCCTGGGAACTCCAGCAGCCGCTCACTGCTCCCCCGAACCCCAAAGCTGTTGCACATCGATGCATGCATCTGCGTGAGGAGAAAATTCACGTTGGCTCCAGAGCCCGGCCTGCAGAGTCAGGCTGGTTCCCGTGTCCCCTCTGCCCGAGGACAACCTGGACCCACGCGTGGGCTCCGCGAGTGTTGTCCCGGCGAGCTCTCCTCCTCCCTCCAAGCCCCGGACCTGACAGGAGCCCCCGGGGGAGGGTGTGGCTCTGCTCTGGGGCCTGAATCGAGCTTCCCCCTCCCTCTTGGCTTTCCGCGGCCCCCTTCCCTTCTCCATTTCCAGCCACCTGGGAACGCAGAAGGCACCTGCCCGGTGAGACGGGGGAGGGAGGGACGGGGCGGATGAGGAGGATGCTGTTAGGATGTGCTGGCAGGCAGATCCTTCCTCGGTCTGCCAATGATCCGTGTGGTCGGGACGCCTGAGTATATATAGACACGCATGAGCATGTGGAGTCTGTGAGATGTTATTATAACACACGCACCGCTCCTCCCACCGGAAGGGGCCTCTCCGGAGACAAGTTCCACGTAGAGCGGCTCTCAGTGGGGATGGCCTCCCCCAGGCTGAGGAGCTTGTGCTCGCTCTGCGTCCTGCTGGGCCCGCTTGTGTTTAGGCAGCACAGACGAGGGCTCCGGGCAGCCCGTGCCCCCGGAGGCCCATCGGGGACATGGGGCCTTTCTGTCCCCCACACAGGTGGCCCTGGAAGAGTGGTTGGGCCGGCGGGGCCAGGGCTGGAGTTCTGAAAGCCCAGGGGAGGAGGTCACAGTGAGGAGCTGTGTGAGGGCGAGAAGAGGACTCCTCTGGGTTGGGGTGTGGAGCGTGGGGCGCGGGGTGCGGGGTGCGGGGTGCGGAGCGCTTCTCTGCACGGGGAGCAGAGGGGCAGTGGGACAAGTGTCGGGAGAAGGGGTCAGCGGACACGTGAATGTTCTTGCCAGACCCACTGCCTCCCACCCAGGGCTGGCCAGGTAGCAGGACACCAACATTCCTTGTTTCCCTTTCTGCCTCTTCCCCCAAAAAATCACTTCCCCCAAAGCCATTGTCGCTCAGTGTCCCAGGGACAAAGCAGGATCCCAGCAGCGACCCCCAGTGGGGAAGCCTGAGGTTTCAAGTCAACCGCCCACCCGCAGACTGTATTGATCTGTCCTGGCTCCATCTTGGACATGCATTCCTGCTAGAATGCTCAGCAGAGACTCAGTCAAGTTCACGGCCTCCTCTTGGGTGGGGTCCTGGCAGGGCTCGCGTTCGCCCCTTCCCCCTCCTGCTGTCATTCCTCGGTAGAAAGCTCTTCACTGTCTCCTGGGAACTGGGGAGCCCCAGCAGGGCCAGGATGAGGGTGGCACAACCCTGGCACACAGGTGGAGGAGGTGCCAGCTCTTGGTTCCAGCGATGCCGCCGGCTTTTGTATGGACCCTAAGTCTTGCACGCGTCATACACGCACCACTTTCCGCTCCAAACTGAGGGGAGTGGCTTCTGTGCAGCCAGCTGCTCGTCTGAACAGCAGGTGACCCAAATATCCCAGGTCCCACCCACATTGCTGTCTCAAGGTGACTGCGAGGCAGAGATTGGGGACTCCGCCCAGTCCTTCCCTTGCGGTCACGGTGATCTTCTGCCATTGCCAGCTCCCACTGGTCCCAGAGCCCAGCGGAGCCTCCGCACCATAACAATGACGCCGGGTCCTGGCAAACACCTCAAGTGATGAGGTGCCAAGGGCCTGCTGGAGGTAAGGCATATCCAAGGGGTGGTTACCAAGTAGCTCACGTGGGCACATCGGGGAGACCCTGGGTGGCTGGTCTCACTGATGTACCCACGTGAGCTATTTGAGCTATTTGGAAGGAAGGCAGTTGGGCTGGAAGTAGGATTGCCATGATGGTCGGGTGGAGAGGTGGGGTGGCCACTGGTGACAGGAAGCCTGGAGAAGGCCGGCGTGGAGGTGGGATGAAGGCTCCAGGGGGTGTGATGTGGAGAGGGAGGCACCCGTGGAGGCAGGAGTTGAAGGGTGAGTCCACCTTGGCTGAATAGAAGCCCGGGGAAGACACCTGGAGACGGGGCTGCGCTCAGCAAGGATCCCCCAGGAGTTCTGGGCCATGTGTCTCCCTGTTGGGGTGCTGGCCGAGGCCCTGTAAGGTGTCTGAGGATTGTACCAGTCACCCAGGGTCTCACCGATGTACCCACGTGAGCTATTTGGTAACCACCCCTTGGTGTACCTCCAGCAGGCCCTTGGCACCTTACCACTTGAGGTGTTTTCCAGGACATGGTGTCATTGTTATGGTGTGGAGGCTCCACTGGGCTCTGGGACCAGTGGGAGAGGTCAAGTGGCAGAGGTCACCGTGACCAGCAATGGGTCACGGATGTGGGCAGCCGCCGCATCTCAGCTCTGGGCATCGGCATTCTCCATCTGCGGCACCTGCCCTGGGGCAGTCAGGGCTGCTGGCTGCTGTGGAGACTCCTCACCACCACAAGTTCAGGGCTGGACAAGACTAAACCTCTCCATAGAGACACTGGATAGGGTAAGGCCACCTGACCTCTAGCAGATTCCAGGGTCAAAGCAGTCTTCCACCGCTGGCCACATGTTGACCACCACAGAGAAAGCCTGGGGTCTCCTCTCCTCTCCTGCCACGGTGCATGTCTCTGAGCCCACGGGCCAGTCCTCAGGCCCTCCAGCCAGGAAGAAGCACCTGGGAGCTGGGCTCGGGGAGAAGGGGTGGCAATGCTCAGCTCGAACAGCTGGGGTTTGTGCTTCCGGGGGCAGGGAAGCTGCAGGGGCCGGAAGACAAGGAGGGGTGAGACCCAGCATACACCTGCCTCAGAGCTGCTCTCCCTTCAAGAACAAACTTCCCATAGCGAGCGGTGGAAGCAGCCCATGCGGGGGCCGAGGGGGCACGTGCCCCCCTATGGACGCGGGGACGACGGGATACTACTCGACCATAAAGAAGAATGACATCTTACCACCGGCAACAGCATGGATGGACTGAGAGGGCAGTGCGCTAAGTGAAATAAGTCAGACAGAGAAAGACAAATACCACACGGTTTCACGTATACGTAGAGTCTAAAGAACAACATAAGCGAAAACACAAAACAGGAACAGACTCAAAGGCATAGAGAACTGAGGGTTGGTTGCCAGAGGGGAGGTGGGTGGGCGGGCTTCGTGCCAAAGGGGGAGGGATTAAGAAGTGCGGACCGGCACAGCATAGCCATGGGGATGTGAAAGCCAGCACAGGGAACACAGTCAATGACATTGTGATACCTGTGGACGGTGCCCGGGGGGGTACTAGAGTTATAGGGGGAATCGCTTCGTCAGTTATGTAAATGCCTAACCACGGAGCAGTACACCCGGAACTGATAAAATACCGCATGTCAACTGTAACTGAAAAATATACTTACAACACGAACTTTCGCCCGGCCGGAGGGTCATGGTTTGATTCCCGGATTGGGCACATTCCCTTGTGCGGGGTGTACAGGAGGCAGCCAATCAATGATTCTCTCGTTGTTGATGATGTCTCTCTCTCTCTCTTCCTCTGCCTTTCTGAAATCAATAAAATGTATATTTAAAAAAATGAACCTTCTTCACACTGACGCACTGATATCAAAAACATGTTTTCCATGTGCTGACATCCCGCCCCCCTTGTGTTAACCAACAGAACAGTCTTTGTACGTCCCTCCGACTTTGACTGTTAAAGCAAACCTCCTTTGCTTCTCTCCCTGACAGAACGGGGAGCCGTGACCTGGGTGTGCTCCTCCTTCCCTCCACTAGGTGGCCCTGTGTGCTCTCAGATGCCCGCCAGCGGCTCAGCCAGGTGAAGGCATCTCATTGGCTCAGGGAGGCGTGATGCCGCGGGCAGCCCTTTTTAAGAGGAAACCCAGGCCGGTGGAGCACAGCGTCCCCTGAGCAGTTCCCGGGCTGAGCGGCTGGACCCGAGCTGTGCTGAGGCATCATGAGCGAGGTGAGTGGCACTCCTCCTGGGAAAGGGGAACTTGGGGGGCGGGGTGGGGGTGCCGGGGGTGGGATGAGGGGACCGGGGGGAAGAAGAAGGGACCTCAGTTATCTCTGAAAATGTGAGAGCCAGCCCTGCTACTGTGTGTGGGCTTTGGAGACGGGCACTGTGCATGGCAAGTGCAGAGGCTGGCTAAAGTACCCGTTAAGTTTGCAACTTTTGGAAAAATCGCCTTAAAAAGAGAAAGGGACGCATCGCTTGCTTCCCGTGGGACCGTGACTCTGGAGAGGGTGTTGGGGTTGAGCCCTCAGCAGAGGAAGCCGGTTGTTGGGGTCTCTCGGGAAGATCTGTGTTACTTCCCCCTGTGTTTGTTCCGGGCCAGTGACTGGGGAGCCGGCTTCTGGGGGGAGTGTGGGGTGTGGGGTGTGGGGCAGGGGTGAGCTGCTCGGGGATGCAGGGGAGCGTGGGCTGTGCAGCCGGCATCTGCAGCTCCTCGGAGTCCCGGGAAGGAGCCCCACTGACGAGCCGTGGGCAGCGTGCGTGGCCAGGTGCGTGGCTCTGAGACGAGGTTTGCTGGGCGCAAGAGGGACCATTTTATATGGAAGGTCGTGTCTCTGAACACGTCTGCACAGAGTCGGTTTTGCTGGGGCTCACGTTATTTTTTTTTTAAGAGACCACATTCTCTTCCTCTCTTCCCGAGGGGGCGGACCTGGGTCACGCGGCGCCCCCTCTGATGGGACTCTGCCACCAGGACGGCCCGCGTTCACTTCCCTTCGGTTGGCACTCCGATAATGACTTTGTAAGATCTCTCATCTTCTCCGTCTTTTTTTTTTTTTTTTTTTTTTTACAGATGGGCGATCCTTTTTAGGAAGTCTAGAGTAAAATTAACAACTTCAGAAATAAAATGTGTCTTCGCCGCTTTTTATCTCCCTGATGGGTGGCTTGGGGTGTAAACATGACGGGAGGAAGGAGGGGCACACGATGAGATGGGGAGCGGGGCCTGGGGTGGCGCCGAGGGCTTGTGGGGGCAGGCGGGAGAGGCTGACACCCTTCCAACAACAACAGTAGTAACCACGGCAGCAGCTCCCAGGGGCCCCGCGGCCTCAGGGCCCAGCCGGGCGTCCAGCTTCCACTCCCGTTACCTTATTTGAGTCTCCCAACAGCTCCGGGAGGTAGGGGGCTCGTGTTAGTCCCACTTGACGGATGAGGAAACCGAGGCACGGAAAAGCCCAAGGTCAGCTAGTTCAAAGCCACCAGCAGGCCAAAGACAGACCGGGACATGGGCCGCAGTGCCGGGCAGCTGGCCGCCGGGTGGATGGCCAAGTGCGTGAGGGATTCTCTGAACAGCAGGTGCCAGAGGAGAGGAAGGAGTAGGAGGAGGAGGAGGAGGAGGGTGGGAGCCGAGGAAAAGGCGGTGGGGGCTGGAAGCGGACACAGGGATGTGAGACCCAGTCCCCCATCTCCTGCATGCGTGGGAGCGGGCCTTCCTGCTAGCCTCCCTGGAGATTCCAGAAGCTTCTCTATTGGTGTCCGCTCACCTTGCCTGCAACAAGAAGGGATGCCCGTGTGCATGGGTGCTACGTACGCCTTCCCCGTTTCCTATGGAGGAAGGACTTGGAGGCAGCAGAGCCCGGGGCTCCCTCTCTTTGATCAAGTCAGCTGCCAGGAATCCTCCCGACAGCCGGCCTCCCGCCAGCTCTGCTCACCGGCGCGGTCACCACCTTCCTGCCCCGCGTGGTACTCAGGAGCTTCCCAGAATGCCCAGCTCCGAGGGGCTCTCTCGCGGTGGGTCCCCCAGGAGAGAGCAAGTGTCCCAGACCTCACCCCACGACTGGAGTCACAGCCTCCTCTCCCTGCTGCTTTGTGAAGAGAGCGCAGCCCTGCCCCCCGCATTTCATCCGGGGCGTTGGCAGGTGGCTGCGAGCACCCTGCCTTCGCTCCGTGAATGTTGACAAAACCCCGCCGCCTCCCTTTGCTGCCCACCCAACCCTTTCTCCTGCACGCTCCCCCGCTGGCCCCCGGCTCTCTGGCCCGTCTCCCAGTTTCTGGGGGGCGGGGGTGCTCCTGAGAGAGCCGGAATGTGTCCTTGGACTAAAACTTAAATCTGCTTAAAACATTTGATAAAGCTGAGCAGAAGCTCTTTCTGGGGAGGGAACCGGACCCCCCTCTTCCCCTCCCCACGCTTTTCTTCTGGCATGAATTACACGGGGCTGCTAGTTTTCATAACTCACAGGCGGGGATGGATTTCAGACGATTCTTGACTTATGTGTGGATCTCATGACTGCGAGGGACAAGGCACAGGATTTTGCCCGACACCCTCTGAGCCCTGGGTTTATTGGAGTCTGCTGGGCCATGGGGCCTGGGCCAGCGGTCAGGGTTCGGGGCCAGCTGCAGAGCTCCCGAGCTCCCAGAAGCCCCCTGGGGCCAGGGCCTGAGCCCCGCTGGGCGGAGAGACCTCCATGGGCCACATGACGGCTCTGGTCCTCCTGATCTCCCCATCTTTAAGGGAAGGCGGCAGGGAAACTGAGTCTGGAGCCGGCTTTAGGCTGGATGACTGCACCACACCATGGCTTCTGCATCCCCCGTGACTCTGCTTTTCGGGGTGGAGGGGAATGACAGGTGATTGAAGAGAGCAGCTCCAGTAGAGCAAGCAAAGTCAAGTCCAAAGTTAGGGCAATGCGAGGGAGCGGGGGTGGCTGGTGGGGGCGTCTGATTTACATTTCGGCGCTGGCGCCTGTCAGATGCGCCTGCAGCAGCTCTGAGCTGAGCCGGGAGAGGATTGTGCAGGGATCACAACGCAGGCTCAGGGCCGGAGCCGGGTCAGAAAGCCTGGCCATTCACACTGCATCCTCCTCGCCCAGGCCCAGGAGGAGGAAAAGTGCCTGTGTTTAGCCACCTAGCACCATTTGTGTCCCACAAACACCCCCCCCCCCAGTCTCCTTGTCTTGGCCAGGGGTCTCTTTTCAAGTTGCTCTGCAGAGGAAGTTACCGAGAAGAGCCAGCATCGAGATGTCACTGCGACCAGAGGCACATTCCGCGAGTTCATTTCCTAACGAGGCAGCGGCAACTGCCCTGGGGGTGAGGGGGGGGGGCTCCCCGCTGCCCCAGGCCTCGCTGACAGCTATTAATTAGAGCGAGGCCCCTGGGGAGAGCCGCTTCCCAATCCTCCTGTTTCCCCTCGCGGGCGCCTTTCTCGCATCGGCCTGGATGGGGTGCTGTACGCAGCGCCATTTCTCCCAGCCAGAGGACAGCCGCTAGAGAAGGCCCGTCAGAGGCCTGTTCTGAACACTCCAAGGACATTGAAGGGCACGTCTTTAGACCCACATGTCCGCCCTTAGCACGGCATCAGAAGCTACTTACTGCGTATGTGTGAAATCGCTGCGGAGAGCAGGAGGCAATGCCTGCCATTGTGCTGGGCCAGCGGGGTGGCTAGCCCCACTTCAGTCTTGGGGGGTAAGGGGTGCACAGGAAAGACACAGTTTTCCCTTCGTTGGAAGTCGCCATTGGTTAAAAAAAAAAATCATGTGACACTGGTCTGGGGCTTACCTAGTCTGCCATCAGGGCAACCGGCCGGTGAGACACACAGTAAGACGAAACAGGTCTCGAGTGAGAACTGGTGTGGGTGTGTGTCCCTTACCGTGTGACAGTGAGCTAGACACAGGTGCGTGGAGGGATGGTTAGGGCTGCGAGGCACTGTGTATCTCTGACCAGTTAAGCACAGATCCCGAGAGCCAACTGCACGAAATGTGGATTATTTTTTGCCACTGGTCCCCAAGGCCCGGCGCCAGAAGGTCAAATGACCATTCAATGTCGCATGCAGCTTTAAACCTTCTTTGGGGGTGTGATATGGGGAGATCCAGCAAGACCCAGATGGTTTCGCTGTGTCACACAGCGACAGAGACTCTCTCTCTCTCTCTCTCTCCTGTGACCTGAGATCCCGGGTCTAAAAGATACCCTTTACGACGTGGGTTCGGCGTCTGACTTTTCCCAACGGAGAAGGGGCGGCAGTTAAGCATGCAAACGCGTGTGCAGGGCTGACGCCAACGGGTTGCCACACGGTTCGGTCCCCGCATCCTGCATGTCATTAAGGAACGCCGCGGGACTCAGAACGCGCGTTGTTTTTCTTCTCGGAATTCTAAGAGTGCAAGATGGACTGCGTGTGTGCTTTCCCCCCCTGGAAAGAGGGAATAAATGAGTTGCAGCTGATTTTATTAAAGGTTCAGTGGAACCGTGTGATCGCGGTGACAAGGGAACGGGGGCTTTGCGATGGCAAGTGCCTTGAATTTATGATGAGCAGGCTCTGCGTTGTTTTGTGAAATTCTGATCTCTGCTTTCAGGCTGTCTTCGAGGCGCTGTCCTCGGTGGAGGGCCTTCGCCGCCTGTCCGTGGCCCCGTGCTCCGTCCACGGGGCTCGCCGCGCGCTTTGATCCCGTGAATACTGCGAGCCCCGGCCCGGGGCTTTCTCATTGCCTTAGAAGGACGTTCTGGAAAGGGCTTCCCGCTGAGGGGGAAGAAGGATCTGAGGGGATGCATATTGCGCAGGTTTTTTATTGCATTTGGCTGGTATTTGGAGAAAGCACAGCATTAAAGATCACGCTGCTAACGTGTCGGCTTTCTTCTGTCCCGGCTGCTGCACCAAAACCCCACAGCTGGGTCGTTTATGAACAGCAGAAACTTACTGCTCGCAGTTCTGGGGGCTGCAAGTCCAAGATCGGGGCGCCACATGGGCGGGTGAGGGCCCTCTCCTGGGTCATGGACCCCTCTCAGTGTCCGCTCTTGGTGGAAGGCGTGAGGGAGCTCTGTGGGTCTCCTTAATAAGGGCACTGATTCCATTCACGAGGGCCCCGTCCTCACTGCCTTCTCAGCCCCCAAAGACCTTGCTCCTGATGCCATTACCTTTGGGTGTTAGGGTTTTACCACACGGATTCTGGAAAAACACAGTCCATAGCAAGTATTATGGGTTGCATTTTTTTTTTAAATTCTCACCTGAGGATAATTTTCCCATTGATTTCTAGAGACAGTGGAAGGGAGGGAGGAAGGGGAGAGAGAGAGAGAGAGAGAGAGGGAGAGAGAGAGAGAGAGATGTGAGAGTGACACATCAATTGGTTGCCTCTCAAATGTGCCCTTACTGGGGCTGAGGAACCTGCACCTGAGAACTGACATACGTGTGACATACATGCCTGGAATTGAACCCACGACCCTTCGGTCTGGGGGCCGGTGCTCTAACCACTGAGAAAAACCAGCCAGGGCAGGTTGCATTTGGTTTATCAGTGTCATCCTACCGAGACGGTGAACTTCCTGAGGACAGGAACAGCGTTCTGCGTCCCCAAGGCCTGGCTCCCGGTTCGGCACCCGGTGGCGTCCAGTTCCTGGATGCATAACTGGATTTCGGGGTGCGGGTTGGTCAGTGCACGTGACCGAGGACCAGGCCCGCCTTTCTCAGCGTTGGGATTTGTGTCAGGAGCAGGCTGGGGGAAGAGAAGTTCCGTCTTCCCCCTGGCTTGAAACCCGTGTTCGTCACGCACGTCCTTGTGCGCTGGAGAGGGATGCATTGTGATGGATGCAAAGCAGACGCTTTTCCCGGCAGGCCCAGGGGGATGAGGAAAACTGGGGAGACCTCAGCAGACAGAACTCTCGACCTTGAGGAAAATGTCAAGGAAAACCAGGGCGCTGAAGGGGGCGCGGGGAACTCTGATAATCTTCGGACGCCCCTGGTGACCACTTCACGTCAGCTAAGTCCTATGAAATGCAAACTAAAGGGGCTGCAGGCGCGAGGCAGAGCCCGGCTGAGCCCCAGGAAACACTGATGTGTTGAGGCGGGAAACCCACCTGGCTGTGCTTAGCGGGGCTCGGGAGGAGTCGTGCAGGCCTGAGGGAAGGCAGCCCCTGGCTCTGCACCGCCGTCCACTGGGCTGCATGTCCCGGCGTGCTTAGACGTCAGTATCTCTCTAGGCTGCAGGAAGCAAGCGGCCGGGCTAAACATTACAATTCGTACTTAAACAGGAATCCTCAATGTTCATGTGAATTAAAACAACTATTTTAATTACAGTCCATCTTTAAATACGTTAATTTGCAGGGATAGTTGACTATTCAGATGCAAGAAAAGATGGACTTTCGTTTATTGATTTGCATGTTGACTTGTGGCCCTGTGCAGACTGAGAGGGTCTGTCTCCCTCCCCTCCACCCCCCTCTACCCCAGGCACCCGCTCTTGGCTATCCTTCTCCCAAGCATTGGACTGAAGCGGAGTATGAAGCTGAATTGGGAAACATTCCCCATTGGATTTGGGGCAGGCACCTTTTGGGGTGGGGGCCGTGCTCTGGATCACTGTCTTCGTGCACCAGCAGCCGGGAGAGCCTGCCACACCCATCTGCGGCTCGGACCCATCAGCCCGCATTCATTTCTGGCCGCTTTACATGAGCAATTCCGCGTGCGTTACCTTCCCAGGCATCAATCTGCTGGAATATTGTTTGTGCCTTGCAAATAGCCCTAAATTTATGCTTCGGAATCCCACTGAATCACTTCTCATTCTGATTCTGAAAGGGAAATGCTGGGCCATATTTATCACACGGCCAGCCAGAAAAATCAATCACCCAATAAATGCCATTATTTCATCTTTTACTCTTAAACTGCCACCTTGTAAATAAAAGGAAGACAAATTAGGGCCATAAAGCAGGAAGGTAGTCACCCACAAGGTGAAAAGCCCCCTGCAAACATCTCAGGGGGAAGGGACCAGGAAGTGCCCATGATGCAAACGAGGTGATTTTCCTATCGCGAGGGAGGGAGCCAGCCAGAGGGGAGAGGAAGGTGTCTGTCCCCTGGTGTGAGGGTGGCCATGGTCCCCTCCTGGGAGGACAGGACCGTGTGGGCTTGGCCAAGACGAAAATACCCTAGGCCACCCATAGCACATCCTTTTCTCAACGGTCTGCATCGTCTTCCGAGAGCTGGTGCTTACATGCTGGTCTAGGGCGAGTTGGATTCAGGCCGCGTTTGCACCCGGGCTGGTTTGAGGTTATGCTTTTCCTGGTCCTACCACCCAGAGCTGTTGGGGAGAGGCGTGGCAAAGGTCACGGCCCGCTGTCCCCCTCACGCCACACCTGGGCCCTTGGCCGAGATGCTCACCTAGAGACTAGTTGTTTTAATTGTGTCCAAGGCCTGAGAAGAGGGGCCCCAGAGGTGGACAATCCTCTGGAGCACTTGTCTTAACAAGGTAAGACAAAAATATTACAAGGAAATATGTTCCCCCTTTCTCCCAAGTTCTTTTGTGTAGCCAACATACGTTCCTGTCCACCATGTGGCGAAGTGCCAATACTTAAATAAAAGCTAATTAAGAAATTACACTTGTTTGAAAATTTAATTCCTGCCTTGGCCGGTTAGATTCAGTGGTTAGAGCATCCGCCCTCAGACTGAAGGGTCCCAAGTTCCATTTTATTCCCGGTCGACGGCATATACCTTGGTTGCAGGTTTACCACCCCCTCCATCCTCCCTCGCTCCCCCCTTCGTGGGACGCAACCAATTGCTATGTCTTTTTCATGTCTCTCTCTCTCTCTCTCTCTCTCTCTCCCTCCCTCTCTCCTTTCTTCCCTCCCTCCTTCTCTTTCTCCCTCCTACTTTCTCTCTTAAAAAAGTTAATGGAAAAACATCCTCAGGTGAGGATAAAAAAAAATTCAGATTCTTACGTACATAATTTCCTCATTAAGTAGCATCCACTGTTCCGTTGGGAGGTGTTAGGAACAGAGAACAGTTCTCATTTCCGCCCTTGTTTGAAACCTGGGGCCGTGAATCGGTCCGCCTGGGAGCCTGGGAGCAATCTTGCCGGATGAGCAGCCAGGGTGCCCGTCCCCCATCCCTGCGGGGAGGGGGCATCGGCAGACACTGGCGTGGACACAGAACTGCCCACGTCGGAGGTGGGCCGGGGTGTTGTTGAGTCCGCCTTCAGAATTCGCGTCTCTTCAACCGTTTTGGGGAACTATGGATGGAGCCAGCAATAAGCAAAGCCTCAAACCACTTGCCTGCAATTTCCAACCCTTTCTCATCTCAGGACACACATAAACTCATCACTGAAATTCTGCGGCACACCAATATATATATATATATATAATTTTTTTTCCGACTTGACAAGAAAATAGATATAATTCTGATGCGTTCACGCCAGTCGGCTGTTGTTGTGCTGGCTGACGTCATTCTTTAGAATTTGACAATCTAGAGGAAAAGAGGTGAGTGCTCCCAACGAAACAGTTAGGTTTTGCATGTGATAAAACCCTTGGGGTGCACCAGTTGGAAATTGCTGCTTTCTGCTGGAGGACATCTTCTCCCCAAACCGGTCAGGGTGCTTAGGTGTGACCCGTCCTCCCCTAGGGAGGGCACTGTCCTCCCAGCCCCTTCTCTGACTCTTCCACAGTGAGCCGTCACTGTTCCAACAACAGCCACCAGCAAGGAGCTAAGAACTGCCACGCGCAGCTTCTCAGCTCTCTGGAGCTATCCCAGCAGCCCTCCCCCGACCCAGCCCAGAGCAGTGGGCTGGGTCCACAGTGACCTTGGGGGTCACTCCTCTAGAACAATCACCTCCACAGTTTCTGCTATTGCACCCAGCCCAGAACATTTTTTGAACATCTATGCACAAAGCATTTTCTAAAAATTCATTTCAAAACTACGTAGAAGTGCTAATGTGATAATATGTGAAGGGTAGTTATGAAACATACAAAAAATGAATATTGGAGAGGTAAAGTTTTGAGCATCAATGCATAATGCATTTTTAAAAATCTACTTAAAAATTATAAGTGCTAATATATTAAGTGTGGGTATAAAATATACAAAAATAAATATTTAAAAATGAGAGAACGATGAGGCAAACCATACTTTTAGATACCTTGCTAATGGTAATGGCTTTATTGTCCCTTGCACACTATACATTTGTGAAAGTTTGTTGTCAGTGGGAAAGCATAGAAGTCTATAGTTCACCTGGCCTGGGAAACCACTTCCTTTTGAGACAAATTTGATGAGGATGGTTTTTTTTTATAAATATATTTTATTGATATTTTACAGAGAGGAAGGGAGAGAGATAGAGAGCTAGAAATGTCGATGAGAGAGAAACATTAACCAGCTGCCTCTTGCACACCCCCTACCGGGGATGTGCCCGCAACCAAGGTACATGCCCTTGACCAGAATCGAACCCGGGACCCCTCAGTCCACAGACCGACGCTCTACCACTGAGCCAAACCGGTTTCGGCAATGATGAGGATGGTTTTTAAGCTCCTGTTTGTGCTCAGGAAGATAGTCTGGCAGTAACAGGTTAGTTAGCATTTCCATAGTTGTGTTGCTTTTGCTGGTAGTATTGGCATTGTTTCCAATCTGTGAAAATTAGATGCGGGAATTTTTTTTATTGTGGTCAAAAAACATAGTAAATTTGCCATCTTACCCATTTTTTACAGAATTTCAATTCAGTAGCATTACGTTTTCTTACCTCGTGGCGAAACAGACTGCAGAACAGTTCCATCCGGAACAACGGAAACTCTACCCCGTCACACGTAGCTCCCTCCGTGTGTCCCGCCGCCCCTGCTCAACGCCGTTCCGCTTTGGGTTTCTGTGACGGTGATGACCCTGGTTACCGCATGTCAGTGGGATCATCCGGTATTTGTCTTCCTGTGGCCGGCTCATTTACCTTAGCAGAACGACCCCAAGGGTCATCCATGTTGTAGCATGTGACTGGGCAGGAACCTTTTAAGTCCGTTTACCTACTGTGCAGAGATTAGTGCAGTTAAAGGTAAGATTGGATAATCTAGAAATCCTCTTAGGGAGCACGAGGAACTACCGTGCCGCTGGTGGTGGTATTCTGAGAGCAAGCCAAGAGGGAGGGTGTCCAGGGGCTTCCTCTTTTCCCTACCCACCAAGAGATAGTGTCAGCATCAGATATTAGCTATTGATGAAACCTATTTTTTTTCTTATCGATCTGTGATCCTACACAGATATAAATAGAAATTCTAGAGTTCTCTCTATCATGCACGGTTGTGAGAATTAAGCACCTTCTAACCCCAGAGGTGCCATCAGACTGCAGTGTGTGCCCATGGCGCCCCCTGGGGTTGTGCTGTGTATAACCCATGCAGCCGAGCAGGGTGGCCCTGCCCTCCCCTGCTTACAGGCCACTGACCTAGAGAAAGATGGTGGTTTCTATGGCCCCACTTAGAATCCAGGGGATTAAGTAGGCCGTACTTGTCATTCCATTCAAAGCAGTCATTTTAAAATAGGGAAGTGAGTGCCCTAAGGCGAATCTTGTTTAAAATCATAGCGCTTCCCCAGGAAAAGCCAGTCTCGGCTGCACTCATTTCCTATCCTATTAAATGTCTCATTTTCTGTCATAGCCTCTATACAACCCATTTTTTCCCCCCACTTGTCCCAATTCCATTTAGGACTTAGACATGGAACATATGAAAAATAATACTGTCCCGGATAATTTTATTAGTCTCCAGGACAAACAAAGGACAGCCACAGAAGTCTTAACAGAGTCCTCCTGTCTTTCACCAGGTCTTTTGCTTTATTTGCAGAGATTTGGATTTGCCCTCTGACCTCCTGATCCCCACTCAGCCCCACCCCATCCCAATCACAAAGGGAGAACATGGCGAATGTGGGCGAACCATCTCGTTAAGGTCTCTGTTGACAAAGCTCTCTTCTGCCTTGCCCGGCAGAGTTTCCCAGACCTTGAGTGTGCACCAGTCACCTCCCCTCCTTGCCGTACCCTCCCTGGCTCTGTGGGGATAAGAAAGAGCATTTTGAAACCCCAAATTAAACTCTTAGAGAACATTTTCTCAAGGCGTGGTGGCCCTTTCTGTGGTCAAAACCGTCACATGTACCACCAGTAATCACTTATTTTGTCAGTCACGTTTCTTTTTCTTTAAAAAATATTTTCTATTGCTTTTTACAGAGAGGAAGGGAGAGGGATAGAGAGTTAGAAACATCGATCAGCTGCCTCCTGCACACTGCCTACTGGGGATGTGCCTGCAACCAAGGTACATGCCCTTGACTGGAATCGAACCTGAGACCCTTGAATCCGAAGGCCGACGCTCTGTCCACTGAGTCAAAACAGTTAGGGCAGTCATGTTTCTTTCTGCTTTCTAATTAGGAAAGTTTAAAAGAAGGGGGTTGTGTTTCCTACACCTTTTCACGTCCCCAGTATATACAGTTCAAACCGCATTGATGGAGAAACCATTTTGTGTTGGAGTTTGTGGAGTAAGACAGAGTCCTTACCCCTCACAGGCCATAAGGGGTAGCAGCCAATGCAGAACCACATAATGTTAACTGGACTCCAGGGCCCACACAGAGGGCATCTGCGTTCACTGTCCAAACAGAGGGCCAGGGAGCAGGTTAAGTCCTTGTGCGGGCAGGGTGAGGGGTGGAGGAGGAACCATTCAGGGAAACCTTCCCATAGAGTCAATGCAAGTATTATTTCCAGCAATGTTCTATATCTCAGAAATGTGAGCTTTCTCTTCTCTTCTCTTCTCTTCTCTTCTCTTCTCTTCTCTTCTCTTCTCTTCTCGTCTCGTCTCGTCTCGTCTCGTCTCGTCTCGTCTCGTCTCGTCTCGTCTCGTCTCGTCTCTTCTCTTCTCTTCTCTTCTCTTCTCTTCTCTTCTCTTCTCTCCTCTCCTCTCCTCTCCTCTCCTCTCCTCTCCTCTCCTCTCCTCTCCTCTCCTCTCCTCTCCTCTCCTCTCCTCTCCTCTCCTCTTTCTCTCTCTTCTCTCTTCTCTCTCTCTCTTCTCTCTCTCTCTCTCTCTCTCTCTCTCTCTCTCTCTCTCTCTCGTTAATGTTCACCTGAGGATATTTTTTTCTATTGATTTTTGGAGAGAGCAGAAGGAAGGGGGAGAGACACACAGAGAGAAACATCAATGTGAGAGAGACACATTAATTGGTTGCCTTCTGCAAGCACCCTGACCAGGGCTGGGGATTGAGTCTGCAACCGAGGTCATGCCCTTGACTGGAATTGAACCTGTGACCCTTCAGTTCCTGGGCCGACGCTCTGTTCACTGAGTCAAACCGGCTAGGGCATAAGCTATTTTATCTCTTCTTGAAGATAAATTCTTAAAATCGATGTAGCAATTTGTCAAGTACTTCTTCCAAATACCTCCTGCAAGTGTATTGTTATTTTTTCATCCAGATTTATCTATATATTTATTTTTTAATTGATTTTTTTCGGGTGACATTGGTTAATAAAATTATATAGAGTGCAGGTGTACAATTCTAGAATACATCATCTGTATATTGTACTGTGTGTTCACCATCCTAAGTCAAATATCCTTCCATCACCATTTATCACCCCTTTACCCTCTTCTCTCTCCCCCACCTCTTTCCTGTCTGGTGTCAGCATACTGTTATCTGTATCTGTGAATTTTTTTTCTTTTGTCTAACCCTTCATCTTTTCCACCCAGTCCCACATCCTCCTCCTGTCAGCTGTCAGTCTGCTCTCTGTCTATGAGTCTGTTTCTATTTTGTTTGCTAATTTATTTTGTTCATCTAGATTTAATCTTCCTCCTCTTCAAAGCAGAATCAGCTCATTTCTGGGGAAACTGTTTTGTGAATTTCCATGTCATCATTTTTTTGCTGAGTTCTCACTGAGAGCCAGATTTGGCTGAAATTCCGGCGAGAGCTCCCCACGGTGGAATTTTGGATGAGGATTTTGAATTCGCACATGACAAAAATAAAAATGCAGCGTAATGCGACTTCAGAGCTGGAAGCAGTGCCCTCAAGGGACCCGCCTCCCGCCCCTCCGTCCCAGTGGTATTACAGCCAGGAAGTGTGATGTAGCGAAGAGTCTAGCAGGTCTCCTCGGAAATGAGGCAATTTAAAAACAAGCAACAGTCCTGCAACCATCCGCTCCGTCCGCCTCTGCAATGAACCTCTCTGAGTGTTGGTGGCTCAGGCAGAGTTGGGGTCTGAGAGCCTGTGATTGGGCAGCAGGGATAGGGCCTGGGACATTGTATGGGGCTCAGTGGAAAACAGAAATGTGGGGCTTCATGTGAAACATTATGAGGAGTTTCATGACAATACTGACAGAGCATTAAATCAAGCTCAGGGACTAAGGCAGAGGCCCCATATGACTGCACAGGTCATCTGGCCATGAGGTGGCCTTTCTTTTCCTGCACACCTGGGTAAGGATGGGGTTGCCTGATGGCTTTTTAGCGGGAAAAAAGACAGATAGATGGATGGGTAGATGAATGAATGGATGCATAGATGGATGGATGGACAGATATATGGATAGATGGATGAATGAATAGATGGATGGATGGATGAGTGGATGAATAGATGGATGGGCGGATGGATGGATGGATGAATGGGTGGATAGATGGATGAGTGGATGAATAGATAGATGAATAGATAGATGGATAGATGGATGGATAGATGGATGGATGGATGGATGGATGGAAGGATGGATGGATGGTAGGATGAATGGATGGATGGATGGATGAATAGATAGATGAATAGATAGATGGATAGATGGATAGATGGATGGATGGATGGATGGATGGATGGTAGGATGAATGGATGGATGGATGGATGAATAGATAGATGAATAGATAGATGGATAGATGGATAGATGGATGGATGGATGAATGGGTGAGATAGATGGATGGATAGATATATAGATATATAGGTAGAGATCCCATCTAGCAGATGCTTGAACAAGAAGCCAGGTGATGCTGGCTGGACATGCAGGCCAATTGTGAGGATGGAGTAACAAAATTGATTCAGAACACCTGGAAAATATATATATTTTAAAGATCACATAAGCACTAACCTGTAATCCCATGTAAAAACCCCCCAATTCTGATCCCAATGGTCTTCACAGAGCATTGATTGTTTACTCAGAGGAATGCTTTGGTGGCCTGTCTTGTCCTGTGACCTCTGTCTTCACCTTCTGTGCCTGGCAGGGACACAGAGGGCGATGTCTGAGGCTGTCCTGTTAGAGAGACATTTCTGTGCTGGGAAGCAAAGGGCTCTTCTGGTAGGAAGAGCGGGGTCAGTGTGTGCAGACAGGAAGCCCCTCAGTGGCGTGGGCATTGCCCTGCTCCCGAAAGGCAACCTTTAACCAAAGGACAGCAGGGTTTATTCTCCAGCAAATGATGTTGTTCTGGATGCTGGAGAGATTTTAAAAATAAGATATGGAGCAAATACCGGCTATGAAGGAGACACAGCCATGGGACTGAGTTGGTAGGTGGTGCTGGTGATGAAGGTGGTGGGATGTGATGTGTGCGTTTCGTCTTCAGGGCGAGGTAGCTGGAATTTTCACCTCCCCAGGGAGCATCTGATCACGTGGTCTAGGCAGCTTTTATCCCTGACTTCTAATCTGTGTCTCCACAGCTGATTTAGGACGAAGCATGCCCCATCTTCTAAGAGCTTCTCGGGCTTCTGCTAAGTCCCGAAGCGATTTTCGTTTTAGTTGAGTGGAGCATCAAGCCGTCTGCCTCTTCATTACCAAAAAAGAAAGTGTGCAGCTCCGAAGCTCGGAGCGCTGTCCGGGAGGGAGAGGCCCTGGACACACAGCCTGCCAAGCGCACATCTGCTCTTCCTCACGGGAAGCTGGCGCGAGGGCCGAGCTGTAGCTGTCATGGGAGGAGGGTGCGGACAAGAGGCCCTGGAGCCGGTTACATGTGTGGAACACAGATCAGGGTCCCAGGCAGAGGGATCCTGAAGCCAGGGCTTTCTGTGTGGTCCTGGGGCCATGTCCTCACAGGTGCGCGACCCACATCTGCAGGTTTGGTGTCCGAGTGGATTCGGAACCCTGACAATCGTGTGAAGTGTGTTCACCCCATCTCTTTCCTGCTATGGGCCATGCCTTGTCCTGCACAGAATTTGGCATGATCTCATGGATCTGCACAATGAGGAGGGTCGGGAAGCATGATTACCCCCACCCCACCTCATGCCACCAGATGGACTGAGGCATAAAGTGTCTGCCGTTGGTGGCAGAGGGAGCTGTCAAAGGCAGGGTTCCACCTCCCCAGCCCGTGGCAAGTGTGCATTCTGCCCTGGTCCAAACCGCACCCCTCCACATAGCAGCCCTGGGTCCTTGGAGGTGTCACCAAGCCTCTCTGTGGCTCAAGCTCTGTCTCTATCAAACTGGCACACTTGTCGCAGCCACCTCCCAGGGTTGAGGTATCAGGCCGTTTGCGCTCACAGAGACAGAGCCTGGTGTTTGGTGCAAAGACAAGGCAATGTCTTTGCCAAACCCGGAAACGTCACTGCTCACTCTCTGGTTTCGAGGTGGATGGTTGTGTCCTTTCTCCTCCTGCTCACCGCTCTGCTGCCCGGCGAGGGAGTTGTGGTCAGTAGATCACGGTGGGCTCGTCCCTGTGGAGCCACGTGGCCATGGTGGGTGGCCATCCCACGCCCAGGATGGCTGGCTGTGGTGCCGGCAGGGCCTGTCCTCTGGGCCACGGGGCGTTTTCATGCTGTGCTCTTCAGCCGCCCTTTGCCTTCATTCGATTACACCCAGCGCTGTGCTTTCCAGCCCAACTGGGGAAGGAACGGGGGTAGGGCTGGGGTGGGGAGGGAGATTCTGGTGTTACTGTGTAAGCAAACCAAAGCTGTGTCTTTCTATGGTCAGTGTCCTTAATCTGGGGAACCACATGCAGATTTTCTGATCTCATGTCAGCTTCTCTGAAATAAAAAAGTTCTCCCCCAAATCCCATGATTCCAGCGGGACAGGGTCAGTGTTTTCTCGGTGATAAAGTATGGGGTTCATCTAGTCTGGAAAACTGGCCACCCGCTCCCTCCCCATCCGTGTGAGGCACATTTGTCCTTAAGTGAGGTCCTTAATTGGCACGTCTCGGGTTCTGCCTTTACATTTATCTTCCACAGACAGTTCTCTGGCTCCTTTGCCCTTGGCATTTGGCTGGTCAGCCAGAACCTCTCGGGATGGAGAGAGAAGGCAAACCTCTCCCGTCCTTCCCTGCCCTGCCCGGACCTGGCCCTTCTGTGGGCGCAGGGAGGAGGGATGGACAGTGGGCATCTGTCTTTGTCTCAGAACTCATTGTCTCTCCTTCAGTCATAGCAGCCGTTCTAGAAGGCAGCTGGCCTTTCCCCAGCAGCCTGTATTCTGAGGGTCACCCAGGGAAAGGCAGGGAAGGAAGTGCGCTGGATGGAGAAGCATTTCTTTGGAGAATTTGCCGATTGAATAAGACGCGCGCGTACACAGTGTTCCGGGGCCGCTACGTTCCCCCAGCTCCCTTCCTCGCCCCTCCTTTGGCCATCACTCCACCCTCCTCCTGCGCATTCTCTTCCTAGAAAAGCACAAGCCGCGGTTGGTACCAAACACATGAGATACATCCATGCCAGGATCAGAGGCCCCGGACACCTCAACTGACACCAGTAACTTAACAACACACAGGCAGCGGCTGCTCCCCTTGTGAACAAAGTGATGGCACATACGGATACTCTGCCTTGGGAGTCTCCGAATGGCCATGTGTCCGAGATGCACATTTAATTTAATTCAATCTAATTCCGCCCCTCACGGAGGAGAAGCGAGCAGGTAAAGAAGGAAAGGCGTGAGCAGCGGAATCACTGCTTACGGTCATCCGGCCACGGGGCTGGGCTCCTCCTGCCTTCAGACTGCTGAGCCCAAGGTGCCTTCGTCACCCCGACTCCCTGCAAGGGAGCGCGATGGAGAAGAAGGGCGGGCCTCTTTCCCCGCCCCCTCAGCATTACTTTGCAGTCAGGTTCCGTTCAGGGACCAGATCCAGGCCCGGGACTGTTCTTTTAAAATCTCATTTGATTCTCACAGTCTGACGAGGTAGTTGTATTGATATTCCCACGTATAGAAGCAGAAATGGAGGCTCAGAGAAGTCAAGGGACCAGCACAGGGTCACACAGCCGCTAAGTCACGGGGCTGGGACAGCCTGGACCGTGGGATTCCAGAATGCTCTTTCTTTTCCTTTTTCGGTCAGGTTTATGGAGGTGTCATTTACATATGGTAAACGTTACCATTTTTTAGTTGCCTAGTTGATGAGTTTAGGCACATTTACCGTCTCACAATGGGGAAGTAGATCGTTGGATCACCCCAAAAAGCTCTTTTGTGTCTCTTTAGAGCCAGCCCTTCCCTCCACCCTTAGCCCCAGAACCTGCATTCCTTGCCATCACACCCTAAAGTGCAATCAACCCAACCCCCAAAGCAAGGAGTTCACACCGCCAGGAGGACGGCATGTTCACACAGGCCTGCAAATCAACGAAATCACATTGCAACAACTTGCAGACCGTGCCCCGAGCAGCAGCAGCCATGCAGGAACACGACGGGGGTGGCGGCATCTCCTGTCCTTGTCCCTGTGAGTCACTCCCCGTCTCAAGCAGCAGGGACGGCTGTCGGCGAGCAGGGGGGAACCTCCGCGCTGGTCTTGACGTGGGATCCTGCCCCGCTCCCTGAGCTGACGCTCGCCTTCACTGCCTTCATTGCCCATCCGGGTCTGGGGACAAGGCTGTGGCGAGGCTTTGCTGGCCACACAGCCCCCAGGGTGACCCGGGCCCAGGGGTCCCTTCGGCCGCGCTCTGCTCCGCACCCCGAGGGCCGTCACCAGGGTGAACTCTGATTGGGAGAGTCACCAGGGTGAACTCTGATTGGGAGAGCTAGATGTAGTTTATTTGGTTTCCTCCTTGCACATTTATTTCCAAAGTTTTCATAATGAGCATATCCTCCTTTTATAACTAGGAAACAGTGTGTTTTCAGAAGAATTATTGGCCCGAAGAAGAATATAAAGGTAGAAAATACTCATTTAAAAAATAAGGCTGTAAGGTAAGCTATAAATGGAAAGACAAGAAACAAAATCCCCAAACAGGAAGGGCCTTGCTTGTTTCTGTCCCCCCAAAGGCCAGGATGAGGCACGGGAGAGCAGAGTGTTGTGGGGAGGGGGGAAGGAGGTCCAGCCTCCAGGGCTTACAGAGGCGGGAGCCGGAGCCGAGGAGGCTTAGAGGGGATCAGGCAGGATGGTGCTCCTTGCCTGGAAGAGCCCATCATTTTTAAAATGAACATTTTTAAAAAGCCAAGCCAGCCGAAGCTGGTTTGGCTCAGTAGATAGAGCGTCGGCCTGCGGACTGAAAGGTCCCAGGTTTGATTCCGGTCAAGGGCATGTACTTTGGTTTCGGACACATCCCCAGTGGAGGGTGTGCAGGAGGCAGCTGATTGATGATTCTGTCTCATCAATGTTTCTAACTCTCTACCCCTCTCTCTTCCTCTCTGTAAAAAATCAATAAAATTTATATATATAAAAAAAGCCCAGCTAGTGTGACTCGGTGGTTGAGCAAGGACCTCTGGACCATGAGGTCCCGGTTCGATTCCCTGTCTAGGGCACATGCTCTGGTGGTGGCCTTGATCCCTACTGTGAGGCGTGCAGGAGGCCGCTGATCCATGATTCTCTCTCATCACTGACGTTTCTCTCTCCCTCTCGCTTCCTCTCTGAAATGAATTTAAAAAAATTCTATGTAAAAAAGGAACCACAGCTAAGGTTCTCTCTGACATTCGTGTCTACACCTTCAGGCATTACATGAGTGCTGTTTTGAATGCTCAGTTTTCAGAATGCTACCAGGAGAATTATAAAAATTTAAACATCTCTGAGGCAAGAAGTCAGATCTGTCCTGTCCTCGTCACGAAATGTTGGCATCCAAGTCTCCTCTGCTTTTCAGAAAATGTTAGGGGCCCCGGTTTGGGAGCGGCCTTGAATGACGTGGCTTTCACGTTCCCCAGAAACCACTGGCTCAAGGACTCCCTGGCCCCACGCGGTCATCCATGCCCCACGGACCGTCCAGCTGTCAGTCCGTTTCACTGTGCGTTCGCTGTGGTTTCACTCCTCCGTTCACTGAAAGGCCGATGTTTCTTCCAAGAGACCCATGAGCCTTTGTCCATAACACATGACCTATAAAACCATGGACACACCTCTTGCTACTTGATAAACACGGTGGTGGGAAGAAAGCAGAGAAAACGTGCAGGAGGATGCGCTGAGGTCTGTGGGCCCGTCTCCATCGGATGCCTCTCCAGGGCTGGATGTCAATCATTCAAAGGGTTTGCAATGTGGGAGCCAGCTGCAAGCGGCTTCCTGTTCTGCCTCCTGTGGATGAGCCGACTGAGGGCCCGCTGGGCATGATGCTACCATCCCCGGGGCGCTGGAGCCATGAGGGCGTCAGCCATGAGGACGTCCGGGTGCACAGCGTGGAAGGAAGGCAGCTCCTCGGAGAGAAAGTACTCGAGGAGAAATGCATCACCAGGAGCAAGCTGGCGCTGAGTGGCACTTGCTAACAAGAGCGTAAGCCACTGAGGGGATGGGGCGGCGTCTTCTTTCCTTCTGTGCCACGTCTCTGCAGCTGCTTGGCAGACAGAGCCCATGGGCAGCCAGATGTTGAAGGCAGAGGGCAAAACGCTAAAAAGCACCTTCAAACAAACTCTCCCTTCTCTCTGACTTTTAAATTGATCTGAGAGAGAGAGAGAGGAAGGGAGAGCGAGAGAGAAAGAAACGTTGATTGGTTGCCTTCCGTATGCACCCAACCGGGGACGGAACCTACAACCTGGGTATGTGCCCTGGTCGGGAATTGAAACCACGACACTCAGTGTATGGGATGTCCCTCAACCAACTGGGCCACACTGGCCAGCCCCTTCCTTCTCTTGATACACAGATGCCATCAACTTGATGTCGCCAAATGATGCCTCTTGTGGAAAACAGTGTCTCGGATGGACAGGTGGGGAGTGCGCACTTCCTGAGTGTCAGGCCCCTGCATGTGACTGGTGGAGCCAGAAGTTAGAAAGGGAAAGGAGTTTGCCAAAACCGGTGTTGCTCAGTGGATAGAGCGTCAGCCTGTGGACTGAAAGGTCCTGGGTTCGATTCCGGTCAAGGGCATGTACCTTGGTTGTGGGCACATCCTCAATAGAAGGTGTGCAAGAGGCAAGCTGACTGATGCTTCTGACTCTCTATCCCTCTCTCTTCCTCTCTGTAAAAAATAAATAAAAATATATTTAAAAAAGAAAAAAAAAAGAAAGAGAAAGGAGTTTGGGTGAGGGATTTCCCCTGAGATGCACAGCTGGTGGGGACCTATCACTCACACTCCTTCCCAGCAGGTGGGGAGCCCCCTTGACTGGAATCGAACCGGGGACCCTTCCGTCCATAGGCTGATGCTCTATCCACTGAGCCAAATGGGCTAGGGTGCTTATCATGCCTTTTTTGCAGTACTTTTGATTTTCCTAAACTATTGAATTAAAATATTATCTTTTCCATCTCACTGAGGGGTAATTGACAAAATTGTAACCCACATAAGGAGGGCGCCACGAGGATCTGATGTATGTCTACCACGTGAAAGATTCCGCCTCCGAGTTAATGACCACGTCCATCACCTGGCATATGTACCTCTTTCTGCCTGAGACCTGAGTTCCGCTGTCCTGCCCCCTTTCAATTATACAGCAGTGCTATCAACGGTAGCCATCGTGTTCGACTTAGATCTTCATCTTAGACCTTTCACCCATCCCTCTATGGGTCTGCCATCCCTAGCCCCTGGCAACCACCGGTCTACTCTCAGTTCCTATGAGTTGAGTTATTTTTCCATATTCCACATGTAAGTTATCCTGCGTGGTATTTGTCGTAATTAATGAGTTTGTTGGTGCCCCTTATACAGGGCTGGGCAAGAGTAGGCTTATAGTTGTTCATATGGAAAAAGACACACAGGTTACGATTATTGCAATAGTTTTTACTTATTTATTTGTATTGCTGAAACACGGTCTTACTGATGTGAGACCAGCCCCCGGATGTAGCTTGGGAATCTCAGACCTGCCTCCATAGCCACTCCAAGCTCAAGGTTGGGGAGAAATGGATCTGGAGTCAGTTATTTACAGAAGGCTGGCGTGGCCCGTTCCTCGGGTGGAGTATCTTATGTAAGGGATCGTCCCTGATTTTGCAACTTGGTTGAAAAGAGTCACCCAGCCAAATCCTGTGCTGAGTCACACATCTCTCACCAGACCGATCGTGTAGACCCTGTGGGTGGCCTGCTCGGTGTGGACTCCCCGGGCTCAGGCAGGTGTGAAGGGACAGCTGCCACTTCCTGCCCACTCTGCGCTGCCTCGGGGCTCACCTCCTGCCTCGGGGCTTCCTGCTTGTTCCTGGCAGATGCTGAGTTTGAGACGCTGCCCAGGGTAGCAGTGCTGGGAACTGATGCTATAGCGCATGTCTGGGACCAGGAGAGGCAGGGGCAGGTGATGATAACTCACTCGCCTTCCTCCCACCAGGGTCGGTCCTCAGGCACAGAGATCGCCCTGCCAAGAGGGCACAAGATCAGCGTGGCATGCACCTGGCAGTGCCATCTGGAGGAGGAACCCTCCATCGCCTCTCTCTTCCTCCTTCCCACCCTTCTTCCTTCCTTCCTGGCGCCCCCTCTCCCTTGTGTAGGACCAACAACATCTGTCTCAGGCTCTGCTTTCTGGGAAGCGAAAGGAAGACATGGTCTTTGTTATTTCCTGTAGCCCTTGCTGCAACGGACTGTCAGGCAAAAAGACTCCCCAAATGACACCTTTTAATGCCATTCCTGCCTTTTTATAGACCCTTGGCATTACTAGATTATTAGGAGGAGCAATCAGATACGCACTCTCTGGTTAGGCTCCTTTAACTGGGGGTTTATGAAATCCTGAAACCCTCTCTGGTTATTTGCTAGCGTCACCGGGGAAGGATGTGGGATGGGAGCTGCTGGGCGGGGGTCTGAGAGATCCTCAGACCCTCAATCCTCAGGCTTCCTCGCTGTCACTCAGCAGATCCACAGTCTGGGTCGGAGACGAGGGTGACTGCAGGGCTGTGACTTTAACTTCCCGTGACACGTCCTTAGATGGGCATTTACCATTTCCTAGTGGTGAAGTGGGGACCATAGAAAAAGAGGAAAATGCTTGGAGGAAAATGTCTGTGTTCTAATAAACTGAGGAGTTTTCTTTCTTTCTTTTAAAAAAAAATGTATTTTATTGATTCCAGAGAGGAAGGGAGAGGAAGAGAGAGGGAATGAGAGATAGCAACATCAATGACAAGAAAGAATCACTGATAGGCTGCCTCCTGCACAGCCCACAATGGGGGATCAAGCCCACAACCTGGGCATGTTCCCTGACCTGGGATTGAGCTGTGACCTCCTGGTTCATAGGTCAATGCTCAACCACGGAGCCATGCCGGCTGTGCCAGAGGAGTTTTCTTATTTGTGATCCAGAGGGTAAACTGCGTGGCATTCACTTCCTCACACAGGACCCTTGTCCCTTAAAGAGGCCTTGGGAATGGGGGCAGGGATGGTGTCTTGAGATGGTGGAAGAGGGCGTGCCCCAGTGTGACCCAGGAGGATGGGCTCAGGGCTGGCTTGAGCAGTGGGGACTCTGGTTTCAGACAGTTGAAAAAGGCAGGGACTGCTATTCTTCTAGACCCTTCGGAGAGCACGGAAGAAGTGCCGGGTCTGGGGTGGGACAAGATGTCGCAGAGGGTCCCAGGTAGGATTGCTTTATGAACATGAAGTCATTAGGGTCGGGTTAGGGCTGGAGTTGACCAGGAGAGGACCTGAATGAGAACATCTGTGTCAAGCACCACGACAAGGGGCAGACAACAAGAAACGTGGTGAGATTCTTCTGGAAGCAGAATTATGAGGAGACTCCTGCCTCTGGTTCTGCTGTGATGAAATTGGGGCTGATTTTTTACCTTCACCTACCCCCTCAGCCACGGCTGTTCTCAGAGGCCATGGCAATGGGCTCTCTAGATCAGGCTGAAACATGGAGGCAAATCTGCTGATGAGAAGGTGTTGAATGCCACATGCAGCAAGCTCTTCTACCCGTGTGCCTGGTCCTTTAGGCATTTGGACAGTATGTGCCGCACACTCGCTTTAACCTGGTGATGGTGGCCGCATGTTTTGTCGGACAGAAGCTCCCTGCCTTCTGCATGCCATAACATACTATGTTGGATTGGTGTGTAACCTGGATGATGATGGTGGTGGTGGTGGCCAGGATATCACTGAATCACTTCTGAAAAGAGCCCAACATCTAGAATCTCACGCTGGAGTTTGCCCCAAAGATAGTTTTCATCATGCCCCTCCCCTTTAACATGCCATCTTATTTATTAGTCCAGTTAGAACAGTGATATTCTTTTTTTTTAAAAATATTTTTATTGATATTTTACAGAGAGGAAGGGAGAGAGATAGAGAGCTAGAAACGTCGATGAGAGAGAAACATCGACCAGCTGCCTCTTGCACACAGCCAAAGTACATGCCCTTGACCGGAATCGAACCTGGGACCTTTCAGTCCGCAGACTGACGCTCTACCACTGAGCCAAACCGGTTTCGGCTAGAACAGTGATATTCTTGAGATGTGGCTGCTTCTGTTCAGCAGGCAACACAGGTTCTCAGGATGCTGAGCTCATGATTGGTGCTAACGGATGAAGGAGGAGGGATCTTCTCTCACTTGGCTATGAGAGTGAGTGGGGAGAACAGGCAGCCTCCTCCTTCAGGGCACTAACTTCTCTCATCTCATGAAACAGGACTTTCCCTGTGGACATTTGGGGAATTACATTCCATCCATCCATTTGTCCATCCATCCATCCATCCATCCATCCATTTCAACATAACCTAGCTATGGATTCCTATGTTATTTAAACTTTAATAAAAGATCTCACAGTCATTCTACAATTGATCCCTGTTCTGTCAGGTTGACTCTGCTTCTTTCTCTACGTCAGATGCCTCAAACTCGCTGGGTGCTAATGAAGTCAAATTGACCTTCACAGGGGACGCCCCCTGTCCCGTTACTTCCCACCTGCTGAGGGAGGCCCTCAGGGGGCCACTGGAGATGCTCAGGCTCAGGTTTAAAGGGAGCACTTTGGGACCAGCATCTCTGGGTCGGAGTTATGTCTCTGCCATTTCCCAGCTGCATGACCTTGATCAAATCTCCTCTGTGCCTTTAGGATGCAATCTGGGAAGTGAGGCTGACGAGGACAAGAATGGTGTGTACCTTGTCAGGGATGTTGTCAGAATTCTAAGAGTCCCTGATGCCTGGGAGCCTTGGAGGGTGCCTGGCCAGGGCATGTGTGTGCTGTGGCCAGCCCAACACCAGCCTGACTTACACTGTCCTCATTTACCGGGGAATTTCAGCCGCCTCGCCTGGTGATAAACAATCATGGGTGATGACCACTGGGAACCTGGCACCAGAAAAGCTCTTGGACAATTACCTCACTGCTCTCAGCCTTGTCTTAAAAATGTCCCGAAGTCTCAGAGAATTCTGAAAAAAGGTGCTTTCAATGACTAGTTCTTTTTGTCAGGATCATTTTCTGATCCGAGACACCATCTCCCTATGACATGTATCAGCTGCATTTCGCCTCCATCAGACGAGACCTGAGACAAAACCCTGTCTTAGGAATCCTGGGAAAAGGTCTCCTTTTTGTCCCCCGAGTGCACATCATTTGGTTTCTAAAAGGTGATCTTTTATAAAGTGAAGTATTCATGACATTTGAAAGGTGTCAATGTTTAAGGTAGTTAAAGACAGCGGGGTTGAGAGTGCGCCTGTTTTGCATTTGTAAGCCATTTAACTTGACTTTATTCAGCTCTAGAACACTATCCTTTTATTTTGTGGAATTTGATTTGTTTTAATGAGCCATCTATGCATAATGCGGGGATAGGGAGGGTCTCAACACCCAGACGGTTGTTGATCCTCCACAGTGGTGATTAAAATACCATCCAGTGCAGTGAACTTACCACCTCCTCTGTGTGCGAAAGGGGATAAACCCAGAATAAACCCAGGCAAGAAGAAGGGCATTTTTACTTGCAGATCTATCTTTCAGAAATGTGTGATTTGGTTTAAATGAAGAGGCTGAACATTACAGGTTTATATAATGATGCCACGATATGGGGACCTCAGGGGAGTGTGTTGAAGAACAAATGATGTTTAGCTAAGACCTGCATAGGAACATGGGAGAGACCCAGCATTCTGAACATGTAAGGTGTTCTAAAACATGAAGAAGGGACCCACATGTATGTAAACTTTCCAGCTTGTCACCTTTCCTTCCACTTCCGGCCAGAGAGAAGTGGTTTTTCCCCCTCTCAGAATGAGACAGGGAACCTCCTGACCTGGGTGGGCATTTGCACTTCACATTGACTGGTGTGGGGTGTGCATTTGCGTGTGGTAGACGTGGTAACAAACAGGAGCCTTGAGGTTGCCTCTCGTGGGTTGTCATCTACAAAGGCAATATGCGTACACAGGATGGTTAACTTCACTAACACGAGTGTTTATTATTCACCCTATTTATTCACACTAATCAGAACCCCAAAGCAGCCTTTTCTCACTCAAGGTTGACTAAGGACCCAGGAATTTCTCCTGACAACATCGAATACTAATGGAAACTGATTAACTGCTTATTATTTTCTTGATATTATTTTTAGGCTGAAGTCTTGGACCAAAATATAAATTTTGAGGGCACCTTTATCCCTTAGCAGGAGTCACCCCTATGGTTTTCTCCTTGCCCCGTGCTCTGCCTCTCTCTCCCCGGTCCCATGCAGATAGTTATGTAACAGTGACAATTGCTGCACCACACGGAACCTCTGGGCCAGGAAGTGCAGTCTCCAGTCTTGACCGCAACCTTAGACAAGTCAGTCTTCCTACCTGGCTTCATTTTTTTTCCACCTAAAAGTTAGAGGCTTTACATCTCTTCAATCCTTTTCAACTTAAAGCATGTTTTCTGATAATTACCAGAAAATTCGACCGACAAAATACTTCTCTCTCCAGGGCTTACAATTCTGACCATCGTGTTATTTAAAAAGCAGTAGCTAAAGAAGCTTTGAGGAACGTGCTTATGTGTTTACATGTATATTTCACTCAGCTCCCCGACCTCATACCCAGACCACCTTGCTCAAAGATGCAAATCCAACCATGAAATAGTCATACTTCTGGTCAACCTGGTAAAATAAAAATGTACGGGGATCCGGGGAGAGAGGCATAAACAATGACAGCAAAGTAACTCAACAATAGGGAACATGTCACTATCAGCCTGATATATTGGTTGACCAAAAGTTACCGTATTTTTCGGACCATAAGACGCACCTTTTCTTCACCAAATAGTGGGAGGAAAAGTGCCTGCGTCTTATGGTCCGAATAGAAGAAGTGCCTGCGTCTTCATGAATTCTGACTCTAGCGAAGAAGAGTTCTTGGGGTTTTCAGAAGACTAGAGTACTCAAACCTTTGTCTTTATGTGTTAATGACAGTGATAATGGTTCTCAATGCCACTGTTGACTGCTGTTCAGTTTTTATGGTTCAAATATTATTCTGTTATACTTTATTAAATATTTTATTACACTATTTGGTTCAGAATATTTTTCCCCTATTTTTCTCCTCTAAAAACCAGGTGCGTCTTATGGTCGGGTGCGTCTTATGGTGTGAAAAATACAGGTATTTAAATAAGACATTGAACACTGTGGTTGGAATGATGAAGGTGAAGGCGCCGATATTCTCACAGACACCTGGCTGTTTCCCTCATATTTTCATTAACGGAGGTTATGCTCCGTCAATACCAGTCTCTCCTCTACTGTCCCTGGATATGAACAAGGGAGGCAGCCTGTGCCACTTCAGTAGATCCTTTCTTAGGTCGATCCTTTCCTGGTCTCAGGAGCGCCTTGCTTTAACCTCCTGAGCCAAAGTAACAGAAGACTTGATATAATGAAAGAGATACTTGAAACGATAAGAGAGACAACATAATTCTGAATATATCTGATAACGATTTCTTTTCTTTTCTTTTTACCTTAGAGACAAGGTGCTGGCGCAACCAATGGAAAAGACAAGACGTCTGGCGAAAACGGTAAGACCACACGAGTAGTCCCACTCCCTACTGTTTCCCCACCCGCAGCCCTGGGCACGCGGCAGGTGCGGATCCTGCCCTCCACAGCAATCAGCTCGCCCTGCATGTCTGTGCTTCGGTGCAGAGTGGATCTTAGCAATTCTCAGTAGCGCCATGGTCTGGTTTTACAGGGGAAGCCGAGCTAGCTAAAGGCAGTGGTAGGCACAGTTCCCTCCCCAAAGGAGGACTCCCATTTTGGGCAACAGGATAATTACAAGGCAAATATAGTTCTCTGCTTGCTTCATTAGGGTTGGTGAGAACCACCCCAGTTGTTGTGAGGATAAAATAAGATCAAATGAGCTAAGTGCTTTGAAAGCTGTGAAGTGCTCGACTCCTTAAAGGACGTTTTCAAATCTGCACAGGGCTGGCCCCAGGGGAGGGGCGAGAGCTGTGTGTGTCCCTGCGGTCGCTCATAGAAACTAAAAGTGTGCAGTGGAGACTGGGTTATTTGTGTCCTGGGACTCCAGCCTGCACGGGGGCCTTACATTGTAGGAAGGATCATATGTTATGGACGGGGAACTAAGGCGTGGCGTGGAGGAGCTGGGATGTGACCAGGAACGGGAAGAACATGGCCTTTGAAGGCCAAAGTCAGTAACAACCCTGCGACGACTGGGGTCATGACGTCTGGAAGTGAACTACAGACATTTTCCTAAAAATCTAAGTTGCTTCATTTCTTATTCTTCAGTTCAGAATACGGGAAGATCATCTTGGAATTTCTGAGTCAACCTAATAATACCTTCCACTGAAAATCAGATTATTTCATCCTGTTATCGCGGGTACCCAGAGAGCCCTTTTATCTTAATGTATATTTTCTCCCAATACCAATGAAGCTGCCTACCTGTGTGGAAGGAGCAGGCACCCAGGAGAATAGAGCTGCGAAGCGCGGAGCATTAAAATGTTATGAGATTTGGATAGCAGTCAGATGATCGTAAGTAGTCAATTAGTCCCAGACTTCATTAGTCATCGACGAGGCAGAGTGTTCTTATTTCAAATATCACACACGTGGTTTGGGTCTCCGCTTACCACTTAAAGCATGAGGACGAGGGAGCGTGCTATGGGCGCCCCGGAGATTGCAATTCGGGTCGCAAAAGACACACGTCAGAGCCATTACAACCCCAGAGGGACCTCCTGGGTTCTGCTGGCGTGTTGTTATATTAAATGTTACCTCAAGGGGGCCATTGGCTGGGAACCTAGACTCTCGTTTTTGTTGCCATGGTATTTATGGATGTGAAATATGACGTGTACCCACCCCGTTCCCAGAATGCCTTTTCACTCCCCAGCCTCTGAATGCACGACCCAGCAAGCTCCGATGTTCTTCATAGCCTTTGTGGCGTGGAGACAGGTTTTTCAGAAATACAGAGCTTTCCCCCCTCCCCCCCAAATGCATACACACTTTGAAGAATTATTCATTCCAACGGGTTCACTCGGTAAAGAAAGAAACATCAGTTGAGCTCGCAGATGTTAAATGTGTATACATTTTTTTGGGGGACACCCTATATAGGGTTACTATTATTTTTCTAATTAAAAAAATGAATTCATTAGGATCTCGGTGGCTCAGAGATTTTCATTCCCCTATGAACAAAGCACCTTCATTATCTGATTAGGCTGAGAATTTCATTTTTTTTTTTCTTGACACAATGCCCTACTTGAGTGAAACGAGAGTAGTTCCTAGCTCCGGTTGCAATGCCTCTCCTGCGGTGAGTCCTTAGGCACAGACGCAACCTTCTGACTCTCCATTCTGCATCGCCCACGTTCAGCTTGGGGAAGGTCAGAAGAAGTTTTTTGTTTTTTTGCCCATGGCAATGTTTCTGAGTATCTGGATCCGCATCTTGAAACTCGGGCATCCGGAGAGGCGAAGAGTTAAATTCTGTATTGACACAGAGAAGTAGAAAAACACGGGAGGGAAGTGGCTGCTGGGAGGACTCCAATCCCCGGGAAAGATTTATGAATAATAAGGCTCTGACGGGCTGGCTCCCAGGGCTTGGAGGCTTACCCCAGCGAAATTGGATTTCTAAATCGGGAATGGATTTCTCCCGACTTGGTGAGCGGCGATACATTTGTTTCCAAAAGGCTCTGTCTTTGGAGGGGAAAGGCAGAGCGGTGCCTGATTTTAGCAAAAGAATCCCCTCCGATCCGGCTGCCGGCGAGTGCCCGGAGGCAGTTATTATACGGAGCCAGCGGTGGGGCCAAGGGCAGTGGCATGGTCTTGAGTCTGGGGTGCCCGTGTTTTGGGGACACAGATTTTGGCTTGAGAAATTTCTAGTAGGTGTGGGGAGCTGCTCGGGGCACACAGATTTAGTTTGCTTTGATATAATGACATGATGGCTAACAGTGAATAACTTGAAATGTTGTTTTGAATAAAACCCAAACCGTAGCAGTCTGTCTCAGATTTAGATTTGAGGACACACACACACCCACCCACCCACACACACACACACAGACACACACACACACACAGACACACACACTATAAATGTATTTTTCTGCTGTCAAGTCGGTGGAGAGATTGATGGAGCAGGGCATGATTCATAGACAGATAGATACATTATTATTAATTGGAGCATGGTTTTTCCAATAAGAAATAAAACCTCGATATTCCCCAAGCACTGTACACACGCCCTCCTTGGCTCCAGATCAGCCCGTAGGAGCTGAAAATCTCCCTTCGGCATGCTTGGTGCCTGATGGGCCGACCTCTCAGTACCAATGACCCGACCCGGGCAGCATCTGCCCGGGGCCCGCTTGCTCTCTCACTGCTGTGGCTTGGGGAAGGGCGTGGGTGAGGTTGCACGTGGGAGGTGAGAGATCAGCGTGGCGCAGGAGGAAGCCAGTGGTAGTGACGGAGCGCTCAGTGCCCGGCTTGAGAGAGAGGGTCTCTCTGGCAGGGCTGGGCCGGCTGTCCTGCTTCTGAGCCCGGAAGGTGGGGATGGACGGCAAGGGGAGGAAATGCGATTTCTAAGGAGGCTACAGGGGGCTCGTGCCCTGCGTCTGTCTAAAGCGGCGACGTGACTTGGTCTTGCTGCAGAGAGGGCGGGTGACAGAGGGGAGCCCTCCGCCTGCAACGGAGAGTCTCGGCTTTTCCAGGTGGCGTGAGCGGCGTCGGGGAGCAGGGGTTTGTGAAGCTCTAGTCCCCACGGCGACCTGAGGTGCCAGTTCTGCGCGAGCCGCAGTGGGAGTGCAGCTGGGAGCTCCCTGTCCTGAGCTGAGCCTCTTGGAAAAGGGAAAAGGCAACGGGGGATGATGAGAGTCAGCGTGTACCAGACACGTGCAGTTTAAAGTCTTCCCGGGCTGGCCTGGCTGGCGTAGCTCAGTGGTTGGATCAGGAGGTCGTGGTCCGATCCCTGGTCGGTGCACATGCCCAGGCTGTGGGCTTGATTCCCAGTGTGGGGCGTGCAGGAGGCGGCTGATCCATGATTCTCTCTCATCTTTGATGTTTCTGTCTTCCCCTCCCTCTCCCTTCTCTGAAATCAATAAGCATATATTTAAAAGACAAATAAAATCTTCATGGCTGCGTCTGGCTGTGGAATGACAGCCCTGAAGGATGGATCTTTAAGCTGGGCTGCGATTCGGAGGCCAGGAGCTCTCACCTCTCCCCGCTGCTGTGATACAGCCCAGGCCGCCCGCCGCCGTGCCGGGACCCTGCGTGCCGCCGTGAGCACCGCAGACGCACGGGGCTTTCAAGGCGCAAAGCCGAAGGACTCTGGTCTCCATCTGGGTCTCTTGTCTCTCCCCCCCCCCCCCAATTTGAAGCAACCAGAAAAGAGTAAAAACAGCAGTGGATGAAACACATAGTGCAGTGGGCCTTGTCCTTTGCCCCGCTGGCTGGGAACACTCTAAGATGTACACCGAGTGGCCAGATTGTGATGATCTCTGAACGCATAATACTCTGGCCACTCGGTGTATATCCTATATAATAAAGGGCTAATATGCAAATTGCCCCTAGACCAGGAGTTCGACCTGCAGGCAGGCTGGCCAACCGCCATGTCCCCTCCCCCTGGCCAGGCTAGCCGGACCCCAGCCATGCACAAATTCATGCACCGGGCTTCTAATATATATATGTACACTGAGTGGCCAGATTTTTATGCGTTCAGAGATCATAATAATCTGGCCACTCAGTGTATATTCTAGGAGGAAGACTCGAATACACAGGTGGCTCTGGTATTGACCCAGATGGGGAAAGAGTGAGACAGCAATTGCTCCTTAAAGCCAGACCTTCACGCATTGGGGTCTCCACGCCAACCCGGTCAGGGAGGAGTGTGTGGAGGTTATTTCAGGAGTGGGCGCTGACCGAGGATGTATTGCCATCAACGTCAGCTGGGACAGCAGGTTCCTTTCCTGCGTGTAGTTGGCGTCACGATCACCTCCGTGTGCAGGCACCACCTGGTTAAATGCGGCTCCTGTCACCCTCGGAACTCACGAGAAACCTCTTCAGCTCGGCGGGATGCGTGCCCATGCCCGGTACCATTCTCTGCACCCGCACACCGTGCCCAAGTGAACTCACTCTTACACAACCTTCTGGTTCGCCGCAGACTTGGCGCGTGGGCAGGGGGCCCGCCCGGCAGCACTTCCTCAGGAAAGCAGGTGCTTTCTGAGGTCGCCCCTCCACCGGAGGAGGAGAGCTTTGGCCCGCTGGCCTTCGGGCCAGTCCCACCGGCCTGCCTCCCCTTGCCCTCTCCGCTGAGCGCCCTCTGCCCCCGGGGTCCCGGTTGTAAACTGGCAGCTAGGCGGGCTGTGGTCGGAGCCCCTGGAACGGAACTGGTAACGGGCTTACGTGTTGGCCAAGCTGAAAATGTAGTCTCAGCAGCCCACTGCGGACCCGTAGTTTCACGGCTGGCTTTGCCCCGTGGCCAGGTAAGTCTCTATGGAACGAATACAAAAGACGTTTTACGTAAATGTTAAAGGCACGCTTTACAATCAAATGCCCATTGCATTTTGAAGTTATGTATCCCATGTTCTTACAAGCTAACATCTTTGTAAAGTACGATGCTTTGTAAAACACCGTGTAACGCGAGGCGAGAACGCTCTCGACCTGTCCGCAGTGTGCTACCTCACCTTTGGCAAGGACATCTGTCCCCAGAGGAATCACAGGGACAGCCATGCTCATTTTTCTTTTTTAAATCCTCACCCGATGATATTTTGTCATTGATTTTTTTGTTTTTTTGTTTTTGAGACAGGAGAAGGGGAAGGGAGAGACACAGAGAGAAACTTCGACGTGAGAGAGACACGCCGATGAATTGCCTCCCACACACGCCCCAGGCTGGGGCCAGGGATCAAGCCTATAACCGACGTATGTGCCTTTGACCAGAACTGAACCCCCAGCCCTTCAGTCTGAGGGCCGGTGCTCTAACCACTGAGCAACGGGCTAGGGCAGCCATGTTAATTTTAAAAACCAAAACATTCAAGCCATATGCTAATTTGTGGGCCTATCCATGTATCTTCCCCTTCCTTCCTTCTTCCTTTTTTGAGATTAAACATTGGATACATTTAGACTAACTGAAGATAGAATTTTGTTCCATATCATACGGAGAAGGCCCTTCTGCTTTAGTGCAAAACTAAAATGATAAATCATGCTACAAATTGTCATTGAAGATCTTTTAAGCCATGATACAGACAGACTAAGAGAATGACAACCCTACCCCTAGGAGTCCTGGCCAAACCAGGAAACTGGAGTGTTGCATTTTCTTCTTATCAACTACTAGTATGGAAATATTATTTTTCAAGGGCGTGGCAACGTTTTACTTTTTGTAAGTAGGTAAGACACTCATAATTTTGTTAGTTTGCACAGCAAGCAGCTTTCCAGAAGAGGGAAGCGGCGTGAATTTCAGCCGGCCTGCGTGGTGAGACGGTGTACAGATGTGGGTTGCCTATCAGCGGTCACCCCACTGGGGAGGGCGCGGGGAAGCGCCAATGCTTCCTGGGAAGGGATGTTCCCCACAGATGGGCCCCATTGTCTCCAGAAGCTGCCCTTCCTCCTTGGGCTGCACCTGCTCTCCCGTCCGAGTCGCTCAGGGAACCCGGAGCCCGGGTGCCCTTTGGGGATGGCTCTGGGCTGTCCGTGCAGCCACCACAGGACTCGCTTCAGACCAGGGGGCAGATCCCCCCGTGTCTCCCCAAAAAGCCCCGGGCCAGGATGCTAGAACAGAGGGCCGGGGTCGGGGAGGGGACGGAGAGATGGGGGCAGCCTGCTATGAGCGCGCTGAAGTTCCACCGAGGTAGTTTGCCCTTTGTCTGTGCCAGCCCTCATAGTCCGGGACACAGGGCGTGTCCCACCCGTGCTAACGGTTCCTGAAGATCTGGTGCCACTTAGACCAGGGGTCTGGTCCGCAAACTGCGGCTCGAGAGCCACATGCGGCTCTTGGGCCCCTGGAGTGTGGCTCTTCCACAAAAGACCACGGCCCGGGTGAGTCTATGTGGAAGAAGTGGCGTTAGAAGAAGTTTACGTTTAAAAAAATGTGGCTCTCCAAAGACACGTCAATCGCTGTGCTGTTGATAGTTGGCTGTGTGGACTGATGAGTTTGCCGACCACTGCCTGAGACCGCTCAGCGCAGAAGGGGGGGCTGTTCCCTCCAGTGCGGTTTTCATTTCCTCCTGAGCGGGCTGCCCCTCCTTGGTTTCCCGAAGGGGCCGGTGTTCATTGCCGCGAGCAGGCTGGGAGCAGATGGGCCCTGAATCCTCTTAAAAAATTTTCATTACACGATCGTGGACACGCGATGTTCTATTAGTTCAGGTGCATAACGCAGCGACTTGACATTTACATACCTCACCACGTGGTCACCTCTCGGTCCCGCACCCGTCCGTTGCCGTGCGGCCATCACGATGCCAGGGCCTGCATCCCTGCGCTGTCCGCCACTGCCCTGGCGCAGGGCTTCTGGTCCCGCGCAGACCTGGCCGAGCAGCCGGGGGCACCGCTGTGGCCCTGCCCCGGGCTCGGGCACCTCCCTGCTGGCTCTCCAGGGAGTCAGGAAGCAAAGGAATGCCCGGGTCCCCGCACATCAGATTGTGGGAGCAAGGGCACTCAGCCGAGGGCTCAGGAAGACCAGCCCCTGACGCCCCGCCCCCCTCAGAGCCCCCTAACAGGAGCCTCTGCTGAGCCGTCATTGGGTGGAGCATGGGTCACGCGTGAGGACAGCTGTGATGGGTGCCACTTAAAACTTCTGTTTTCAAAACTACCCTTACTTCCCAAAGCATTATTTTCCCTCCAGCGCGTCCTGAACTGCTATCTCTCGGTTTAAGCACAGCCGATAATTGGAAGCGTTTGGGTGTGGAAATTAATTTGAATCTAATTTTCCAAGTAAGGGGCATAACGCTGCCCTGCTCTTCCCGGCGTCCCGCACTTTCTAGTGGACGGGGTGGGCATTCCCGGATCGCTTTGTGTGTCGGTTGCCGTTTTGTGGGCTTTCTGGTTTGGGGTCGTACTTTGTAGGGGATTGAATGCGGCTACAAAGTCTTCAGCCCTAGGGGGGCCGGTTCTGAGGCCCCTCGCCCCGGGCCTCGGGGCATGCGGGGTGTGACCCGCAGACCGCTTAGCGCAATGCAGAGGGAGGCATGCACGGGCTTTCTGGGTTCAGAGTGGAAGAACTCGGCAGCTTCCCCGTTGTCTCTTCGGGATACGGGCAGAGAGAAGCCCGTTCCCCAGAAGCCATCATGGTTACAGGAAGCCCGAGCTGGTCTCCGGAGCAGCCCAACCAGCCAGCGACCGTGCTGGCTGCCCCGGGCCGGCTGGCAGGCAGGCGGGAGAAAGGCCTGCAGGCGACCCCGGCCCCACGGCCGACTGGCTGCAGCTGCTCAGGGAATCAGCGGAATGCCCAGCGGAGCCTGCCAACCTACAGACAGGGGCAGGGGACCCTCACTTCCTGTGTGTAGGCTGCTGAGTGTTGGGGCCATTCGTTCCGGGGCCACAGTTGCCCGGATCATACAGAAATCTCTCCTCTTTGTGCCGTGGGCCGGCCCCCTCCTCTCATGCTACTTCACGCACACCTGCAATTGTTTCAACCCCCTCCTTTTGCTGGTTAGAATATACTCTTTCCAGGATATAGATCTCGAGGCCCTTCATAACCAGAAAACTGATATTGCAAAAACGCTGTGGACGCTCGCTTGGTTCTGCTCGTTCATTCCACCAAGAAATGTTGGCCGAGCACCTAACAGGTGTGGAGGCTGTAAGCGAGCCGGCGGCGGGAGGTTTTCAAAGGAGAATGCCGGCAGGGCGGAGTGTGAAGACCTCGGCGGCGGGTGTATCCTCCTGGTCCTGGGAGGAGATGGGGGCCAGGCCATCGGGGTGCTGGGAGGCTGGCGAACCACCAGCGGGGCCGTCTGCAGAGGCGTGTGCAGGGCGTGGGGAGGCTCACCAAGAGCAGCAGCACCCGGACCAGCAGTGGCAGGGCCTGCGGGAGGCGCCGGCCCCGGAGCAGGTGCGGGTGGGGCCGGCCTGCGAGGCTGCCGCTGGGAGGGACAGGCTGAGCTGCGGGCACCGCGCACACGTTCGGGGTCGCTGGGCTTAGCACACGGCATCGTGCCCCGTTACACTTCTGTGCTGGACAAGCTAAACCACGTGTTTTTTTTCTTAATAGTGTACATTTGTCCCATGGAATATTTGGAGCATCCTGATACTGAACATTGTTTGTTTTTGTTTTTTTTTAAAAATCTGAAATCCGTATTTAACTGGAAAGTCTGTATTTTATCTGGCAGCTCTTGCAGAAAAGGAGGCCAGGGAATAAATGCCCAGATCTCTCTCTCTCTCTCTCTCTCTCTCTCTCTCTCTCTCTCTCTCCTGATTGCCTCTAGTGCCACCCATGGGACAAATGCAAGCAAAGCCACAGCTAAGAGGGGCAGAGGGTGGACAGCAGCTGGGGGGACGGGAGGGGGAAGGGGGGCGGCGGAAGGGAGGGGGGTGGGGGGCCGGCAGCCGCTTTTGGGGGGGGTGCAGGGGGGCGGGGAGGGTAGAGCTGAACATCGCCCTGGTTCTTGGCGCCTTTCTTCCCCAGGCCCTGGGTCCAGGTCACCCCGAGCCCGCCTCAGGCTTCCCTAATTAAAAAACGTCGCCTCTTGTCAGTGATTGCAGCTTTACAAAGACAAAGCAGGAGTGATTTTTGTGTGCGGATTCTAGATTGGCTTTGGAAAAGTAACAAAGCAGAGCGCGGTCTCCCAGCAGCCTCCCCCTCTTGTTTTAACCGCGGAGGGTCCTGGGTCGGCCTCGTACTCTTGCGGAGAGGAGAACTGTCAGCGCCAGCGGGAAGACTGCGTGTTTGACGTTCCTGGTGCAATTAGGCTGTCCCGGGGAGGTTAGCGTGTGCTCCCCGCAGTCAGCGAGCCCTCCCAGCCCCCTGCAGGTGCCATTCAGGCAGGAAAGGGGGTGGCCAAAGACAGGGGTGGGGGTGCTTAATAGGAGCAAGGCAGATGTTGCCCGTGGAAGTGGGGTTCCTGTGGCAGGGCCCATGCCGATTGGGAAATGGATGGAGGGTGTGTGGGGGGGTGCAGAGTAGGCACAGTTTCCCCTGAAAGTGAGGTTTATCAGAGCAGCAGGAGGCAGCCGGTGCTCCCAGCCTCCAGAGACCAAACAGGGGTGGTGGTGAGCTGCATCAGGAAGCCTCGCCCAGCCGCCCTGGCTACGGGGAAGGTGGGTGACTCGAGGCGTTTTGGGGAGGCCTGGCAGCGTGGTGGCCTGGCCGGGGCTTTGGAGCTGCTCTGGGAAGGAGGCAGCTCTGAGCTGAGTCCAGCCCGCGGTCCAGATACGAGATGTAGGAGGTGGTGCCGGGGGCCTCCCCGGTCCTGGGGGTGCTGCCTGGACGACTCCGTGGGCTCCTGTGGTGTCTCCCAGAGAAGCATCTCCGGCGACAAGGGAGGATGCGGTCTGGGGGCAAGACTTGTTTGTGATGCGAGACAAAGATGCCCTCCCTGGCCCGTCCCGTCAGCCTCGCCGTGGGAACGGGGCAGACAGAGGGGCCGCGTCCAGAGAGCCCGGGCCGGTGAAAGCTTAGTCCCGGGCCGCACCAGGGACTGTGCTGCGGTTCCCAGGCTCCCCTGAAGCCGAGTTTGGAGTTCGCCAGGCCACGTGGCGATGGGGAGAGAACAGGGGAGCGCTGGGGCCAGTGCGGCCACGGAGGAGGGAGCGACAGGCTGTCTCCGGGGATGGTAACCAGGAGCCTTTTCCAGATAACAGTCAGCTCCCCAACCATCAGCAGGCGCTCTGGGGCTCCCCCCCCCCCCCAGCCAAGCCTCTTTTTCCAGGTTAGATGGGCAGCACACCCCTGGCACCGTTTTGACTTTACTGAGCAGGCCCTCACCCCCCCCCCCCGCTGCCCCTCCCGCACACACAGCCGGTGCTGTCGGTGCCAGAGGGGGAAGGGAGGGGTGTGATCCCCTTGGAGGGACCATGCTGCCATCCCCTGGGTGTGTGTGCAGCCCTCACTTCCTGGGGAAGTAAACAGGCTCGTGTGCCATCCGCTCTGCTTCCTTCCCCTCATTAGTACCTCGCTAACTGTGGCAACACGGAGGCCCCAGGGCCAGACCTGCTGTCCCCCGGGCCCTCCCGGAGTCCCCAGCTTCAAAACCAGAGCTATGCTTCAGACTTGTGCCTGGCCAGTGTGGCTCGATGGTTGGGCGTTGACCCAAGCCCCAGGAGGTCCCAGTTCGAACCCCGATCGGGGCACAAGTGGGGTTGCAGGCTTGATCCCCAGCAGGGGGCTTGCAGGAGGCAGCCGATCTGTGTTGATGTCGATGTTTCTATCTCCCTCTCCCGTCCTCTCTAAAATCAATTTTAAAAAGCCCCCATATTAAAAAAAAAGTGTTTTAAAAACCAAACAACAACAAACTCAGACTTGCGACTGTGACATCAGCTGCTGAAACCTGTGAGCGATGACCGTCTCTTTCTTCTAATTCATTCCAAACCAGAACAGAAATCTTCACACACCCCCCCCCCCCCCGGCCCCAGCCACGGAGATGGTTCTCTTGTGTCCCTCAGGGAGGGTCTATGCCCTAAAAAAACGAGGGCCTGACCCCCCTTTAATGTAAACCACACTGCGAACCTTCAGGAGGGGAGAAGAATGAGTATTGTGGGATTACTGCGTTTAGAATGTAACTATTTATAAACTCTGTTTTTCCCAGCATTAATGTGACGCATTTATTATTCCATTAAAAAAAAAAAAATAGAAACGGCCCCTTGTCGTGAGTGAGAAGGCTCATTACTTGCATGTTAGTAGATGTAATGTAATAAGACATTAACATGATATCCCCCTTGACGGTGACCCGGTACTGGTCCCCCCCCCGGAGTCCCTGGGTTCTGGCCACGGTCGTCCCGTTCCAGCCGCCACGCCCCTTTCCTGTGGGGCTCTGAACTGAGTGACCACTGAGCAACTGACACGTCAGGACCCCACAGACGCAGGGTGGGGCGGGGAGGAGGGGGGGGACGGACACACAGCCGCCCGGCCCCCGAGCACTCCGTCAGTAATTCGCCATCATGCAACGGAGCCTGCTGCTGCTTCTGTGATGGCAGGTGGCTTCTGCAGTATTCCTAAAGCACCTCTCTCTCTCTCTCTCTCTCTCTCTCTCTCTCTCTCTCTCTCTCTCTCTCTCTCTCCCTCCTCTCTCCCCCCGTTCCGCCCGCCCAGACCCCGGAGGTAATTGGGAATTGAACAGCGCTCCGCATCCATTTAGAAAGCCTCTCCTCCAGGTCAGACAGCTGTCCCCTGGGACACGCTGACATTCCCACGCCAGCCTCCTCCCGTGGCAGGGGCGCGGGCGGGCCCGAGCGCACCGGGGCCTTGGCCCGGCGGAGCCCGCGTCCCGCACGCAGCTCCACCGACCCGGCTAATCCTCAAGGTCATGCCTCTGACCTTGCTTAGGCTCCAGGGTTCCGGGCTGTGAGGCAAAGGCCGTGTGACTGGACAGGCAGGCACTCACCAAAACCCAAACTCACAAAACACGGGAAGGCGTGTCCACCCGGTGCTTCCACAGGGGCTGTACCGGCCCAGGAAGGTGCTCGGGGGGATGACACCCCCTTTCCGGCCAGGAGAGTGCTCGAAATGGTCCTCCCAGGCAGACGTACCCAGTGAGAGTTTCCTAGGAATCTCAGGAGAAAATAGAGAGACGTTTGGTGTCAGACTTTTGCTGGGCTTAACCAGGGTCAGCTGGCAGCCCACTGCCTCCTCTCCACTTCCCACTCCCCTCCCCATCCCCCGCCGAGTGTTAGTGGGCTGCTCTTAGTGGGTTTATTTTTAGGCCGTTCCCCTGGTTTCAGGGCCTCTGAGCTGCGCGGCTGGTCCTGTTTGCTGTGACGGGAGGGGGCGGGGAGTCCCCTGAGTGCCCAGTCCCCGCGGTCTGTGGCTTGGCCACCTGCCGGTGGTTCTCCGTGGTGAGTCATCCCTCCCTCAGGCCCAGTTCCTCATTGTGGGATGCTGCGTCTTCGGGCTCTGTCTGGCCGGTGCGCTAGGGACTCGGTGGCTGTCTGTGGCCCGGGACACGATGAGGCATTTGAGTTCTTTCGAGTTTATTTTCTGACAACATCGAGGGGAGGGCGTGGGGGCTGCGCCCAAAGGAGAAATCGAACGCTGCTTCCTGGTGGAGGCAGGGCCGGGAAGAGGCGCATGGATAGAATCTGCCAGGACTGTTTCCAGCTGTGAACATGTGATAACATAATTCAACAAAACGAGGAAAGATGGGGCAACTCGGTCTTTTCTCTGGACAAACGGCATGCATTTCCGTGTCATGCATTCCGCTTTGCAATGAGGCCGCCCGGCTAGTGACCGCCCTCCCAGCACGGACAGGTGTCGCCGTGGGTCCACTCAGCGCAAGAACACCCACGAGGTGGGTGGGCTTCCAGCTGTCAGCACCCGACCCCGCTACACCTCTGATGTTAAAGGTACAGCCTTTTCACTTGTGGGCTTGGACAACGCCAGCTGGTGCCACACGGTGCTGGTGCTGTGCCTGAGGTTGCCAGCCTGTGCCCTCCCCAGGCCCATGGCAAAGTGAGTTACTGCTACTTCTTGAAATGTCTCCCTTGTATTTCCTATAAATCCAGCCCGTTGACACCTTAAAGTAAGGCAATGCACGGGGGAGTTGAACTATAATTTTGAGATCGCAAGCCAGATTGGTCCGTGCAAAGCTAGAATTGGGTCCTAGGAAGACGTGGTGAGCTTCCTGCAGATGAGCTGTGCCCCCGTGTCCCGTTCACACGTCTTAAAGTGGAACAAAACCCTCCAATTCTGCCAATGACGTAGGCGGGCCGGGAGGTGCCTGTTAGGCCGCCCTGGCCATTCACAGCTGGCGAAGTGCACCCCCCCCCCCCCCTGGCGTCTGGCTCTTCAGTTCAGCTGCAGACGACAACATTAGCGAAAGGTCACATGCGACTGCTCTGGGGACGCTTCCACTCTCTAAAAGACGGAGGCTAGATGCTCCCCCCTAACATTCTACCTAAATTGGTTTCTCCCATCGCTTTTTTGACATCAGCCTCTATTAATGCTCCCTCGAGCCAGAGCATCCAAAAATGGATATTTTTATCACTACTTAAATTTCTGATCTAGACAGAAATACTTCTGCAGCCCCGGTCAATTGTTCCAATGTTCCAAGGGATATTTCATTGGTGGTCCTTTGAGAAATTATTTTTCTTTTTTAAAACAAACAAACAAACAAACAAACAAACAAACAACCCCGTTTCAAAACAGAATGGTTTTGGATCAGACCCGGGTTCAACAGTGGTGACGGCTCCTCAGCAAGCAGAGCCCGCATCTGAATTCTTTTTTAAAAAAAAAAAAATATATTTTATTGATTTTTCACAGAGAGGAAGGGAGAGGGATAGAGAGCTAGAAACGTCGATGAGAGAGGTACATCGACCAGCTGCCTCCTGCACATCCCTTACCGGGAATGTGCCTGCAACCAATGTACATGCCCTTGACCGGAATCGAGCCTGGGACCCTTAGGTCCACAGACCGATGCTCTATCCACTGAGCCAAACCGGTTTTGGCCCACATCTGAATTCTTCTGGAGCTTCACAACTTTTATTTTTTCTCAAAAAGTATTCTTATTGATTTCAGAGAAGAAGGGAGAAGGAAAGAGCGAGACAAAGATCAATGAGAAAGAATCACTGATTGAGCCTGAAACCCGGGCCTGTGCCCTGTCTGGGAATCGAACCATGACTTCCTGGTTCCTAGGTTGATGCTCTACCACTGAGCCACACCAGCTGGGTGCACAACTTTGCCACGGCCTTAGAAAGCACTCTTATTCCATTGATTCTTGGAATCAGCGGTCAGCACATTATTATTAAATAATGTAAAAACGAGAGCGAAACCCTGTGGTCAGCTAGTCCTCTGAGCCTGGGCTACCCAGGCGGCTCAGCTTCCTGGTCGGGACCTACGTAACTTTGCTCCTTTGTGGGTACTTGGTTTTATCCTCTTTACAAACACGTGAACCCAGCCTCTTGCTAAGTAGAATAGCAAAGCCCAAAGCTTAAGATGACTCACCTCTAAAAAGCTATTTCCAACCAATCATTAAGTACTTGGCCACGAGATCTTAAAATAGTGTCCCTAAAAGAAACATAGAAGCGATGCATCTTTGCCTTAAACACACAGAGAGGGACGTGCGAGACTGAGGCTGTGGGGTGAGAAACCAGAGTGCGTGGAGCTCAAACCCCCAGTTCCCAGATAGCAACCAGAAATAAAGGCAAAGGGTGTCTGTTAGGTTTCTTTCTTTCTATTCACATCACATTGACCGGAATCTAGTTGTATGGCCACAACCAACAATAAGAGGACTGGACACTTTGTTCTCGGCAACCAGCTGCTCAGTTTCAATCAGGGGTTTTATAACTTAAAAAAGGGGGGTTGATGGAGGCAATGAGTAGACTCGGCCCCCCGCGCGTTTCTGCTCACGGAGTGTCCTGAGCACTGGCGTGCCCGGCCGGCCGGCGTGGAGGGTGGGGCTACGGTGTCTGGTGGCTCTGGGTTCTCCCTCCCCTTTCGGCTCGAGGGGCTCATTCGGTTAGGACGGTGAGGGGCGAGGTGGCCTTTTTGAGAGGATGGCTGTTGGGGGAGTGAGCTGCCCATTCCTGGGAAGGCATTTCCATTCTTCCCATGCACTCAGAAGAGGAAGGAAACGTTTGGTATGTTATTGTCACCCCGAGAGGGCTCTCATTTACCTACTTCCATTCAAATGTTTCTCCAGGAAGTACAGCCTGCGATCCGATCCCTAAAGACACGGGGTCACGCCTTTCCTTCCATAGATCTCCATCCCCCCGCCCTCGGGAAAGCAGGCGTGCCCGTAGGAGATGGTGGTGCAGACAACAGAATCCACTCTTGCTCGGTTCGGTAGAATTTCTGGAAGGCAGGAAACCCAGCCCGGACCATGCACAGCCGTGGGTGAGGCACATGGGGAGCACCCCACCACCCCTCCGTCATGCCAGCAGGAGCCCCTGCTGCTCCACTGCCGGGCATGTGGCAGCAGGCACGGGCCATGCTCCTGCAGCTGCCCCAGGGAAACCCCCTCTGCCCCGGAGCTTGCCGGGAGTGGGGGCTCCCTGTGCTTGGCCACCGTCCGGGGACTCACGCCTGCCTCTTTGGACCCTGCCTCGATGCTGCCGCCTGACCCCAAGCCTCGGTGGCTGAGTTCTATGCCCAGGACGCCTGGGGTGGGTCTCCTCCAGCCTCTCCGGCCCGTGGTGGGAGAGAAGCTGGAGGGAGAGAACACGGGGGGAGCCAGCGTGCGGGCCACCATCTCAGGAAGTAGGCCTTCCCCCCTAAAGGCCCTTCACACAGCGAGCTTCCTCTCCCCACCCCTTCCATCCCCTAAAACAAGCCTGAAAATGTGGGGAGTTATATAAGTATGTAAAATACGGGGAGAGAAGCAAACCAGGATGCCACTGCGGACGCGGAAAGGACTGGAGCCTCAGAAAGGAGAAGCTGACCGCGTCCCAGCGGCCAGAGCTCAGATGGGAGCCTTCCCCAGCGAGCCTGTCTCTCTCAGACCTCGTGGGCCTGCCTTCATCGCCCCTAGAAATCAGAGGCAGTTTGACTGTTATGCACCCAGCTGTGGCCTCCCTGGGATTTATGTGTGGAAGCCCTAACCCTCCAGTGGTTCAGGATGTGAGTTTACTTGGAAATCGGGTCTTTAAGGAGGTGATGACGTTAGCATGAGGCCGTGCAGGTGGGTTCAAAATTAGAGTAACTTGCCGAAACCGGTTTGGCTCAGTGGTAGAGCATCGGTCTGCGGACTGAGGGGTCCCAGGTTCGATTCAGGTCAAGGGCATGTACATTGGTTGCGGGCACATCCCCGGTAGGGGGTGCGCAAGAGGCAGCTGGTTGATGTTTCTCTCTCATCGACGTTTCTAGCTCTCTATCTCTCTCCCTTCCTCTCTGTGAAATATCAATAAAATATATTAAAAAAACAAAACAAAATTAGAGTAACTGGGTTCTTAGTAGAGAGGGTGGCCTCCTCACCCTGCGGACGCCGGGTTCTGGGCGTCCGGCCGGCGGAACTGGAGGGAGACACATTTCTGTTGTTCAAGGGGCTCAGCCCGGGCCCCGTTGTTACAGCAGCTTGAGCTGACCGATACAGCCGGGGGTCGCATGGCGTTTTTCTGATGGAAAAAGGAAGGGAGTGGTGCCCACGCTGTCATTGTGGGTCACACGTCGGAAGTCTGGCAGCGGATGGGAAAACCACTCATACAGCCACTGTCTCACTTGGTTCCTTAATGGGGAGATAACTGACCTCATCGGTGCTCGTTCTCTTCCAGGGACGCATTTGATGACGTAACTATCTCAGCTGGGGAGTATTTTGTGAAGCCAGGGGCAGGCGGCTGGGGCCAGAGGAGCAGAGGACCGCGGGGAGCTGGGAGCAAGCTGTCACCTTCAGCCTCCCCGATCAGGCTCCGCAATAACCGAAGCGCAGTGTGAACAGAGAGGACGGTGTGTGTGTGTGTGTGTGTGTGTGTGTGTGTGTGTGTGAGAGAGAGAGAGAGAGAGAGAGAGAGAGAGAGAGAGAATGAGCACCTCTATTTTAGGGCTAAAGAGGATTTCTATCTCCTGGAAAAAGCAGTGAGCACCGAGGAAGGTGCGAACCTGGTAAATGGAAAGTTAGCAGAAACGGGAATTGCATTTTTATTTGATGCAGAAAGCCCCCGCCCGCCGCCGCCGCTCATGCCTGACCCAGCTCGTTAATCTCTGCTGCTTAGCCAAGACCCGGGAAATGGCAATTCTCCGCACCAGCAGCCCCCCCCTTCCCCCCCCATAAGCCCCGAGCCAGCGGGCAGGCAGGGCATTGCTGGGAGCCGGGCTGGCCGCCTGCTGGACCCCTCCGTGCAGCGAGGGGCCCTCACACCAGCCACCACCAGCGGAGGTCCCGCTGCGTCCCCGCCTCTTAGAAGAACGCGGGGTGTTGGTTTGGTCACGGCTTTCATAAAACCGTGCTGGGTGCATTGCGGGGTGCATTGCGGGCTGCTAGGCGTGTACATTTATTTTACTACGTTTTTTCTCGGGAGGGATTGACCTTTTCTCCAACAGTACAGGCCTTGTTCTCTGAGTTTATTTTGATCCAGTTTGAGGCTTAAGGGATAAAAATTCCGATCCGTACTTGATTTTCTGACTCGTCTTGGCGCTTTCCTTGCCTCGAGGGCCTGGTCGGCTCTCTGTGGCCCTGGGCCCGGTCGGCTCTCTGTGGTCCTGGGCCCGGTCGGCTCTCTGTGCCCTGATGCGGGAGAGGGTGCGGCCCGGCTCAGAGGCCGGAGGCGAGCACGGGTCCGCTGCCTTACTGTCTCAGGCGTGACACGGGTGACAGCCGTTAGCTCTATCCACGGCACTATTCCACTTTGAGAGAAGGCAGGCGTCCTGAGGACCTTGGCATTCTAATGCCCCGTTTGCAAGGCATAACGTAAGCCAAATGACTGTTATTTCTGTGTGGCGTGCGGAACGTGGGTCCTTTTATAGTGCCTCCTACTCAGGCCGACTCCCACTCGGCAGTAATCGCCCAATTTACTGCTCAGGCGCGAGTTTCTGATCCATAGGATTAGGCCTCGGGAGGTAATGTGTTGCTATAAAATAAATCTGAAAATGTGGCGAGTTATAAATTTGTAAACGAAAGCCTTTACCACGGTGTGTGTGTGTGTTAATAAGTATGTGAGTGTGTGTATGAGTGTGTGTGTGTGTTAATGTGTATGTGTGCATGAGTGTATGTGAGTGTGTGTATTAGTGTGTGTATGTGTGTGTGTGTGTAAGCCCCTGTGTTTATGACTTACTGTTCTAGGCAAGGACTTTACATCATCATAAATTCAAAACATACATCTGAGTCCCTCTAATCAAGCATGGAGGTTAATATGGTATGTTCTGGAGTGAGGTGAGCTTCGTTTTTAAAATGTTTATCACATCTTGGGCTGTTCAGGATCCATGAATAGCTCTGGTTTGCCCCGGATGACTGCCTGTCTCTTAATTTCTAAAGGATTTATTTTAACCGCTTGAAGTCTGCTACTTCAGTGGTGAGTTGTAAGTCAAGACTAATTTTTCAAAAAGTGTTTCTTGCTGGCGATGGGCTGCCGGCGCCCCTCCCTCTCTCGGGGCAGGGGTCGCAGGCTGGCCGGGGGACAGGATGCCTCCTCTCACACCACCTCTGTCCCCGAGGCCTCACTGGCCGCCTGGACACACGCTCTCCGGGTCACCGCTCAGTCTTGTTTCTGCGTGCACCTTCCTCCTGTCCACTTCCCCAGGAGAGCAGGGGCGGGCTTTGCTCTCTGCTCTCTCCTAGCGCCTGGCACAGGTCACAGGAGCGTGTCTAAAGAGCACAGCATGGGGTGCCAGAAATCGCTCCGTCCCTTTTATTCTGGAGTGGAGTGTCCCCTGGGGGAGGTCCGAATCTCTCCTCTTCCCTCCCTCCAAGCTGGCCTTAGCGCCACACTGCTGAGCCTATCCGCCAGAACAAGTGTACGCTCAGCCTCATGGCCAAGGTCACACGGTGCCATCCATCTGTGACGTGGTAAGAACAGAAGCCTTAACTCCACAAGCCAGGCTCATGGGCCCTAAAGGTCACCCAGAGACTCGGGTCTAACTCGGAGCTGACGTGAATGTCCGCTGCCCCTGTCACCATCCGAGGCACCGCTCACACTGTATCTACAGGAAGTAGCAGGAGGGAGGGATAGCACAGCCCTGTGTCTAACACTGTGTGTAACACAGGAACTGGAGGAGCAGAAAATTGTGCAGACAATGTCTGAGGGGCTGAGACTGCTCCTGAGTTTCATCGTCCCTTGCAGGCGTGGCGTTAGGGCAGCGGGAAGATGGCCGACTTGGCTGAGGGTCAGGACAGGAGCCCCTGGACTGTGGTTTGCACGCTCGGTCTTGTGCTGGGGGTGGCTTGCCGCGTGGCGGCCTGGGGGCTGTCCCTTCCAGAGCCTCCGCCTGCCTTCCTGCCGGCTTCTGGCTCAGTGATTGCCTTCTGTCTGTGTTTTTCTTGCTACAGATGGGCAGAAGAAAGTTCAGGAAGAATTCGACATCGACATGGATGCGCCCGAGACAGAACGTGCGGCCGTGGCCATTCAGTCCCAGTTCAGAAAATTCCAGAAGAAAAAGGCGGGGTCCCAGTCCTAGCGGGGGAGCCCCTTGCTAGTCTGCCGGAAGACACCGAGTTCAACCGTCATCCGTCAAGCAATGAAAGAAAACACCCTCCGGAGCCGTCACCTGCACACAGCACATGCCCCACAGCCCCACATGCATGTACAGAGACCCCGACACTCACCCACGCCCTGTAGAAGGTGTAGGCCATGCCGCTGAGCGTGGCTTTATCTCTGTGTTCATCTCCGGTATCACTCCTCCTGCAACCGCTTTCCTTGGTGTTGTAATAAAGTGGAGCTAAGATGCGTGATTCGAGTGTCTGCCTCTGTCTCTCCCTTTCTATTGATCCGTGACATTCCTACTGCTGAAGAGCCAGATGTCTGCTTTCGCCTTCCTTTAAGGATGGAGCTGAAACAGGTGCCTCTGTCCTTTCTCCCTTCTGCTGAGGGCGACAGGCCCAGTCTCACCTGCTGGGCTCAGTTGGAGAGTCCTCAAGGTATGGCAATGGCAAGACATTTTGTCTTTGCGATGGGAAGAGAGCCCTGCACCCAGGCGTGCCAAAGACTCAGAGCTTTCAATGGGCCGGTGGTCGGCAAACTCATTGGTCAACAGAGCCAAATATCAGCAGTACAACGATTGAAGTTCCTTTTGAGAGCCAAAATTTTTAAACTTCTTCTAAAGCCTCTTCTTCAAAATAGACTCGCCCAGGCCGTGGTATTTTGTGGAAGAGCCACCCTCAAGGGGCCAAAGAGCCGCATGTGGCTCATGAGCTGCAGTTTGCCGACCATGGCGCTGGGGACTTGTGAGCCATCCAGGATAATGAGGGGCGGGGGGGGGGGGTGTGACACACACACACACACACACACACACACACACACCTGTATTCAGCAGGTGTCATCCGGTTAGCTCAGCAGATTTCAGAGCGCCAACTGGATGCCCCCCGGGTGAGGGCCATTCTGCCCCTTACCCGCAATGCTCTGCACCTGGGCTCCAGGGGGCGGTCCTCCAGTCTCCCCACCTCTGAGCTTCTCGAACTGTGATTGGCTACCTCTTTGGGTTATCCACCACACCTGCAACTTGGAGGCACTCTGTCTTCTCTCTTATCCCATCGCTCCCCCTGCAAAGCTCACAGGCAAGTAGCTTTGCACACCTCACCTCCAAGGGCTCCACAGGCATCAGGAATGGTCCGTTGGGTGGGGAGGATGGAGTCAAGGGCCAAGGGGTTAGTGTGCCAGCTGCCTTGGGGCCCCAGCTGGCAGGGTCCCCCACCCCTTGCATCGGACTGTTGTTTGAACCCCATCAGGAGAGAACATGGGTGGGAGTCACACCTCACCCTCAGCACTCCGAGAGGCTACATGACAACACCGTTCCTCTGCAGGGCGTCGGTGTGTTCTCTTAGCAGCTCCTTAACCAAGGATCCTGGTGGAGTGTGAGAAAGAGTGGGAGTAAGAGGGACTCTGTGTGTGTGTGTGTGTGTGTGTGTGTGTGTGTGTGTGCTCACATGTGTGTGTGGGGTGCAGGTGGAAGGTGAGGCAGGATCTGCGAGCAGCATGAAGGTGATGGTGGGCAGAGGCCAGCTGCTCCTGTTTGCCGTCACCAGGGCAGAGGTGGGATGAGCGGAAGGCTTGGAAGGATTAGCTGTCTAGAAAAATCCATCTGAAGATGTGTTTATTGTTTCCTGTGAGATTTCTCCTGCTGGACAATTCTTTTTTTTAAACATTTATTTAAAAAATATATTTTATTGATATTTTACAGAGAGGAAGGGAGAGAGATAGAGAGCTAGAAACGTCGATGAGAGAGAAACATCGACCAGCCGCCTCTTGCACACCCCCTACCAAGGATGTGCTCACAACCAATGTACATGCCCTTGACCGGAATTGAACCCAGACCTTTCAGTCTGCAGGCAGATGCTCTATCCACTGAGTCAAACTGGTTTCAGCTGCTGGACAATTCTCTGTTAGGGATGAGGGTGAGTGGGGCAGAAGCCCTCGGCTCCTCGGATGGGTTTCTAATGGAAAAACACTGACTGGAATCACGTTGGCCCTAGGGACGAGGCAGGGCTATCTGAGGGCACCTGATGGACTTTGGTCTCCACTGAAAAGGGGAAACAGGTTGAGGGACACACCACAGAAAGCTCCCTGAGGGGTGTGTGTGTGTGTGTGTGTGTGTGTGTGTACGTGTACAAATGCTGCATAAACGAGAAGGGTGTGATGCAGGCTCCTGTGGAGTTCCCTGCAGTACCCACGGAAAGGAAGCTGGGAACAAAACAAGTGCTTGCGTATCTCAGACGCAATCCCTCCACACCCTGTGTTCCCAGCACCCCATTGTTCCTTGTCCTCGGAGCGGTTCTCAGACCGGAAGCAGGGCCTCCCTCACGAGGTGTGTCTGCCCTGGTGGCCGGGCCTCCTCCCACGCTGACCCGCCTGGAAGCAGACCTGGCTTACAGTGAGGTTGCTCCCCCTGGAGGGGCCCGTCCCTGCAAAGCAGGACTCCCGGGAGGCCAGTGTCCCCAGGGGCAGGCAGCGCCCACTCAGCAGCAACGGCCCATTCAGCGCAGGAACATGGGGTGAGGGCTCTGATGGTGGGAGCGGCCCCTCAAGGGTTCTGATACAACTCCCTCCCTTCTCCATCACAGGTCAGGGTTATCTCTGACTTCCTTTGAGCCACAGGATGAGTCTCATATTTTACCTCTCAGCTGGATTCAAGAGAGTATGGAATCCAACCAACAGCAAGTGGCAGATTTTAACCTGCCTCCTCTGCCTGGCCTTTGGGGGTGTTGAGTCTATGACTTCTTAGTGCCTGAGGGAGGGGGAGTGGCCTAGGCTCCGGGCTTCAGAGGGCCCTTCCTTCCCCGTGGGCTGCAGTGTTCACTCTAGAAGGAAGGAGGGAACGTCCTCAGGGTCCCCCCAAACAACTTGGAGCTTCACTAATTCAACTGGGCTTCACACATATTTATTAAACTCCTACCATGCGCATGTGCTTGGTGCCATGGCCATCCCCCTTCAAGGTGCGTGGGAGGCGGCCAGATGAACAGATGCTAAAATGGGGAGGTTCATGCTACAGCAGGACAGAGGGGAGGCAGCTCAGGCGGGCTCGGCCGGGCTGGGAGTGTCAGCTAGATCAGATCTTCCTGTGGAACTGCCACCCTCAGCGATCCATCAGAAAGGTGATGGGAGTCCCAGGTAGACAGGGTGTGTGGCTGGTTGCTGGGGAAATATCTAGGTAAAGTCCAGGAGGAGGAGGTACTCAGACTTGCAGACCCAGAGGCACACTTTATCAGAACATCCCAGCTTGGATGACGTGGCTCTGCAACCCCGACTTGGGCCAGGAGCACCCCAACACTTGAGACTTGGAGCTGGATTTAACTTTGACGTGTAGGCCAGTCTGCCAAGAGACTTCAGAGAAGCTACCTGCCTTGAGAAGCTGGTTTCCTTATCATGGAGGTGATGATAACATCTACTTGGCAAGATGCATGGAAAATGTTAGGAATTTAAACTGAGATTAAATGCCTGAGAGCCCGGCTAGGTGTAGGTATCTAATAAATGGCAGGCATTAGTAATGGAAGACCTATGTGATAAAGAGAATCATTGCCTCAATCACCAACACCCTTCCTCCTGACTCAGCCCAGCCCAGGGTTCCATGGGCTTCTGCTCCTTTTGGCTACAGCCAGGTGGGTCAGTGGTAGAAACCTGACCCAAAGGGTGAGCTCAGTCCATTAGAATTCTTCTCTTGTGAGTCTGGCCTAATCGTCATGGGGAATGGGACAGTTAATGGCAAGAAGTTGTTGAATTGGGGCCAAAGCTCATACTGTGGCAAAATAAACTTGTTTTTGTAGGAAGTGGCAAAAGTCCATTTGGAGAGAGATTTCAGAAGAATGCATGAGAGGATTTTTTTAAAAAAATATATTTTATTGGTTTTTCACAGAGAGGAAGGAAGAGGGATATCAAACTAGAAATATCGATGAGAGAGAATCATCAATCAGCTGCCTCTTGCACACCTCCTACTGGGGATGTGCCCGCAACCGAGGTATGTGCCCTTGACCGGAATCGAACCTGGGACCTTTCAGTGCCCAGGCCGACGCTCTATCCATTGAGCCAAACCGGTTTTGGCGCATGAGAGGATTTGAACTCCAAGATATATAGGCCCACAAGAGACGGAGGGTAACCTAGACTGAATTAGTCATTTGATTGCAATGGCTGACTCATGGAAGTGGTCATTGAGTTAGGGTACCGTGATCAGTCTTCTGTGTCCAGTATCTTGTTAGATCAGGCTGCTATGAGAAAATTCCATAGATTGAGTGGATTAAACAACAGACATTTATTTCTCACAGTTCTTCAGGCTGGTAGTCCAAGACGAAGGTATTTGCAAATGTGGTTCCCCATGAGGGCTCTCTTCCTGGTTAGCAGAGAGTCTCCTCACATGGTGGAAAGAGTGAGCTCTGGTGCCTCCTTTTCTTTGTTTATAAGGGCACCAATCCCATCATGGGATTCCACCCTCATGACCTCATCTAAACCCAACCACCTCTCAAAGGCCTCATGTCCTAAAACTATTCCATTGGGAGGTAGACTTTACCACGAGAATTTCTGGGGGAAAGACATTTAATCCATAGCACCCATCTTTGCAGGAACAGGGCTCCTGTTGTCATATATTATAATGTGATCAGACTGGATAATGCATTGGACTCCATCCACCGCGCAGCTGGTTTACTGCATGGCTCAGATTCGTACCCACTGCCCGTCACTACTTCCTCTCAGTTGCTGCCTTAGCGTTAGCTCCGTGTCCTTCGTGGCTGTGACCATGGACTTTATCACATTGCCCTTCGGAGGCAGTTTGTTCTTTTGCAAACTAGCAATCGAGTAAGAATTGAAGGATGAATGAAATGCTGCTTTATGTGACCTCGCAGGGAGTTAAAGGTCCACAGAGCAGGGATAATAATGGGTTTGGGCAGGGCCCTAGCAGGCTTTATGGAGAAAACGACTGGAGAATTGTCAACAGTGGAACCACAGAACTGTTCTCTCTGCTCCTTGCCCTGTAGAGTTGATCTAGATATGAAGATTTTGAAACCCCCAAACTAACCATTCTTATCATTTCTATGTGCCCGTGCTTCCCTTCTTGGGGAAACAGACCGCCCTGGACCTCTGTGGTCGGCAGAGCCAAGCTTTGGCCCGATTCAGTCACTACTACTTGTGATGTCCTGTGCAAGAACCATAACTCCCTCTGGCCTCAATTTGCTCCTCTGTAAAGTGGGTCTATAAAAAGTCCTCAGGATGGTGGGGAGGGAATGGAGCCCTCTCTGTGTGTCAGGATGAACAAGCTGCTGAGTGGTTTATGTGTATTTATTTAATCTTAACTATCTTATAAAGTAGGTACTTTATCCCCATTTTACAGATGAGAGGAAAAAAAGGATCAAAGGGGATGAGGACCTGCTCAGGGTTCTGCAGCTAGAGAGGGAGGGGGTGGGATTTGCAACTGGGTCTGAGAACCTGCAGTTTTGACATCACCCAGTATGAGGCATTAAATTCCAATGTGTCTAGTAACTTACAAGATTTCTTATCCACATAGGGCACTGGTAGCGTCCACAGTCTTCAGTGAGTCCCACCATCCCTCCCTCATTCATTCAAGTCCTGAGGGGGTCTTCTTGCCTCTGAATTCCCACAAGGATGGTGGTAGATAGAACAATAGCCCCTAAATTCTAACCCCTGGAATCTGAGACTATGTTATCTTACACGACTCAAGGGACTTTGTGGCTATGATGGCTATGATGATATTAAGGGTCTTGAGATAGGGAGATTGTACTGTTATCTGGGTGAGCACAGTGTAGTAACAACAGGGACCTTAGAAGAGGAAGGCAGAAGGATAATGTCAGGAAAATGACTCCGGAAGTGAAGGTTGGAGTGATGTTCTTTGAGGATGGAGAAAGAGGCTATGAGCCAAGGAGGGCAGGCTGGAGAAGGCAGGGAAACACATTCTCCTTGGAGCCTCGGGAAGAAACTCAAGCCCTGCCCACCTTGATCTGACTCCACAGACCTCACTGTGGACTCCCCACCTCCAGAAGTGGAACAGTAAGTGCGTGCTGTTTGACCTTCCTAGGCTGTGGTTATTTGTTACAGCAGCTGCAGGGAACTAATACAGTGGTATTTTTTTGTACACGTCTCTCGTGCCTTATTGACACTTGGTGTGCTCTTGAATCGTAGCTGCTATGCTGTGTTAAACCATCGCCCAAGCTAACGGAGAGGCCTTTCCCACGGTGGAGGAGGACCGTAGATTCCCCATCTCCGTGAAGACAGTGCAGACACTCAAGCGGGGTTGTGGAGAAATCTGTTGGGGTCCAGAACTCTAGAGAGATGACTGGCAGATCACTGTGTCACCTGTGGGGTGGAAGTCACACAACATCCTCGCACCCACCGTCTCGGTGGGGCCCCCTCACACAGGGAGGTGTTGACGGCTGAAGCCAGAGGGCAGAGTTATGGTGTGGGCAGCTGCCGTTATCAGACAACTGTGGGCAGGCCCCTCACATAAAGGCGCCCTGCCTTGGAGGCTGGCCTGGGCAGTGCGCTGCCCCTGCAGCTTTCCTCGCTGATCAGGTGTAGCTCGGGCTCTTTTGTGTGGTTTGATTGCACCCCCAACCAGCAGCCTCTGCAGCGCAGGGCACCGAGCCAAGCCGATGGGCACAGCGGCCGTGGAAATGGCCTCGCTGCTGCAGAGCCGTGAGCAGGAGGGAGCCAGGCAAGCTCTGCACCATTTGCAAGGTCCCTGGGCCTCCCAGCCCACACCACGGTCCGGCTCCCTGCAGAGGAAGGCACGCATGGCCATCCTCCTGCTGGCGAAGGGCAGGGAAAAGCAGGGAGCCAGAGATGCTTTATTCATTTGATAACCTGCTAGGTGAGCATGTGCGGGTGAGGGAGCTCCAGGGTGCTGTCAGGGAGCGGCTGGGCACAGCTTTTGGGATTGTTTGGGACTAAATGGACTGTTAACCTAAAACACAGAAAGGCCTTTCAAAGGGAAAGGCGAACAATCATTGAGTTGAGATCAACAAGAATAGCTGTTCCATAATCACTGACACAGGCAGAGGCTCAAGCAGCGCTCCCGCTCCCCTTAGGAGGCAGAGGTGAGGGGTATTGATGAGGAGGGGAAGAGGCCAGGTGAGGGGTATTGATGAGGAAGGGAAGGGGCCAGGCGAGGGGTATTAATGAGGAAGGCAGAGGGAAGGCACGTCTATTGATGCGAGGAGTGGGCGCAGCGACATGAATTCCAAGTGATGGTCTTAATTGTCAACCCGGTAGTCACCGGCCCAGGAGCCATCATATCTGCCCCCTGTTATCTTTGCGGCAGTCTTTGGAGCACAGGGTTCTTACGCTCAGTCCAAAGGTCACTGTGCCCAGTTCTGACAGTCCAAGTAAGACGCCCCGGCGGTTCCTCTGGCATGGCCCTCCGGCTCCACCTGGACGCGGCTCGTTTATATTGTTGGTTACAGAACACAGGCCTTTTGTGGCTCCCCCGTGAGCCGCCGGCTCTCCATCCAGCCCTCATTACCGGGTACTCTCACCACCTCCTGTTCATAAATCAAACAGCATTCGGGCCGCAGTCGCCATAGCGATCCCGTCCGCCCCGCGTCTTACAAACCAGCAAAGCAAAGCTCGGAGGAGCGGGCTGGGCTGGCTTGCCCCGGCCATGCGGCCAGGCGCCGGCCCAGAGTTCTTCCGGGTCAGGGTGTCACCGGGGAAACCGACCCACAAGCAGGGCCCGGGCAACCCACCCCCCACGTCCCGTCTGAGCCGCGAGGGTGAGGCCCCGCCTATGCCAGAGCGGCCAGGTGGCACAGCCATGGCTGACATTCCCTGGGAATGGAGGCAGAAGGGAGATCAGCCGCAAATAAACCGAGGGTCACTCCGGAGCTATTTTAGTCCGAATCTCAGAAGAGCGGAGGGGAGGAGGCCTGGCAGTCAGGATGGAAGCTCCGCTGCTTTAACCAGCACCCCAAATAGCACCTTTAACCAGCACCCCAAATAGCACCTTTAACCAGCACCCCAAATAGCAGTGGCCCCGCAGGAGGCCATCTGACCTGAGACAGCCTGATTGAGACACTTCAGGGGCCCCAGGGCAGCTGCTGGAATCAGGTCCCGTGTCCCTTCTACCTGCGCATCCCTCCTCCCTTAGGTCCGGCCGCTGCCCTCCTGGGTTAGATGGGTCCCCGGGTGCCCCCTCTCAGGTTCCAGGAAGAGGGCACGGGGCAGATGACCGGGAGGATGGCGGCAGAGGGGCGGTGCACAGTCTGCCGCTCCGGCCTCTTCTGCGGCCTGACAGGAGCTGGGGACAGAAGCATGGACGTGGCCCACATTCCCCAGACAGTCAGTCTGTCTTCTCCTCTCGCTGTGCACAGCGCCGGGATGCCGATGCTCTCCTTCTGGCCTCTCCTGACCCACACTGGCCATCCCAGCTCACGCCACAGCTCATCCCTCCCACAAGGGCCGGTGGTTCCCAGGGCTTCTCCAGCTGCATGTGGGGTTCTGGGAGCGAGGGGCGCCACTGGAGCTCAGCGCGGTGGGGTTGATGGGAATTAGCCTTCCTCAGGAGAGATGGCTCTGCTCTGAGGTCCCTCCCTCCTGCCTGCCATGTTCCCTAGAGGGGCCAGCGCTGCATGGGCACAGCTACCCGCTCAGTGAGGCACTCCCGTTGGCTTTGCTCCCTGTCCCCACTCCTTTCCCTTGCTTCCTCAGAGAACCTCCCAGATGAACCTCTTACACTTAAATCCTCGCCTCAGAGTTTGCTCCGGAGGGGAACCTAACCCAAGACATATGGCCAAGGAGACGTGTGGGCAGTTCTAGCTAAACTCCAGCTTCCAAGGATTCTGCACCATATGGACCATATGTTTTGTTTACACCATATTTTTCACAACTTTCTTTTATTAAGAAATCTGCCTCTTAATATGAAATTGGGTAAGAGTCGACTTTGTTTTTCTCCATCAAGAGTTGTTATCTTGCCCTAACCAGTGTATCTCAGAGCATTGGCCTGCAGACTAAAGGGTCCCAGGTTGTATTCCGGTCAAGGGCATATACCTTGGTTGCGGGCATGTCCATAGGTGGAGTGTGCAGGAGGCATCTGATCCATGTTTCTCTCTCATTGATGTTTCTAACTCTCTATCCCTCTCCCTTCCTCTCTGTACAAAACATAATTAAAAGAAATATATATATTTGTTATCTTCCTTTCCTTGGAGGTAAACCTCACCTGTAAGGGTGAAGGGAAAGGGGGTTGGGGGGGTGAGGGTGGTGGAACCAACCTGCTTAGCGTCAGGCTCTGGCTTAGTCCTGTAGAAACAAAAAAGATAGAGATATTACCTCTATTTCCCTGCAAGGCTCATTCCAATAGGAGATTCAAGATGTAAGTATATGAGCCTGGACGGTGTGGCTCAGTAGTTGAGCATTGGCCCATGAACCAGGAGGTCACCGGGTTAGGGCACATGCCTGGGTAGTGGGCACGATCCCCAGTAGGGAGCATGCTGGAGGCAGCCTTTTGATCATTCTCTCTCATCACTGATGTTTCTATGTCTCTCTCCCTCTCCTTTCATCTCTCTGAAATCAATTTTTAAAAAATGAAAATAGGTAAATATATTAGAAGGAAATGAAAGCCTGAAAGAGCAGGGCAACGCAGGACCGAGTGGAGCTGGTGTTTTTGAGAAAGCAAGGGTGTCCTTGAGGTATGAAGAGGTCTCCATGGAGACTGGGAAGCCAGACGCGTCCAGGACTGGAGGGCTGGCGGGAGGTGGAAGGACGTTCCAAGAGTGAGGGTTACAATGTCCATAACAAGATCATGCGTTTCCTCATCAACTTCAGCTCCTTGATCGCAGGAACTTCAGCCAGGAAACCCTCCCTCCTGGCTCCTTGGGCATTGCTCAGGCAGCTTCTCTCCACTTTTTCACGTGAGCAGAACGGGAATTTCATGTTGCCCTAGGGGCACTGCTTTCTTCACTGCTTTCTTGTGACTTGGCGCTCTGGACTCTGGGATCTGCTTCTGCATCTCGGGATAAACAGGGACGGTGTTCTCTACACAGGTCCACACAGAACAGCTCCCTGAGCTTGGCCCTGTCTCAGTTACCTCAGGCTCTCTGCCCGAGGGGGACTGGCTTCCCAGGAGGCTCCCTGACACCTTGGGACAATACTTCTCTGATGGACACAAGCTCTCAGTGGTCTGGCTACGGGCCACCTTGAGGCTGTGGTCTGCACGGAACTGAGTCTGTCCCTCAGCACCCATGCTATTCATGAAGAACTGTTCCAGTGAGTGGACACTAACAACAGGGGGTAAGATCATAAGTGGAGGGGGGGTGAGGAAGTAATGGGGGGATGAGGACACATATATAATACATTAATAAATAAAGAAATTAAAAAAAAATCAGTTTCATTTGGGATGAGACTGACTGTACTGTGGCCCATCACAATTTCCCATTTCTCCTCTTTTCCTGTGGTTTCTAAGCCCCGGGCTGACTTCCCACTTCTCTTAATGTCAATCAGACAAAAAGAGGTGTCTTCCAGAAGATTATATCACCTCTATCTTGCTTTAAAGTGGATGCTTAACCTGGATGGAATCAGTCCTGCATGGCTTAAAACAGAAATTTATTGTCTGACATTTCAGGAGGCTAATGTCCACAGTGAAGGTGTTAGCAGAGTGGGTTCCTTCTGGAGATACTGAGGGGGGGGGGATTTGCTCCACGCCTCTCTCCCGATGTCTGTGCTTCTGTAGTCCTGAGTCTCCCCTGGCTTGTAGACACACAACTCTAAACTCTGTCCTCATATTCACTTGGCCCTCTTCTCAGTGGGTCTGTGTCTTCTCTCTTTCTTCCTGTTGTACGGACATCTGTCACCTGATTTAGGACCCATTCTAAACACAGGATCATGTCAGAGATCTCAACTTCACTTCATCTGCAAGGACTCTTTTTTCCTTCTCCAGATGAATTCGCTTTCACAGATACTGGGGGTTAGGATTTGAACATATCCTTTGGGGGTCTATTCAACTGTCCATGGTTTGTTTCATTGTCAGTCCTAGAGCAGCACACCCACATTCCACTGGCCGGAACTAATCACACACAGCCGTCATTGCAAGGGAGCCTGGGAAATGTCTTCCTGTTTGCTCAGAGGGAGGAAATAGACATGGTGGGCACCTGGCCAGTCTCCGACGTTGGTGATGCTCAAGAAGCGTGTACACTCTGCCAGGGGCCCTGCTGACGACTTTGCAAGGACGATCTCACTTTAATAATTCTCATCCTCACAAGAAACCTCCAAGGTAGATACTCTGAGTTATTCAGCTTTCAGATAAGTAAACAGAGGAAACTCAAAATCATTTTGAATGATTTCGAAACCAAGGTCATTTATAAAAGGCGGAACCACTGTTGTCACCAGGCAGACTGTTTTCTGAGCCCGTGCCTTTAGCTCCTGTGAGACGAGGCTGAGGCCTCTAACTGGATGGACTCCTGGCTATTTGTCCTGGCAGGACGGAGCTAGCACCCTCCCCCACATGCCACGGCCTGCTCTCAGACCTTCCTTTGCTCATCTCAGGGACCGACCTGCCTGGAGCAGAGCCCTGCCTCCCTCTGGAACATTCTTTCCTTCACTCCACAAAGAGTCAGCATCCTTTCCTCCACAATAACCTGTTCCAGGTCCCCTCCATGGACACCGGTAAAACAGCCCAAGTTCTTACTTTCTAGTCCAGCAACCGGATGACACCAACAGGCAGGACTGGCAACGCAGATGTCCCACATGATTGAAGTCAACAGTGACAAGCTCATCTGCAGTATGCGTGTACGTCCAGCCCCGCTCCTGGCTCTGAGCGAGAGGATGCTGCAAAGTCATCTCCACTTCGCCTGCTCACGGACCTGCATTTCTAGGCAGGTCAGCTCGAGCATAATCCACCTCAAGCTGCAAGCATCAATTGACAGCCTCTTTGAAGAGGATCCAAACTACCTTGTCTTAATAGAACAACGCAGCACTTTGTGAGCAAGAAGCCCTTGGATTCCCTTGCATGGGGAGGAGGGCACCAGGGTTCCCGCTGACCCTCTGCTATGGAAAACTTTCTGCTGGCATGCCGCAGTCCAAAGTAGTTACCAAAGGATGCTTGCACTTCATCACTGGTTATTGATCCAAATCGGCCCTGTTCACAGAGCAGAGCAAGAAAAATACTTTTAAAGAAATAAAGTCCAGGAGAGGAGTGAGGTTGGAGGAAGCATAAGAAGAAGGAAGAAAAGATTTTAAAAAATGGGGAGAGAGAGGCAGGAAGGGAAAAGAAAAAGGAAACAAATTAGAGAAGAAAATAATTTTCCTCTAGCTTGGTTTTGTGGTAAGAGAAGACGTTTCTCACCATGCCCTTGACAAGGGCATAGTTGGGGGATATCCATGCCCGCTAAAAGCTCTCTGAGACCTGCCCAGATGCAATCCCTCAGTATAACAGCTGGAGAGCTGTGGTCAGTCCATGGATGGGGCATCTTAAGGCACGAGTTGGTACCGGTTCACTTTGCATCTGCTGGATACAAGACGTGGTACCAATTCTACAGGGACAGAGAATGAAGGGTGCAATGGGCACAAATAGTTCTTGTGTCCACCTGGGTTAGGCACAATGTGGAGATGTGACCATCCGTCTGCAAGGAGATTGCTTTTTAATGGAGCTGGGAGACATGCCCACAAATAAAGTGCAAGGAACAAGTTCTTTGGCAGATGGATAGATGAAGAAGAGGAAGAGAGTGAGATCAATTCCAACTAAGAGATACTTCATGGAGAGGTATGGGTCTTGAAGAAAGCGTAGAACTTTGACACGTGGAGATAGGGAAAGAAAGGGAAGGGCCAGACACAGGGGCAAGAAGACACTTTGCTGGGGAAATAGCAGCTGTTCCAATTTGGGAAATGACTGGGGAGTTTGGAGTGGTGTGCTGGCATCAAAATCTGGAGAGGTGGGTGAAGTCCAGGCCAGGTTATAGATGGCCACTCTGGCAGAGATGCCAGCAGTTCACCAGCCTGTCTTCTTGTCTTGGGAACACATCCAGTCTACACTCCCTATCCTTTCTCATGGTTAGATATGACTATGTGACTGAACTCCAACCTATGAAAGAGGGGCAGAAGTCATCTGCCAGAAAAAAGAAACAGACTCCATAGGTGAGTGGAAGGTAAGTTTTTGAAACTTTATAACCATTTCTTACCATGCCAGTTACCACCATCGCCACCATTAACACTGCTAACACCAAAACTACTGTTATTACCATCACCACCAACACTGCCCCACCCTACTTACCACCACCATCACCACCACCACCACCACCATCACCACCAGCATCATGACTACCGCTATCATTACTGCGGACAGGAGTACTGAGCACACATGTTGTGCCAGGTGTTGTTACAAGTATTCTCACGTTTTATCTTGTTTAACCCTACATTATGATGAACTTCATTTTGAAGATGTATTTAGTCATTAGTTACATTCTAGATTTCAGGATTCTTAGCTTCTCTCCGCTTTTGCAGTTCTTTGAAGTCATGGTATTTAGGTAGTGTTTTAGGCTTTGTTTTCCTAATCGTGTTCATCAAAAGGGTGGTAGTCTTAGTTGGTCTTGAAGCATAGACCAGTGTATTTAAAGGTGAGCTGTCACCTGCAGATGGAAGTGCGACAGCTATTGCCTTCATAACCGTCCTCCACTATCATGACTCTTAACTCTACTGATAAAATTATGCAGAATAGAACGAAAAGAACATTTTGTTTGAGAAATAAAATGAGGTGTTTAGGGACTTGATCTATAAAGGAACAGAAAAGTGATGAAGATGGGTTTCCAAACAAAGTGTTCTGACCTGTGTGCCGAATCCCTTTGCCACCTCTATTAATTCCTTCCACGTCTCTGCAACCACCATTGTTTATTGACCTTGCTCTTTATCCACAGACACATGACCTACATCTCAAAACTTTCTCTCCATTCCTTCCAACATCTCCATTTCACCTTCATTTTTCCCCCCCAGCTCTTCCTCCATCACAACCACTTATCAGGGTACACATTACCCTCTCCTCTTGATGCATTGCCTGTATATTTTTAATTAAAATTTCCTTTTAAAAGTTTTACATAGTTTCACAAGACTTAGAGCAAAACAGCAATGCTCTGGCCTCCTTCCCTTCTCAGCTCCAGGTTGTGTTTCCCAAAGGAAACATCTTTCAGCTTTTTCAGATGTTTCTTTGAGCACTTATGATCATGCTTCTAAAACATCTTTCAGTTTCATAAGTTATATATGGATTTTCTAAATGGAATATGAAGATTTATCTCCTGCTTGATCTTTCCCTTCTCCTATTCCATCAATATAATTCTGTTACAATCAGTTTTGGTATTTTCATTATATCCATGATACTATAATCCAGAACTGAAGCATTTAATGTGCTGTTACTATATTTTCTTTCCCCAGAGTTAATAATTGTCTAATTTTTCTTTGCTTAGGTTTTATGTACTTACCACTATTTTAACCTTACACTTTCCATAGAAAGTATATCCGGTCCTCAATATATTCAAATACCTCAAGTAGTCTGTAGTTTCCTTCATTATTATTTGTTTCTGACATATTCCTCCTTCCTCTTGCTCCAAATGATTGCAGCACAGCTTTCACCATGGAGTGCTACCTACCTATCCCTCAGGCAGTCACTTCACCTTTCTCCTGTGTTGGGAGTTCCTGTCTTCTGGCTATTGTATGTTCCTTATTCTTGGTTAACTTTCATGTTGATGGAATATGTCCTAAAAGGGAGCATCTGGAAGTTGTATTTTTTGAGACAGTTCATTTTTGAAGATGTATTTTTCTTAACTCTGACATTTGAATGATAGCTTGGCTAGGTATAAAATTCTATGCTATAAATAATTATTTTCAGATTTCTTATAATATTTTCTCCTCTGGCTTTAAAGATTAATTATTTACAGACAATAAAAATTAATTCATTGAAAGTATGTAATTTTATGATTTTGGTAATTATATATAATTGTGTCACTACTTCTATAATATATAAAACATTTCTATTACTCTAAAAGGTTGCTCCTCTATAGTTAATTCTCAGATTACCAATAACTGATTTGTGTTTTTTCCTTTTCCAAAACTTCATATAAATAGAATCATACAGTTTTTAGACTCTTGTATTTGTCCTTTTTACTCACTATAATGTTTTAGAAATTTTCCATATCGTTATATGTATTACTATTTTGTTTCATTTTGTGGCTGAAAAGTATCTCATAGTATGAATATATTGCCTTTTTTTTCCATCATTAACTGATGAATATTTTGCTTGTATCAGTTTTGGAATCTTAATAATTCTGCAATAAACATTTACAGAGAAATCTTTGTGTGGACATAAGCATCTTCGTGTTTTTTTTCAATTTCATTTCTTTATGAGTGTGTGGTATTTGCGGGTTGTATGGCAATTTTATGTTTAGATTTATAAGAAATGATTTCTAAAGAGGCTGTGTCATTTTGCTTTTATTTTTGCAATGTATGGGAGTCACACTAATTCCACATCCTTGTCAACACTTGGGATTTTTTTCTTAAGATTTTTGAAGGTGCTCTTTATTATGCTATTGGCTCCATTTTAATGAAGAGAAAACACACATTTCCAGTCTTTTATATGTGCCCTTTTGTTTTTTCTTTTTATCCCAGTTTACTGAAACTTTACAGCAATGTGGTTTGAAGTAAATTTCTTTTATCTTTTTGTACCAAGTGTTTAAAGCAAACTTAATAATTGGAGTCTCATGCCCTTCAGTTCATGGAAATTTTCTTAAGTTATTTATTTGGCAATTATTCCACTCCACTCTTCTCTGAAAATCATTCACTTTCTAAAACATCTATTGTTTTGATGTTGGCTTTCTGGAATGAAATTTTGTTTAGTTTTTCTCCCCTATTTCTCATTTATCTTTAATTGTGTCCTTAGTTAAAAGATTTTTTTCAATTTTATCTTTCAATACTTTTATTGCATTTTCTATTTTGATCTCACATTTCTAGTTTCCAAGATCTTTTTGTTGATTGAATGTAATTGCTTTCAATAACAGTCTATTCTTATTTTATTAAAACAGCATCCACTGGGATATTAATTATAGTCGCTCTCCCAAGATATATTATTATTATTATTTTTTAAAATATATTTTATTGATTTTTTTTACAGAGAGGAAGAGAGAGGGATAGAGAGTCACTGATCAGCTGCCCTTGTTTCCTTTTCCTTATTTGTTTATTTTAGGATTTGTCTTTCCTTTCATGTGATTCTCAGTGATTCTCAACTGGGCAGGTGGGCAAAGGAGGAGGAGAAGGCGGATTTTATATTTGGTGATGCCAGGAGATATTTTGGGTTGTCACAGCTGAAGTGGGTAGAGGCCAGGGATGTTGCTAAGCATCTTTCAATGCACAGAATACCCCCCACCCTAAAAAAGAATCACCCAGCCCCAAAGGTTAATAGAGCTTGAGAAACCCCGTGCTGCTAGATGCTTTTGCCAAATGCCTGCTGGTCCTTGGCTGCCAGTTCATATTCCATGTGCATTAAAGATCATCTGTTGGCAGAGCTTGTTGGTTGGTGGCTGGGTGTTTTCATTGCTACGCATAGGTCATTGTCAGAGCTGCAGAGCAACCCTAAACTCTCTTAGCGTGAGTGAATAGAAGAGTGTAAGCCCGGAAGACCACGTGCTTCTTACTGAAGAGGAAAGGGGCCCAGGGTCTCACCACTGAGGATGTAAACTTTAGTGTTCCTGTGTTTTGGTCTGTGCCATGACATCAGCTCTATATAATCTGCCTCTGTCTTAGTCTTTCCTGAGAATAAGCTTCAGTCTTCTCCCAGGTTGAGGTGGATGGATGTAAGGCCCTTGCCCAGACTTTCAGTCAATGCTCCTGTTTATGGTGACACCTGAGCTCCAACCTCAGCCCATCCTCCCCAGGAATCACTTCCTCTTCCTGCGTCCACTTTGTTGCTTTTCCACAGTAGCTTCTCACACCCTTTCAATGCTCCTTAAACCCAATTCTACCCTCAGCTGTCCCCTAAACTCTTAGTGGACTACCTCATTTCCCATCTTAACATAAAGGTCTCGCCTCCCATATGACATAAACCCCAGACCCCTCTCTTAGGAACACTATTTCTTAGCCCCAGCTCTGCTCCTGCCTCTGTTCATGAAGGAACATCTCTTTCCTGTGAAGGTGCAGCGTTGTCCTCCTGTGGGGGTAGTCTTTTTAAGAAAGGCACTCCACATTTTTATTCTTGTTCTTGAGTTCCTAGTTTCTCCTTTATCCTAGCCTCCTTCCTCCCTGTAAAAACATGGAAAAATCATTTTCTCTAAAGTAAGAGTAAGATTTCACTAAGAGTAAGATTTGAGTCTTGGCCCAAAGAGAATAAAAATCTTGAAAATATAAGTCTTTAAAAACAAAACCATCCCACAGACCTGATATTTCATAAGACTCCTCTCCTTCCCTTCACAGCCATGTTTCTGTTTAAAAGTTGTCTACACCTCTCAAACACCCTCACCTGCCTGGCATTGTGGGCCAGCCCTCATCTGCATCCTTCCACATGTCCCTGATAGTAATCGTGACTTGCACACACTCAGATCGTCCCATGCTTCTCTGCCCTCCTGTTGCTGCTCTCTCTCCCCACTGGCTTCCTCTCTCCCCTCTCCTGGGTCTTCCTCTTACTCTTACACCTCAACAAATGGAGGCCTAGCTTCAAGCTCTTCACTCAGCTTTCATTTGTTCTCTCCAGAACAATCTTATTTATACCCTTGGCTTGTGTGGGCTGGCTACCAAATCTCTATCACCAGCAACCTGGTTTTCAATGTTCCACATAAGACATACCTAAGGGAAATACTCTTTGATTTTAGATTATGTGGAGGGAAAAAATATGGTAGTTCAAATATTGCTAGACACATGAGTGCAGGGAGCCTGCTATCAGGCTGCCGTGGATCGTGGGTAGTCCCCGTCTAGCGTGGGAAGCAGCCTCTACCTCAGTGAAAGAGTCAGTATTCGTGCCCTTCTTCCATAGTCAATCCTTGCCTTGTTCTGCCTTAAATTGGGACACTATTATACCCTAAACTATTCACCTATTCCTGTTTCCAAATTACTCTGAAATTACATGTTATTGTCCATCTGTAGTGAGAACAAAGAAACATGGTCTTTCTTTCATTCTTTTTAAGCGTAAACGAAGTATAGGTTTGTTAATTCTGTTCCTTGGCTCACAAAGGAGCGAAGTGACGCTCTCCTGAAACCCACCTTCACTCACCCACTCATTATGCTGCCCCTGGATTAAGTCTCGTGGTTTAGGCTCTTGGCCGTGGATCACACCATGGTCGCCTGGGGTGCTTTTAGAAAACAGCAGCATTTGGGCTCTGCTCTGAACCAATTATGAGGCGTAGGCAGCCCTGCTCTTACAGAGCTTTCCATGTGACTGCTCTAGGGGGCATTTTCTTTGTCCAACTTGTATTCTCTTTGGGCCAAGACCCAAATCTCACTCTAGTGGTTCTCAAAGTTTAGTGTCTATGACAATCGCCTGGAACACTACAAAGACAGATTTCTGACACTTACCCCACTGTTGGAGTTTCTCTGTCAGCAGGTCTGGGATGGGGCCCAATGATGGGCATTTCTAAGAAGTTCCCAGGAGCTGCTCTCCTCCTGGTCTGGGGACCACACGCTGAGAGCCACTTCCCACTCTGCGAAGGGTGTTAGTCTTCCAGGGTCTGTCCCTTGGAGGCAGGGTAACCAAGTAGTCTTCATGTTGGCACTAAAATTCCCTTGTCTTGGGAAACCCTTCAGTATCAGAAAAACTGGGACAGTTAATCACCCATAAGCTATGTCCATGTTCTAATCCCCAGATCCTGCGAAGGTGACCTTAATTGACAAGGAGGGAGGATGCAGAGGGCAAAGGGGGTCAAATACATGGTGACAGAAGAAGACTAGAGCTTGGATGGTGAGCACACAATGGAATATACAGATGATGTATTCTAGAATTCTCTACCTGAAACTTATGTTATGAAGCAATGTCACCCCAATACATTTGTTTATATTTTTTTAAAAAAAGAAAAGGGTCTTTGTAGGGGTAATTAAGTTAAGGATCTTGAGATGAGGAAATCATACTGGATTATGTGTCTGGGTCTCAAAGCCAACAACTGTCTTTAAAAAAAATACTGAAGCAGCGGGAGATTATGTGCACAGAAGAGAATATGTGGCCACAGGGGCAGAGAGCAGAATGATCCGGTCACAAGCCAAGGAACGTCTGAAGTCACCGGTGCTGGAAGTGAAACTGAACACAATGGATTCGAGCTCATCTGCCACTAAAGTCAAACTAAACAGAGATAGGGCTGATCATATATGAGTGTTTATCCCAATAGCACCGGCAATATGAGGAGACCAGTTCGTCACCCTGAGAATTCTACTCTGACCCCTTTTGCCAGTGGGGTCAGAGTAGAATTACTGATCCCACTGGCAAGATTACACCTGGTGGCCAGATTATTATGATCTCTGAATGCATAATAATCTGGCCACTCAGTGTGTACACACACACACACACACACACACACACACACACACACACACATACAGGTATATACATATATATGTATACACACATATATTATATGTACATATATACATACACACACACACACACATATATATATTAGAGGCCCAGTGCATGAATTCGTGTGCATGGGTGGGATCTGGCCAGCCTGGCCAGGGGGAGGGAACATGGGTAGTTGGCCGGCCTGCCTGCTGGTCAAACTCCTGGTCAAGAGGACAATTTGAATATTATCCTTTTATTATATAGGATATACACTGAGTGGCCAGATTATTATGCGTTCAGAGCTCATAATAATGTGGTCACTCAGTGTATACACACAAGGGAGAAGAGAGCTACATGCAGCTGTGAGATGCAAGTACAACAGGGAAAGAGGAGGGGAGTGTTTGCAGTCCCGCCTTCAGAAGCTCAAAGTCTGATAACAAGGTGGCTAATCTTCTCTGACATCATACACAGCTCAGCCCATTCTTGGGACCAGAGAATGGTCAGTGTTACTGAGGCAAACTCCAAGAAGGGGTCAGGGTCCAGGCAGAGCTACCAAATCGAAGTGTGTCCTGTCCTTGGTCTGATCTCAAAATGTATTTCTGTTCTGAGTAATGGATCCATCAGGCATCTTATCTTTTTACAGCCTTGTTTCACCCTCCAGTTTCCCAGAATCTGCAAGAAAACTCTTATCTATAGTTAGTAAGGTGAGTAATTATTAAACAACCGTGGCTCTATTCTCATCACGTGCCCTTCCCCATGATCAGAAGGACATGGAATGGATTCTCCCCTGGAGTCCTCAGAGGGAGGGTAACTACTGACGCCTTGACTTTGGACTTCTCCAGAACTGTGAGAGAAGATACTTCTCTTGTTTGTAAGCCACTGATTTTGTAGTCATTTATTACAGCAGCCACAGGAAATTAATACGGTTCCAGTCGCCCTGACCGCTGCTCTCGGATGGGGGGTATTTCCTGTCTCTTGTGTTTATCAAAAGTGAGATGTTCTGAAAACACATCGCCTCCATCAGCACTGGCCGGTTGACTAATGAGTCTATAAAAATGCTTTCCAGAAAGAACGGGCTAGGAACCACTGGAATGCAGCTCCTCGGACATAGTAACAGCTCTGAAAGTTGTCTACAGTAAGCCATTAAGCAGCAAATGATGTAAATAAAAGTCTACGCATATTCAATGTGCACTTTGTTATGCAGGCCAACCGTGGTGGACGGCCACTAAGAATTTTTTTGGAGCAATTGTGCTCCGGGCACAAAAAAGAGACCACATGGAGCCACATGGAGAGTGTTCACGGCCATTGGGGGAGCGCTTCCCCCTAGACCAGTGGTTCCCAACTATTTTTGGCCATGCCCCACCTAAGCATCTCTAAAATCCTGATTCCCCTCCTCCCCCAACACCCGTGACCTAGAATTCTTATTATTCAAACAGTGAACTGCTATTCACGTGGAGGAAGCCTATTACCTTGATCCAAACAAGCTCTCAAAGAACATGGCAGCCATGAAAGAGAAACATAAAAGAACGAAAGGACAGCTGAAGTCCTGAGGAGGACATCACCAAGAAATTGTCAAAAAGAAAAAAAAGAAGTGATATGAAAAAATAGCAAATAAATTTTCAAAACATATAACAGAGAACTGAGATGCATAAAGATGTCACAATATAGATTTACATACTGTATATGAGGGCCCTCGAACCATAAGAAATGCAAAAAATTCACTGTTAACAACTCATTCTCAAATTGCCTCTCTTACAAATCAAAATGCCCCTCTGTAGAAACCATTGCCCTAGACCAGGGGTGGGCAAACTTATTGACTCGAGGGCCACCATGGGTTCTTAAACTGGACCGGAGGGCCAGAACAAAAGCAACCTGACCATGCTGGCACTCTCATCTTGGGCTGCTGGTGAAGGAGCGGAGGGGAGAGCAAGAGAACCCTCGGCTCTTTCAGCTCCGTGGGCCGGATAGAACAGGTGAGCAGGCCGGATCCGGCCCGCAGGCAGTAGTTTGCCCACGGCTGCTCTAGACTCAGGCACTGAAGGCTTTTCTGTGCTCTGAGAAGGTGCTGGTACCTTCACATCATTGGGCAACACAAAACCAGAGATAACGAAAGGGCTGTGCCACCCCCAAGGCACATCCTATCAACTCCAGGTCACTCCAAGGCCTGTGGCCAAAATGCTTGTTGGAAGAGGAAGATGAAGATGCAACCGAAAACTCTAGAAATGGCAGGTTGCCCTGGGACAGTCTTTGGATTCTAGTGCCCTGGGTTGGTCCTGCCCCTGAAAACCAGGTGTGGATTTATAGGCCCCTGGACTGGGGTTCACTGCTTCCTGTTTCTGGGGGAGCTCTGACTCTCCCATCCCTGCTGAGGTCTGAGCCGTGGTTTCCTCCTAGGCTCAGCCCCCAGGCTGGTCCCTGAATGTACCTCTGTGTGAGCCACCTGGTTCAGGTTTCCCACACCCAGCTGAGGTCCCGCATATATTGTGCCTCATTACACTTTTCTTCTGTATATTTTCAAAGGCCATTCATCCGTCGTTTCATGCACACTCCCCTCCCACTGACATGATGAATTACTTAAAGACCAGAATCAGGCCACCTGCTTTTTCTAACTTGCAAGCACCCAGGCTTGGTACCAGGGCACAATAGGATTTTATCTGGTGCAGACATAGTCACAATTCCCCACCATTAGTTATTAATATTGTTGAATCTAAATATTAGTAAAACCCTCCTAGTGCAGCTGGGGCTTGAATGGGGCCCAGAATGGGTCTCAAAAGCTGGTTAGGTGTTCTAGAGCCTGAGGGAGGGGATCAACCCGGCACACCCGGGAGAGGGGAGTGGGACCCTGGGCACAGCTCAATACCTGGCAACCTGGCAAACATTCAGTGACTGTTTGCTGGATGATTGCTGCCCCAGGGAATGATCAGCATCCAACAACTCGCAATAGAACACTCTGGGGTGCTTTTGCTTTGGAGAAGGAATCTATTTTGAAACTCCAGTTCTGCAATGGCTGTTCCTATGGGACTGACTTCGTTTCTGAGATCACAAGGGAAAACCCTTAAGTTATATTTTGTGTCATGTCCAGCCTAAGACATGGCCAGCCCAAAGGCCCCACATGTGTTTGAAAGCTAGTGGTGTAGCCTAACATCCCCACACAAGCTCATTCTGTTCTCCAGTCACCACCATTCGGCTGTTCTATCCTGCCTGCACGAAGCCGAAAGAGCGGGCCGTACCCTATTATATAATGATGTTTACTTTGAATTTGTATTAGTTCACACAAAGATCCATGCTTTTGTTCCAGTCCTCTGGTCTAGTTTAAGAACCCATTGTGGCCCTCGAGACAAAAAGTTTGCCCACCCCTGGCTAAACAGTGGTTGGCAAACTCAGTCAACAGAGCCAAATATCAACAGGGCAAGGATTGAAATTTCTTTGGAGAGCCAAATTTTTTAAACTTCTTCTAACACCACTTCTTCAAAATAGACTTGCCCAGGCCGTGATATTTGTGGAAGAGCCACACTCAAGGGGCCAAAGAGCCGCATGTGGCTCGAGAGCTGCAGTTTGCCAACCACAGGGCTAATATAACAGGCTCTGCAACCTCCCCTCTCCCCCCGAAGGTGGAATTGCTAGTAGCTAAAATGCAGGGAGATTTTAATGCACAATTTTACCTCCGAAACTTTTGATTTGGGAAGGCTAATATAAAAATGCTTTGCCTACAAAGCTACCAATAATTGAGATGATGGTTTCTATGGAACGTATTTGCTGACTTTATTGAGACTTTTGTTCAGATTTGGGGGAAAAAAGAGTGGCTGTTGTAGAATATTTTTGAAGTTATGCTACATAAAGTCTCTAAATTGGAGAAAACAAAGCTTGAAGGGAAAATAGAACAAATTCTCCCCTGTCAATGGGAAGATATTGATTTTAAACACTATAAATCTTGCATGAGTCATGGTGCAAAATTAGGAAAACACTTACCTTGCTGATTTCTTATAAATTTCAATTGGATTTGTCAGGGGACTTCATTACTAAGTCCCAAATCCAAAGCCAAGGTTGTACAATGGATTATGCTGAAAAAGAAAAGTGTATTCCAGGATAGTCAGGCTTCCTTCTGATAAAAACTGGCCACGTTCCCTTAGCTATTGTCCTGGGAAACTATTTCTAGAAGCTTACTAACATCTTCAAAAGTTGGAAGTGGGAGCCAATGTCATGTAAATGAAATTAAGCTGATGAAAAATTGGTTTCTTTCTCGTTGTAGCACTCTCAATAAACACTGCACACTGCATTTTTAAAAACAAGTTCTGATCTTGGGGAGTTATGATACACAGTAGAATAAAACTAAACAGAAGTGGTATTTTAAAAAAAATTATGTCTAACCCAGACCTTGGTGTTAAAGATGGATGCTGGCTTCTAAGAACTCAATTAAAAAAACAAAAACAACAAAACCAAAACAGAACATCTTTATGGTAAGAAAAGTAAGTTTCATGAAAAGAAGTGGGTCTTCTGCCTTCTGGAGGTCTCAGAGTTCAGCTTATCTGAGGATGAAGACATTTCTGTGAAGGTGTGATTGGATCATGGAGACCCATTTGGAGAGGTGTGTAATTGTTCCTCTGTCAGTTGACTTTCTTTTTTTTTAAAAAAAATATTTTATTAATTTTTTACCGAGAGGAAGTGAGAGGGATAGAGAGTTAGAAACATCAATGAGAGAGAATCATCGATCAGCTGCCTCTTGCACGCCCCCTACTGGGGATGTGCCCGCAACCAAGGTACATGCCCTTGACTGGAATGGAACCTGTGACCTTTCAATCTGCAGGCCGATGCTCTATCCACTGAGCCAAACCCGTTTTGGCTGTCAGTTGACTTTCCAAGTGCCTGGCAACTGTACATCCACAGACTACTTCAGTCAAAATTTTCATGAATTATCACCCTAACTCCACCAGGTAGAGGTTGCCAGCTAGGGGTAGCTCACGTGCAGCATTATTGACCATTAGGTCAAGGTAATGAAGAGGATCAGCTGTGGGGCCAAGGTCACTATTGCATTTTCCAAGTCACCTTTCTCTACGTTGTCCCAGCAACTCGCCCGGACAAGCTGATGCTTGTGGATAAGCTGAGCTGTCAGGTTGCGATGGATGTTCTGACTTGCTTCTTTTTTTGAAACGTGCTGACCTGATGTTTTTCACCTCAAATTTCAAGAGCCAGGTGGATTTATTTGAAGTCCACACATTCTGTAAGTTTTTGTTATCTTTAGCTGAGGTTCAAAAAGCAAACAGACAAGCATTTCTAAAAGGGTGACTTTTCAAAGAGTGTTATTTCTGGATTTTTATTTCTAACAGTTGGAGTGGACATTTTAAAAGACTGCTTTATGTCAGCAAGGAAGCGTACAGAATGAAAGTTTTCTTGAAAATCAGAACATAACTAAAAACTCCAGACAAAACCAGTGCATTTTTGCTCACATCAGGGAATGGAGGAGAGGAGATACAGTGGATGGGTCTGACCTAGGCTCTTTCCTCAGATTTAGGAAGATGAAGTAACTTGTGGCATTGTGGTATGTGGGGTTTTTTTTTAAAACCATTTTTACATAAAAAATCTTGACTTCCATTTTGTTTCAAAAATTGCTTGTCATGCATGGCCTTTTCTTGTATCTTATAACTGCCTGGAGTTCCTCCGCCTTCAAGAAGGGCAAATCCCTCACCACGGCTATGACCTTTGGTCTCTTCCACTGTCTTCCTCTGAATGTTCCCCGCCTCCCCCACTCCACCCCCCTTCATCAAAGAAGTAATCCTGTAACCTCACTCTAGTTTTCCTCATCAGTCCTCTCTTATCTCAATTTCCCCACTTGGTCTGGATGAGATGATCAGCTGTTTGAATTGTTCTCTATCTGGTCTCCTAAATTTCAGCACCTGCTTGAATGTCCTCACCATCCATGGTGATTTTTGCCTAACATCAAATTCTTGTGTGTGTATGTGTATGGGTGTGAGCATGTGTGGGCCTGTGAACATGTCCATGCTTTTTAGTGTTGATGTTGAACCATGACTTGTCATAAGAACCTGGAAAAAAAAAAAAGACATTGGCTGGGCTCCATCAAGACAAAGACTGGACTGGAGCTGGAAGGTCTGGCTTGTGAGTGTGGTCCTGTGGCTGTTCCCCTGCTCCCTTTTCCGTCTGGCTATAAACGGGGCATTGGTGTGTCCTAATGACATGGCAGTTGGTGTCCCCCAGAATGAGTGGTTCAGGAGAGAGAGCAAGGTGGGAGTCACAATGTCTCTGTGACCTTGACCCTTATGACCTTGTGAATCACACTCCATCATGCCTTCCACATTCCAGTGCTTAGAAGTAGAAGCCACACTCCAGGAGAGGGGACTTGGCTCCGCTGGAGGGGAGGAACAGTAGGAAAGCATTTGTCAACACATTTTAAATCAAACTCTGGCAAACGACTTCAGAGAAGGTCATCCTTGGGATGAAAGTAGACCTTCTGCAAGGCCTTGCTTTTAAGCACCGAGAGAATGCAGGAGGATTCCCTTTGTTGCTTAGTGCCCTGACCTTCCCCAGCCTCCCACGTGGCTCCAGAATGCAGAGAATGTCCCGAGGCCCTTCTCCTTTCCAGTTCGTCAGGGCAGCCTCATTTGCTGCTGGAAGCTTTGCTGTTTCCCTCTCCTGGCAGAGCGCTCTGCCATCCCGATCCGAAGCAAACACCAAGAATAGCAAGTTCCCAGGGGAACAGTAGATGGCAAGCACTGGCTCACCTCAGCAGAGTTTTCCCATATTTGGAATCTTTGTTCACCTGGTCCTTATTGCCTCCACCGCATCCGATGCTACAGGAATGTTCTTTGTCTTTGAGTCCCCTTGTGGTGGCTGCTGCAGGAGGAGCCTTGGCCTGCTGTGATGGTCACCTCCCACCCAGGCAGGCACAGATATCTCTTTCAAAGAGGGAACTTCCCGTGTGTTCTCCTGGTTCTGAGTCCTTGGTGGCCCTACTCCAGGGAGGAGATGCAACCCAGGCATGTGCCCTCACCAGGAATCAACCTGTGACCCTCAACCACTGAGCCATGTCAGCCGGTCCTTATCTTCTTGTCTATATTCTGTAATATCTTTCTTCCTTTTTGTTTGCTAAAATCTTTGCTTACATACATTCTTTATGACTCAGCTGACATACCGGGACCGGTGGCTCCTCCAGAGTCCCCTCTCTCCCACGGGCCCCCAGCAACTCCCAGCATTTATCTCCTTTGTCTGGAGCAGTAGGTTTATTTGCTTCCGCTGTCACCACCCAAAGTAATCCATCAGTGTTCTGGTTCCAGTGTCTCCTGTCACCTCCCGAAGTAATCCATCAGTCTCCTGGTTCCAGTGTCTCCGGGACTGTCTGGGCAGCAGGCTGTATTCCCCGAAATGGTGCAGAAACCAGCAGAGTTTGCGCACTTTCTCTCTGGCCTCAATTTGTTATCTGATGGTAAAATGCCTAGCTGAGGACTCCTGGGGGCTGCCTAAACCCGGTAGCATTTTGTTATGTAAATGCCAACAAAAGGACTTCCCAAACCAGCTTGGTCAACAGCAGCATCATTAATCTCCATCCTATATAATAAAAGGCTGATATGCAAATCAACCACCCAGCAGAACAACTGGTCACTATGACACGCACTGACCACCAGGGGGCAGATGTTCGATGCAGGAGCTGTCCCCTGGTGATCAGTGTGCTCCCATAAGGGAGAGTGCCGCTCAGCCAGAAGCTGGGCTCCTGGCTGGCTAGCACAGCAGTGGGGGTGGGAGCCTCTCCCGCCTCTGTGGCAGCACTAAGGATGTCCAACTGATGGCTCCCGTACTGCGAGAGGGTACAGTCCGGGCTGATGGTCATCCCTCCCAGTGCACCCAATTTCCTGCACCAGGCCTCTAGTCTTTCCATACTGATGGGCGAGTTTTATTTCAATATATAAATGCCAGGATGTTTGCAAAAGAACTGAGCCTATTACTAACCAGCCCTCAGTGGCTTATAGCATCGATGGGTAGCAGAATATGCCACTTGGACATAAAGATTATTTTGGGCTGAAGATAGAGCAGATGTAAGAAAAGCTCTCTGAACTCCTCCCATTTGCCTAAGAGCAGGACATAAATTCATAAAGGTGTCCTCTTCTCCTTGCTTGCCACCAGGAATGACAGACGTCATCCCTGGAGACACCTCTAGATTTTTATCAGCCCCAGAGGAACCTTCACGGCAGACTACTGCTAGCCTTTATCTTCCATCGGCTCCCCAGGCACCTACATTCCCCAAGTCCCTTTCTGTGTCGCCACACTTCTCTAAAAAGCTATTGCTCTTCTGTTAAGAGGCTGCGTACACCCAAGTCCTAACCATCCCTTCCAATTACTTGTCATGGAGGGTTCCCATATGCGCACAGGGCATGTGCTAACATACTTTCCCCCTCTTGTTAACCTGTCTTCTGTCCATCTAATTTATGGGGTTCCAGATAATGAACTCAGGACAGATGGAGGAACAAAGCTGCGTTTGGTCCTCTGCAGCACACCTCCCAACCATCATGAACAAGTTCAGACACACGGACATTTATTTAAGTCCAGGGGCTGGCACAAGGACACAGCGGTCAACGACACCTTCGTTCCTCTCCGTGTTGCCAAATCCTTGCCCTTTGATGGTGGATTCGAATTTTTGAAAGGGACTAAAATCATCCAGATTTGAGAAGAGTGAGGAAGGGAGGTTAGCCCTGGGCCTTCTCCGCAAGGTAACACCAGGTTATACATGAATAATTTGAGCCTGTATTTCTCCACTCACGTGTAAGCAAGTTCAGGAAGCCATTCAGCATCACTGACAAGGCCCCGGAAGAACCAAGGTAACTGCTCAGAGCGTCAGACTCCTGTTGGCACATAAATCCTGGCCCTGTCTCGTTATCTTTGAGTTATACCTTGTTTTGGGAGTGTGTGGAAACACCTTGTGAAGAGGCAATGATTCCTACTCTAATAGGAAAGACTAGAATATTCATAAAATTGGGGGTGGGGGGAAGAACTTTCAACCTCTCTGTTATAAATGACGCAGAATGTATTTTCATTGCTTTAAGTCACAGCCTCCCTTCTCTGCCTCTGGCCGGGAGCTTTCCCGGCAGCTTAGATTAGGTTTTCTGTGCTTCCAACACGAGCATATTGTTGGGGAGATAAATTACATTTAGAAGCCGAATTTTTTTTATTTTGATGACGTATTTGTTGGTTGACTTTGCACTCAGTTTGATAGAGTAATTATTTTGCTTCCCAGTGGCTAAAATATTCTCAGTGCCCTAGGCCACGAGCCCCAAGAGCCAGGATCAAGATCCCCTACACAAACATTATTAAGCGATTTAATGGAGGAAGAAAAGACAATGGGTTCTCTTATCCACGCCTCCCAACCCCACCAGCTGTTTTGAACTCATTTTCATTTGCACTCCACAATTACTGAGTTGTCCTTTCCAAAATAGCAACACCAACTCTAGCTGGTTTGGCTCAGTGGATAGAGTGTTGGCACACTGACTGAAGGGTTCCAGGTTCCATTCCAGTCAAGGGCATGTACCTAGGTCACCACAATGGGAGGCAACCAATCCATGTGTTTCTCTCTGTCTCTCCCCCTTTCTTTCACTCTCTTGAAAAAAAATCAATGGAAGGGATTAACAATAAAATAAAATAAAATAAAATAAAATAAAATAAAATATAAAATAAAATAACAACACCAGTTTGTAAAAACTAGGTGTTTTGTTTTTTAACAGGAAAGGAAGGTTATAGTTTTAAAGTTAGACTTTTACTTTCACTTTCCTTTTTAAAACACACACACACACACACACACACACACACACACACGGCCAATTTCAATGAAAACTCTTAGCACGTCCAATTCTATAGTGCTGGCATTGGATTAGTGGACAATACAGTTACCTATGGCCTCATAACTTATACCACTCATACGTGTTTTTACTTAGTGAATTTCCAAAACCATCACTAGAGGTGAAGTAACTCACCAGAGAGGAGAGGGTAACTGAGCCTGGACTTGAGAACAAGTCCCTAACCATGTGAGCTAATCCCTGTAATAAATCTCTTCCCATGTACATCCTTACATATTCTATTGGTTGGTTTCCCTGGAGATCCCTGGCTGCCACTGAAGGGACACTCTGGCTAGGAAGGAACTTTGTGGCGCCGTCCCGCTGTCCTTTGTGCATCAGACCACTTGGGGTGGGGAAAGGCTGAAGGTGTTGGTCCCCCACTAAGAAGCCAGGCACAGGTTCCTCTGCACTGGGGCCCTCAAACTTCGCCATCTAGGGAGGGGGCATCTGTCATGCCCATCTGGCATTTGCCAGGGCTTTTCAAAGTAACAGAGAGATTTACTTTAAGAACTCGGCTCACATGCTTGTGTGATGATGAGGACCAACAAGTCAGGAATCTCTAGGTTGGGCCAGTGGGCTTGAAGTTCAGGTGAGAGCTGATGGGCCAGTCCTGGTTCAAGCTGTACGGGCAGCAGTGCGGGACCTCAGGCAGGGTTTCTATGTGGCGGTCTCAAGTGTGAATCCCTTCCTCTCTGGGAAAGCTCTGTTTTTGTGTTTAAGGCCTTCCACTGATTGGGTGAGGCCCGCCAACACTACAGAGGGAAGTGTGTATTACTCAAAGTCTAATGGTTTAAATGATATTCATAACTGCAATACCTTCACGGCAACATCCAGGCTGGAGTTTGACCACACAACCAGGCACCATGACCCACCCAAGCTGACACATCACATGGATCATCACCCCCCACCCCACCTTGACTCCAGAGGATAGACTGACCCTTCCCAGGACACCCGATGACCATGGTCAGGCATTTCCCCCCGTACTCCTTCCCCGAGTCGGGGGGCACACAGTCTGTCAGAGCGTCGTCACCTGCTCTTCATTCCTTGTGTGGATTCTTGCGTGGGGCAGGCAAAACAGGTTCTCACTGTATCTTATTTCTTCTAAATCTGTTGTTTCTGGTGTAAAATGTGCCTCCCTGGGCCCTTCAGGAGCATGGCTTCTGTGACTCAAGCAGCTGTCCCTGTAACGATGGCTTTTCCAGTGAGTTGCAAAGCTCATTTTTCACTCAGAAGCTGGGACTTGATGCCCTGGTCCTGCTGTGTCATTGCAGCGGGCAGGGACCACGCAGGGAAGGAGACCGTGATGTCCGAGCGGAGGCAGGACAGGGCACAAGGGGGTCCCCAGGAGTGACAACGCTGAGGTCAGCCAGTCACCTCATCAGCATTGCATTTCTGTGACATCAGCCTGACTACGCGCTCCCTGTGGCCACCTCCTCCTCTCCATCATCCCACGTCCACCACAGTTAGGGTTCACTGAGAGGCAGCTGAATGGAGCAGAAGGAAGCTTCCATTTTCCCTCACACCAGGCGACCATCTTGAAACAGGCGAGGGAATACAGCACATCTGTTTCTTTACATTAGAGCTGGAATTTTCTCTCCATCGCTGGCTGGCACAGTTCTTTAAGGTGCTTGAATATTTTCATAATCACGGAGATCAAGGGCTTAATGAATTTGCACCTCTCTCTCCATAAAGCCCTTTTGTGTGGTTCAATTAAAAGCCAAGAGCGGTGTATTTTTATCACTCAGATCAATTATTATAATTCTGTTTTGAGAAGTGAGACTTTTGAAGCACCGACATAGAGTGATCTCATTGCATCATGCCGAGTGAGTCCTCTGTGTCCCTGAATGACTGTAGTTTGTCTCAGGAACGCCGGCTGTGGAGTCCGCCACATCGGCTCGTTGCTCATTAAAGGCCTGCTGGAGTCTGAGGCTCTGTCTTTGTTCAAAGACGTACCATCTTCTACAACTAGCTCTGGGAAGCTCTCGATGTTGTTTGTTGAATAAATGAATCCATGTTAATAATTTAGGTGCTCATATAAAATGTAAATTATCACTGAGCCACAGAAGAATGCGCATCGGTGTGGCTTAAACCACTTGGAAATGTTGGCTCAGATATTGCCACAACCATTTCCCCATCTTGAGGGACATTTGTCCATGATGGCATCATCCAAACCTCTAGAGCAGTGGTTCTCAACCTTCCTAATGCCTCGACCCTTTAATAATACAGTTCCTCATGGTGTGGTGACCCCCACCCATAGAATTATTTTCCTTGCTACTTTATAACTGTAATTTTGCTACTGTTATGAATCATAATGCAAATATCTGTGTTTTCCGATGGTTTTAGGTGACCCTGCTAGCGGTTCTCAACCTGTGGGTCGCAAAGAAGACTAAGACTATTGGAAAATAATTTTATGGTTGGGGGTCACCACACCATGAGGAACTGTATTAAAGGGTCGCGGCATTAGGAAGGTTGAGAACCACTGCTCTAGAGTAAAGCAGGAGGGAATTCACTGGAAGCTTCTAGAACCAAAGGAAAGGCTGGGCAACAGTAGACTCAACAGGAGGGCTGGAGCCAGGGGTCCCCCAGTTTAGACACAGTGGTCAGCACTGTGGCCACTCTTGGAGACCTAACGCCAATGCTGACATGCCCTGGGGACAGAGGCCACCCATACTTCTGTGTGGCAGTCATTGTGAGCAATTTTCTCCATCATCCTGGCATCTCTGGGTCGCCCTCCTGGATGCAGAGGCTGGGACAGGGGCTTCTTGTTGGCCAAGTGACAGTCACATGCCCACTCAGTAGCAGTCAGGTGACACACCGGCCCTGCTGTCACTGGGATGCGCACAGTGTGGGGCTTCCCCCCAGAGGGCGATGCTCACTGCTGCGTTATAGCTGAGTCATGAACAAACATGGTTTCACAGGAGTCACGCTGGAGGCTCCTGCATTCTGTATTCTTTTTTAAAAAAAATATGTATTTTATTGATTTTTTTTTCCAGAGAGGAATGGAGAGAGATAGAGAGTTAGAAACATCGATGAGAGAGAAACATCAATCAGCTGTATCCTGCACACTCCCCACTGGGGATGTGCCCGAAACCAAGGTACATGCCCTTGGCTGGAATAGAACCAGGGACCCTTGAGTCCACAGGCTGATGCTCTATCCACTGAGCCAAACTGGTCAGGGCCTGTATTCTTTAAAAAAAAATATATATATATATATATATATATATATTTATTGATTTCAGAGAGGAAGGGAGAGGGAGAGAGAGTGGTAGAAACATCAATGATAGGAAAGAATCATTGATCAGCTGCCTCTTGCACGCCCCCTACTGGGGATTGAGTTCATAACATGGGCATGTGCCCTGAACAGGAATCAGAACTGTGACCTTTTGGTTCATAGATTGTCATCCCCCAACCACTGAACCATACCAGCTAGGCTGTTTAGTTTTTCAGTATGCGTTTTTCAAAAACTTCAATAGAATTTTTGGTTGTGTGGGTTTCTAGAATGTTCCATTTATTGATGAGTTTATCTACTCCCACTTTTTGGTTTGTCTCAAATACACCAAGGCCATGAGTGCAGAGGGCCCAGGTGTGGCCAGCAATCCTGTGTCCATCAAAAGCATGAACCCTGGGATGCTTGCTGGTCAGAGGCTCTAGCCTGGAGCTACCCTTTCCTTAAGCCCCGGACCCACCGGGCTCCACCCCCCACCCCCCTAGGAGATGGTACTTCCTTTCAGCCCTGGATCTCCCTCCTCCTGGGATGCCTCACTGAGTCAGGATCCATAGCTGCTCTTGGTGCCCTGGTCTCTCCACCCAAAGCGCTCTGACCCTCGAGGCCACTCTGGGGTCCTCCCGTCCCTCACAAATGTGCACTGTCAACTTCAGGCAGAAGCAAATGGCTCCAGTCTTATGGTTTTTTGGCTCAAGCTAGCTAAGGGCCATGAAATGCTGATTTTTAACTTTGGGGGTTTTTGTTGTTTTTGTTCTTTTACCAGAAGCACATAACTGCCTCTTTAAATAATTCCAGCCAACCTCCCTTGACGGTCTGTGACAAACGCAAGCGCCGGCTGCACGGAGTCTGCGGTTTCCCATAAAGGAGTGTTGTGAGTAGGAGGCTGTGCTCGGAGCATCTAATTAGGAAAACCTAACAACAGCCTCATAAATGTCTCCCAGGGAGCTTGCATCTGGGCTCAAGGCATCAATTTCATATTAAAGATTCATAAACTTTCGCGAGTCATTAAAACTCTGTAACAATCATAAAGGCATGATTAGCTGTTGGGGGAAATGGAAAGCACAGTTTGGGGTTTAAAAGTAATTTGCCTTATTAAGTGTGTGCGCAAAAATGTTTGTAGGTGACCTGTTTCAGATGGCTCCCCTACAGACCCTTACATGGGATTTCATGCCTGTAGGTCCTTATTATTTTGCTAACTGTCATGTTTGGAAAATGAATATCCACTAAGCTTTTTAAAAAACATACTAAGCAAACATTTTAATAGGTAGCTTTTGACAACTGAAAAAAACTTACAAGACCCACAAGGATTCATGTCCAATAAAGGCAGGTAGGCCCTGGCCGGTGTTGCTAAGTGATTAGAACCCCCATCCCTCCTCCCCTCTGCAATGAAGGGTCATGGGTCTGATGATTTCCAGGTAGGGTGCTTGCCAGAGGCAACCAATCCATATGCCTCTCACATCAATCTCTCTCTCTCTCTCTCTCTCTCTCTCTCTCTCTCTCTCCCTCCTTTCCACTCTCTCTAAAAATCAATGGGAAAAATATCCTTGGGTGAGGATTAACAACAGAAAAATAAATTGATAAATAAATAAATAAATAAATAAATAAATAAATAAATATTAATGGCATGTACGTGGGCTTCCTGAAGAGTTGATGAAAAATGGTGTGGTAAGAGGGTCCTCTCACCCACTCTGGTAGTTTTCTGGGGTTGCCATAACAACATCACAATTGGGTGGCTTCCAGCTTCAGAAATATAGTCTCTGTTCTGTTCTGGAGAGAAAGTCCAAAATCAAGGTGTCTGTGGAGCTGTGATACCTCTGAGGGCTCTGGGGGAGGGTTCTTCCTGCCTCTTCCAGCTCTGGCGGCTCCAGTCATTCCTTGGCTTGTGGCCGCATCACTTCCTCTCTGCTTTTATGGCCACATGACTTTCCCTCTTCTGTCTGTGTAGTCTCTCTCTGTCTTTCTCTTGTAGGGGCACCAATCATTGGATGTGAGGTCTATCAGGATAACCCGGGATGGTCTTATCTTGAGGCCCTTAACTTAATTACACTTGCAAAGACCTTATTTCCCCCCCAAATAAGGTGATGCTCATGGTTCCCAGGACATGTCTGCTGGGGAGGATACTAATGAACCCACTATCTGGAGGGTGATCCTTTGCATAACTCTGGATTTTTTTTTTTTTGTATTTGCACATCAAATTTGGAACTTGGGTTAAATCCTTGAATTAGGTAGTACTATTCAGACAATTTTTCATTTAAAACAAGAGATTTTGTAAGTAAAAGTTCAAGATAATTTAGTCTCAAATAGTGGCAAGTTAGCTCCCTCAAGAGTTAATGGGAGAAGTCTTTGTGGTCAGAGGTGGCTTCTCCTTGCCACCCAAACTACAGAGCATGGTCTTCCCACTATAGACCCACAGACAGCCCTGTTGTTGGTTCCAATGGGAGGGAAGGGGCTGGCAGAGAAGCCCATGTTCCCCCAATAAGAGGGTCAAGGGTCAGCAGGAACAATGAGAAGAGGTACATCAGGAAGTAGATAGCCATGGCTACAGAGCAAGGAGAAGTTGGGGAAGCTGAGGGAAAACATGGAAACCATAAGACGGTAGAATATAGGGAATGAGCCCAACCAAGGGGAGAAATGGAGGCTTTGGAACAAAATATTGTGAGGATGCCAACTCTCCCTTAGTATGGATGGCATTCCAGAGTCTTTCTATTCCTGCATATCGGTAAATACGGCTGGTCCAGTTGGAAACCATGTTGGTCTTCTCTGGCCCTATAATTCTGGCCTCGGGAATCCTTACCACGCCCGGCTTGTGAAATCAAGGTCTGATTTGTGTCCTTGCTTACCATCTTCCTATGAGAATAAAGGCTCCATGGGGATGGGGAGCTCCGCTGTCCTGTTCACTGTTGGGGGAGGGATCCCAGTGCCTATCCTCAGTGCTGACACACAGCAGGTGCTCAACCAAGTGTCGTAAATGAAAGAAAGAGTGGTGACCGTCGGGCTTTGTTTGCCTGAATTTTGTTAAAGTTTGAATCTTTGATTTTTTTAAATTTTATTTTACTACCTGGGTTTTCCTAGTGCTTTAATTATCTCCTTATCATCCCACCAGTGAGGGGTGTATCCTCACCCTAGGGCTGTGGGGAAGTGCAAGGGCAGGTGGGGATCTCCCAAAAAATCACTTCCAGCGCTCAGTACCCCTGAGTTCCTGTCTTGGTTGTTTATTCACATGGGTTTCATCTTCCCTAGTAACAGACAACCCATGCCCAGCTGGTTATAGCTCAGCAGTTGAGCATTGACCTAGAAACCAAGCAGTCTCCGGTTCGATTCCAGGTCAGGGCACATGCCTAGATTTCAGGCTCAATCCCCAGTGGTGTGTGTGTGTGTGTGTGTGTGTGTGTGCAGGAGGCAGCCAATCAATGATTCTCTCTCATCATTGATGTCTCTATCTCTCTCTCCTCTCCCTTCCTCTTTGAAATCAATACAAATATATTAAAATAAGAAACAACCCAGTAATAATAATAGCGTTGATAATAATATAATTATTATTTAATTTTTCAGGACACTATATTTGCCCAGAAAAGAGATTCTTGTCTTTGTAGGGATGCTGAGTGAAGTTAAGCTCCAGCCGAGCCATCTTCTAGCTGTGCTTGATTTGGGGAAAGTCCTGTGACTTCTCAGCCTCAGTTCTTCATCGGGTAAGTATCGGGAATATCATCCTTTACACAGATGGAATAGAGGACAAGGACACTACCACTCTCAGCACAGTGCCTGGGGCATATTGGACACTCCATAATCTTGATTATCCTCATTGCTATCCTGTGCCTAGTTCCCTTGAGATGTCTCAGCATAAAACATACATGGTTATTCTTGAGAAAAATACTAGTTTATTTGCAAGCATTTTAGAAGATGAGAAAGTCTACTGGGCGTGGGGGAGCAGGTATTCCAGATTCTAATAGCATGCGCCTTCGAAAAAGAAGTTTTAAGCATTACTTCCTCCCTCATAATTGCTTGAGAGTAAGGACTAAAGTGTCATACACTTCAATAGTCCACATGTTGGCCATACAGAATGGGGCAATTCCTTCTGGCTGGCTGCCTCGGGGCCCCTCTTCTTCCTTCTCTCTCCCTACCTTTTCTAGGCAGGCTCCTCCTCAAGGTAGGTGGATGGCATCAGTGAGCGGGAAGATTAAGTCATGGTTATGGCTTACAGCCCACTTGGGAAATCTCTGCCCTTTCTCCAGGGCTTCCAAGTTTAATTTTTTTTATTCAATCTTTTTACATTCTGAACTCACAGGCAGGCTGTGAATTACCGTCAAGACTATTACAGCAGGAAGCTTCTGTTGGCAGAAATAATTTTTTGGAGCCATAAAAATCTTGGCAGGGTTTGAGAAACACACCAGTGGTCGCAGCCCTTCTCCAAGTGACCATTCTGCTAAGTCTCAGGAAACAAACAATTTAATCCGGCCTCCACCGACTGCTTCATGGAGTTGGAATCCATGTGCAGCTCCGAAGTCTAAATCTCCTGGGAGTTCTAGAAGAAATGGAGGTTAAATTCCCTGTCCGACAGGGTAACCCTTCCAGTAAATGGACTCAATGCTGCCTTTTTATTGTGAGTTCAAAAGACTGACTCTGAAGATCTAGACGGTTCAGTTGTGGATACTGCTTGACAGAGGATGGTCCCCACATTATCAAATGCTTTGTTTCTAGAACAAATGGAGTTCTAATGGCCTGCAGTGCCCTGTGAACATTCATGCTGATAGGTATTTTCCATTTAGGAAATAAGTACATAGTAACCAAGAATGAATTCCAACGGCTGGCCGTTGTTATAGGCAGCTAATTTACACTGGTTCTGGAGTAGGAGAAGCAAATAGCCCCATCCATTAAGGAAATTAAAGGAGGCCATCTTGTCTCTTTCCCTTGTCCCAGCCAGTGGGCACCCTCCCCCTACATCTGCCGAGCATCCAAATGTCTTCAAAGGCATTTGCCAGTTTCGTTCCAGCTATTAAGTGCTCTGGTTTCCATGGACTGTTATGCAGTTAGCAATAAAGGGACCCCCATATGAAAAGCTCAGATTAAGTATAGAGAGTTGGATACTTAGGATATATTGACTTGGTCCTTCAGACAAACAGGAGGTCTTGTAGATGGCAGGATAAACCTTGTAGGTCACTATTTGTGTAGATGAGAACTATTGTCACGGAGCCCAGTTCAGTATGTAGATTTCAAAATGTGTAGAACTGATTGGGTGAGGAAGATGGATGTTCTCTTTTTTTGCACAGTTGGCCAAGGCACAAGTAAAGGGTTCTCAAGAAAGGAAAGGATGGCTGATTTATTTTCTAGTCTTTAATCTGGACCATAAAAAGCATGTCTTGCCCTCTCAGCCTTCCCCTCCAAATCAACATGTAGATATCAGAGCTTCTGCTTCCAGAACTTGTCTGAAAATAGTGATGATTTTAGGGGGAGGAGCTATTTCTTGAGGTTCTATCAGAGCACCTACTCCTTGACCTTACTTGCTGTGCCAATTATGGGAGCAAGTTCCTCCTTGATCCTGCTCAGCTATGCTAACTGTGGGAGTACGGGTCCTTCTCTGCTATGGCGCAGGAGACATCATCCAGGGATGAGAGGAACCCCATGGACACTAGGTATTAGAAGATGCTATGGGCAGCCACAGGCCTATAGGAGAGGCTTTGTTGCAGACCAAGTAGCCATTGCTACCAAGTAGTTCTTCAAAGTAGCCTCACAAAGCAACTACAAACATAGAACCAGCCACCTGCTAGTCAGTAACATATCTTATACCCATGGTTGGCAAACTGCGGCTCTCAAGCCACATGCGGCTCTTTGGCCCCTTGAGTGTGGCTCTTCCACAAAATACCACAGCCTGGGCGAGTCTATTTGGAAGAAGTGGCGTTAGAAGAAGTTTAAGTTTTAAAAATTTGACTCTCAAAAGAAATTTCAATTGTTGTACTATTGATATTTTTCGGGAAGACTTCTAACTAAAAATGGTTCTTGCTTCCATCACCAAATGATCCCTCACAAGTTGATTGACTAAAACATCCAAGAGGAAGGATGGGGGAAGCAGCATGACTTGGGGAAAACCCCTAAATCCCTGTAAGAACAAGTAGAATCCCCAAACTAAAAACCCATGGACACCAACAACCTTGATTTGGTGGCAAGATAGCCTCACAAATTCAGCATCAGAGTCAGAAATCCCCGTCAACAGATGCCATTACCCCACCTCCTCTGTATCATGCCCTCCTCAGGACTTGCCCACCATCTTTCTCTCCTTTCCTCCCTCCCTCCCTCTTCTCCTCCCTCTTTCCCTCCTTTCTTCCCTCCCTCACTCTATTGTTCTCTGAAACTGGGGTCAAAAGGTGGGAAGAGAAACTAAGAGTTGTTGGGCTGCTTCCACCCACCACTGGCACCTACTGGGATCTCCCCAAGTTTTCCCAAACGTGAGTGAGATTTTCCAGAGTCCCTGTGCTTTGTGTAATTTTGTTCCTTCCAATAAAGTAGGTTTGCTAAAAGTAGATAAGATAAGGAAATGCTATTTTTGTATGCTCATAAAACTCATAAATAAATTTATAAATCATATAAATAATGTTATTTCTAATTGTGTACCATGATTTTGGTTTGGGAAATATAATTTTTAGAGAGGACAGAGAGGGACAAATTGAAATTGAACAGCTGGAGAAACAAGCTAAAAAGAAATTCAGCCTCTAAATAAGACAGAAGGATTTGATGGCGACTTGGAATTCAATGACATTGGAAATGATTGCATCTGAAGTTTTGCTGTGTTGTTTGTGATTCTAAGACTCAGCTATGATGAAAATCTGAGTGGTCCAGGCTGGATGGAACTCTCTGCTATCTGGGCTCTCTCTTTTTCACTTTGCTGACTCCTCCCTGCCCCTCCCACTTGCATGTGGAGTGTACTTCCTATTCCCCCATTCCTGGATGATGTCTCCTATGGCCACAAGTTTGTGCAAAAATATACTGGTGATGCCCAAGTGCATGCACGTCTCTGTCCCAGACTACTCTCTGGAATTCCAGATCTAAATTTTCAAATGCCTATATCGCATTCTCTTGTATTCTAATTAAGGTTGTGTAGTTATGCTCCCTCAAAGGCCACTCACCCAAAACTCTGACCTCTCTGTGGCCTAGAATATCCTTATGATTCACCACAACAGCCTACACTTGCTATCTCACCTGCTGCAGGGGAATGTGAAACCCCCAGACCATCTGGCCAGGTAGAGGTCAGTATCAAGGACAGAGACAGGTGAAGATGGCATAGGCCTTCCCTGGAATATATGAGTAGGAAGGCAGTGGACAGGGGGTAGTGGTCAGGGGTCTCAAAATCCTGAGCTTCTATGATGTTGCTCTCTCATTGTGGCCACCACTGGGTGCTGGCTCTGGTGTTTTCATCCTGCAACTTGGATGCTGTGGATTCACCATTTGATTGGAAGAAATGTCCCTCTTCCTATAGTTCCCCCAAATCATCAAGCCCAGTATGACACCTGTGTGGGGCAGGACTGGAGCTTCCCGACCCCTGCCAGCCCCTGTGCCAGGAGGATGGGAGTTGAAGACAGGCAGGGTTGCCTAGGAGTCAAGGCCACCAACTCCAGAGCCACTGCTGGTTGTGTCCCATCTCTGTGTCCCTAAGTAAGTTCCTTCTATGCCTCAGTTTCCTGATCCACAGATCAGAGACAATGATACTCAGACCTGCCCCTAGGTAACCTGTGGAATTCATGACACTATTCAGTCTAGAAGGCACACTTAGAAGAGTGCCTTCTAGAATAAGCCCTATGAATAGAAGTCAAAAGAGTAACTCAGGGATGCTGACTTGTTTTTCTAACGGTTTGTTTTTCTTTCTGAAAGCTGGTCCATGGAATTAATTGACAGCTTTGGAGATGATATATGTGTTAGTTTGCTAACAAAGCCAACTTGTGGTAGCAAAGTACACAGTACCCAGGGGCTTAAGCAAAAGAGATGTATTGTTTTACAGTCTGGTGGCTGCAACTCTGAGATCAAGGTATGGGTAGGGCTGGTTCCTTCTGAGGCCAAAGGGAGAACCTGTGTCAGGCCTCTTTCCTCAGTTTGTAGACGGCCATCTTCTCCCTGTATCTGCAAATCGTCTTCCCTCTCTGTATGTCTGTGTGTCCAAATTTCCCCTAGACAAGGACAGCAGTTGTCTTGTGTTATGGTCACCCCGATGACCTCCCTTTACATTTATTACCTCTGTAAAGACTGGATCTCCAAATTAAGTTCATTCCGGGTCCTGGGAGTCAGGGCTCTGGCATATGGTTGAGTGAGAACCCACCGTGCCATGTGTAAGAACACGTGACCATTGTCCTGGTTTCTGTGATGATCTTGGCTGTCAGGGATTAGCCCCAAAGGGCCGTCCTTTCCACCAGCTCTTCCTTCTCCCACATGGACCACTTACATCTGTGTCAGTGCTCCGGTCCACTCTGATCTCCTGCCCGTTGGAGTCTAAATGAAATCAGCGTTTCCTCACAGATTCTTACAGGAAAGCTGTGCTTTTGGCTGTGAGGTCATCTCAAAGTGGCCATGCTTTCATGGGTTTATTTTTTTTCTTGTCCAGCCAGATTGCTGCAAGGGCTTGGCTTTCTGTGTGAGATGCTCAGATGTGCACAGCAGGCCAGAATCTGGCCCGAGTGAAGGATGCTACAGAGCTGGAGATCAATCATGACTATTAATGACAATGATCACAGGATGACTGCTCAGAGTCAATGTCATATGCAGAGTCATTCCTCCTCTGAGCATCTGCTCGCTAAGAGTACTGGCACAGGGGCTTCGGTGGATTGGATGTTCAGAGTTAGCCTTCCTTCTCCCTTGCCTCCGAGGAGCTCAGCCCCGGAGCTGTTAGCTCTCCTGGGACTCCTGGCTTCTCATAGGATCCTTGTGGTAGCTTAATGTATTGGGGCACCAGGCACAGATATTTGGGAGTGACTGGAATCCAGAAAGGTGAGGGTGATTCACGGATGGAAGCAGCAAGGAGACAGGAATAGGGATGCCAATGTGGCTGACTCAGCCCCGTGTTCCCCCTTCTAACCGCACTCCATCCAGGTTGACCTAATTTGGAGAATCTGTCCCTGAGGTTCCAGTGAGTGTGCACCCGTGCATGTCTCTGTAAGGCCTCGAGGAATCCCGCTCCTCCCGCCTTCTTATCCATGGCTGCTCCGAGGTTCTTCCTGGGTTTTCAGAAACCTGCCTTTTTTGGTGGTTCTGCTGTGGGCCAACAGGTGAAGGGCTGGTCTGTGGCCAGGACCCAGGTGAGCGCTGGGTCTGGATGCCGTTTCTCTAACCAGATGAGACCCTTGCAGCCGTGAGCTGAAGAAGATTCCACGTGGGGCTGCCACAGGGGTCTGGGGACCCCATTTTCCCGGCCATTGAGGAGCTTCTGCAAGGGAGAAATGGACATGCAGAAGCACCTCTGGCGTAGGTGCTTTTCTTTGGTTAATCTTCACCAGAGGATATTTTTTCCATCAATATTTAGAGAGTGAAAAGGAGAGGAAGAGACACTCAGAGAGAGAAAGATGGATGTGAGAGACACATTGATTGCTTGCCTCCAACATGCGCCCCAAACAGGGCTGGAGATTGAACTGAAGTCTGTGCCCTTTACCAGAATGGAATCTGGTTCTCTCCAGTCCTTGGACTGAAGCTCTATCCATTGAGCCAAACTGACTAGGGCTGGCACAGGTGTGTTTTAATGAGTGAGATTACAAAAGAAACAAACTGAAAACAGCCCAAGTACCCATCAGTGAATGAGTGGATAAAAAAAAACAGTGATAGGGTTATACCACGGAATACTATGCAGCCATAAAAAGGAGATCTTACCTTTCACGACAGCATGGGTGGTCTCTATAAAAGTGGATCCTCTCCTTTGCATATGGGAAGAGAAATTGAAAGGCTCCAAAGGACATTCTTATCCTCTCCATTCTACAGAACCAATGTCACAAAAGTTACACAAAGGGAGTGTAACTTTCAGCTGAGAGCTGGGTAGGGGGCCTGGGGAGGAACCAGAGAAGTCTGGGGGTGGCTCTCAGCCCCACTGCCTCTTCCTCCTTTCCTCACCTCCCGAGTAGTGTTTCTTCACCTGGAAAGTGGGGTGAGATGCTTGTTTTCTGGGCCATTGGGAGGATTAGAGGGAACATATGGTGCGACCTGGCCAGCTGTGGCTAATTTATCATTATTAGGGGAGTGAAAGCTCATCTAAAAGAGTCTTCTAGCAAAACGGGAGGAGCCCCATTAGAGAAGGAGGAAGTGTTTTGGAAGTTCAGCAGGGAAGGGGTCATTCTCAGCTGAGACAGGAAAGCCTCCCCTGGGCCTGGAAGAAAGGTGGGGATTAGGTCATAGCTACACATCCTTGACTTGGACAAGCTGGAACTACATTTCCCAGAATTCCCCTCCCTGCCTGGGATTGAGTCTGGGGCCACAGGACATTTGCATGAAGTTTCAAGGTGAAGGAGAAGCAGAGCCAGGGTCCTTTGGCCTTGGGAGGTCAACGCACAGGATCCAGGCACCATCACTGCTTATGCACGTGTCCTCATCTGCCTGGGTGACTCAGCTGTGCCAGTTTCCACTAATGCCCCTCTGTTCCTCTAACTCCTGGGCAGGGGATGGGCTTAGCTCTGTGAGAAAGAATGCCAGCTTCTCCTACAGGACACCCCTACCATCTGCCATTGAAGTTGGAGGCTTAGAGGAGTAAGATGAGTTTAAGACCTAAATCACGTGAGCCTTTACACCTGGGGAAACACAGGAGGGCCTCGAGGGGCCTCACTTCACCTCCCCCTCCCTATGAAGCTCTTGCGGACAAAGTCCCCTGGCCAACCGCTCTCTTTATCAAAGGACGGGCACAGGGCCTGCTCATCGCTGGTAGCCAACTTCAGGTGTCTGTCGGTCTGCAGAACCAGGGGCTACTTCACCTTCTTGTTACTACAGATCCTGCCTCCCACGCCCCTGTGGGTTCACTCTATTCCCAAGTGTAACCCTCGTGTGGCCCTGCGTGTGGGGTCCTCCTCCCCGGGGCTGGGAGCATCTCAGGATTAAGCTGCTCTCAGTCGCCTCTGTCTTGTGTCAGGTGCTGTGCGTTTGCCTGTCTTCATAATACTCTTGCAGGCCTTCCTCACCAGCAAGGTGAAGAGATAGTTTTCTTTCTTTCCAATTTTTTTAAAAAATATTTTTTTATTGATTTCAGAGAGAAGGGAGAGAGGCATAAAAACATTAATGATGAGAGAGAATCATTGGTTGGCTGCCTCATGCACATCCCACACTGGGGATCGTGCCGCAACCTGGGCATGTGCCCTTGACTGGAATCGAACCCGGGATCCCTCAGTCTGCAGGCGGTTGCTCTATCCACTGAGCCAAACCAGCTAGGGCTGAAGAGGTGGTTTTCAACACAGAGGCCCACCCAGGCTCCAGCTATTCTCATGGATTCCCTTTCAGCTCCCGGGTTCCACCTGGCCTAGCTCTCCCCATCTGATACCCATTCTTCTTTCCCACTGCCTCCCCTGTGAACCTTAAGTGACAGCACCGCACACAAAGATCACAGCCTGGCAGGCAGCTTCCAGAATTGCATGGGTCAATGCATGGGTCACGTAACTTACTTTTTCCCTGGAGGCTCCTTTCCGCAGGGAGCAGAAACATAATCTTCTAATTCATGGTGAACAATGAATATTCAGGTGCCTTTCCCCACTCCCTTAGGGACTAAATAGGGCCGCTCCGCAGGGGAGGAACCGGGCCTCGCTTGGTATCTGTAGACACTGATGTTTCTTGGTCCTGGTCTAAAAAAAGTATTTTTTTTTTTTCTTAGCAGAAGCAAGTATTTAAAAACTTTTTCCATCTTTTCCTTGGGCTATCACTTAAAAGAAAGTAGAAACCTCTGCTCCTCAGAACTTGACCTCCTTCTTTCTTCCTTCCAGCTGGCCTGAGGACTTCGCTTTGGAGCCATTGCAGCCTCTGGTGCCACTGGAGAGGCCATGAGGCTGATGGGGGATGGGCGGGCACACACATCCCTCAAGCCTTCAAACCCCAGATGGAGGACAAAGGTGGATGCAGGGCCTAGGGTTATGGACCGAATGTGTGTGTCTCCCCAAATCCATATGTTGAAGCCAGAATCCCCAATGCGATGGTGTTTGGAGGTGGGGCCTTTGGGAGGTGATTAGGTTTAGATGAGGTCATGAGGGGGAGGCCGCCATGATGGAATTATCATCCTTGTAAGAAGAAAAACCAGAGCTTCCCACTCCTCAACCCCATGTGCACCCCTGTGAGCACAAGGAAAGGCCGTGCGAGGACACAGGGAGAAAACATCCATCCCCAAGCCAGGAAGAGAGGCCTCCCCAAGAATGGAATCTGTGCCGAAATCGGTTTGGCTCAGTGGCTAGAGTGTCAGTCTGTGGACTGAAAGGTCCCAGGTTCGATTTTGGTCAAGGGCATGTACATTGGTTGCGGGCACATCTCTGGTAGGGGTGTGCAGGAGGCAGCTGGTCGATGTTTCTCTCTCATTGACGTTTCTAGCTCTCTATCCCTCTCCCTTCCTGTCTGTGGAAAATCAATTAAATATGTTAAAAAAAAAAAAAAAGAAGAAGAATGGAATCTGCAGGTGCTTTGATCTGGGACTTCAGCCTCTGGAGCTGGGAGAAATATATGTGTAAGGCTCTCTGTTGGTGGTACTTTGGGCGGTAGCCTGAACAGACCAAGACACGGGGTGAGCAGAGGATGGGGGGTGGGAGAGGGAAAGAGGGGCAAGACTGGGAAGGGATTCAAAGGGACAGTGATGAAGAAGAGGGCTCATCTGCACAGTGGTCAGGCAGGCTGGGCCTTAGCAAAGCCATTCAACTGAACGCTCAAGGGCTGTTTGCTGACCTTTGGGAGCGCATTTTGGGGAGGACGCCCGAAAGAAAACCAGATTGTAAAGGGTTACGAAGTGGACAAGGATTGAAAGTATGGGAGTGTTGAGTGTCAGCCACTTCTCGGAGATGCTAGGACAGAAAAGTGGAGACTGCTGAGGGAGGCTTTAGGGCCTTCAGGGGACACGCAGGTCCCAGCAGGAGGGAGGGAAGGATATTTTTAGGCCGAGGGAGACTTGTGTGTGTTGTTTGGCAGAGGAGAAAGAGCCGAAGCAAAGGGAGAAGTCCAGTGTGCGGCAAAAAATCTCCGCACTTTGGGGCCTATTTTGGATCCTTGGCTGCATGTTTTGCCAGCTTGATGATCTTGGATAAGACATCAGACCTCTCTGAGCTCCACTCTCTTCATTTGTGTAACCTCTGGGGACGGCAAGTCTATCTCACAGGCTTGTTTTGAAATGTGCTACTATTAATTTAAAGAGACTTTGCATAAATGCCACTAGTTCTCTACGCAGGGACACACGTACAGCGCTTCCAGAGGCCCAGCTCTCCTCAATTACGCATAGCAACCCCCTTAACTGTGTGGACTAAATGTCTTTCAATCCACTTGATATTCAAAGCAACACCGTGAGATAATTACTTGTGTTATTTCCATTTTACAGATGAGGCACAGAGAGGTTAATAACTCACCCAAGAACACAGAGCTGATGGCTGGCAGGTAGACTGGCTCCATATCTATGCTCTTAACTACCACCCTCATTGCCTCATGCACAACGAGCTTCGGGATAAAAATCAATTATGTGGCTGATTGACCAGCGGAACAGAGAAAGAGGTAGAATAATTGCTGGAAAAGAAAAAGCAAAGAAGGAATCCATCGGCAGGATCAATAGCCCAAGGGGAACCATTGGAGGATGAAGAACATGGGGAGAAAAGAGGAAGCTGCAAAATGACAGTCACACCCCCTGAGCCCCTGTGTCCAGCTGCTCCTGAGGCTGATCAGACCAGTTCCCACATTTCTGCTGGAGGCAACATAATCTTTTTTTTTTCTTTTAAATACACTGAGTGACTAGATTATTATGATCTCTGAATGCAAATATATATTTGAGGCCTGGTGCATGAATTTGTGAATGGGTGGGGTCCAGCCAGCCTGGCCAGGGGGAGGGGACATGGGCGGTTGGCCAGCCTGCCTGCTGGTTGAACTTCAGGTCAAAGGGACAATTTGCATATTAGCCTTTTGTTATATGGGATATACACCAAGTGGCCAGATTATTATGCGTTCAGAGATCATCATAATCTGGCCACTCAGTGTATATTTTTATTGATTTCATAGAAGAAAGGAGAGGGAGAGGAAGATAGAAACACTGATGATGAGAGAGAACCATTGATCGGCTGCCTCCTGCATGACCCATCCTGGGGATCAAGCCCACAACCTGGGCATGCGCCCTGACTGGGAATCCAACTGTGAACTCCTGGTTCATAGGTCAACTGACACCCAATCACTGAGCCACACTTAGAAGAAGATAGGCTGTGTATTTGCCCACTTGCATCAGAAGAACGATAACAGACGTGTGCATGGAATTAGAGTCGATGGTGAAGGGAGGTGAAGGGGGCTGTCATTTCATGGTAGCAACCAGTCGCTGTCTGTCTGCCTTCATTTCCTGGGGCAGCTGTAATAACAAGTGATATCAACTGGATGGCTTAAAGCAGCGGGAATTTATCCTCTCATCGTTCTGGAGGGTAGAAGTCTAAAACCAAGGTGTCTCTCTGAAGGCGCCTGGTGAGACTCTGTTCCTTGGCTCTTCCAGCTTCCGATGATGCTGGCAATCCTTGCTGTTTCTTGGCTTGCAGATCTTGGCTTGCAGCGTCACATGGCCCTTTCCCTGAGTGTCTGGGTCTCTTCTGCTCTTACAAGCCATGCTGGAGCAGGGCCCACCCTAATCGAGTATGACTTCATCTTAATTTGAAGGCAGCTGCAAAGAGTTGATTTTGAAATGAGGTCACCTTCACAGGGTTGGGACTCAGCATATCTGGGGAGGACATAATCTTGCCACTGCAGCTGGTAGCTTGTTACACATGGCCATGCATGGCAAAGGACCCTCTTGATACTTGCCTCTCCTTTCCTCCTACCTGTCCACAAGTGTTCAGGCAGCTTTCTGTCTCGCAGGTCCCATGGGGAAAGGTGACAATGTGTGGAACAAAGGGAACATTCTTGACATTGGGTTCCAAAGGAGCCCCTGGAATCCACGGTAAAGGTAACAGTGGAGTACGAGAGCTGGGCTTTGTTGAGAAACAAGGGACTTGTGAGTTTAGACAAGAAAGCTTGGAGGGCAGAGCACAGAAAGTATAAAATAAACCCAAATCCCAGAGAGGACACAGCAATGATGCAAGGGCAGCTTTCCAACTAGTTTGCCAAGGAAAATAAGGATTTGACACGCAAGATGCTTAGGAGGCATTGAAGTTAGAACAGAGCTCTAGGGTGTTATCTGAGAAGACGGTCTGCCTCCTCCAAGAGCTAAACTCTAAAAAGGCAAGAAACAAGCAGAGTTGGGGTACACTGCAAGCTTCTTAGGATGGCCAGAGCACATCGCCCTGGGATAGCAGGTGACCTAAGGTCAAGGGAGGTGGTTAGCTGAAGAGGTCCTGAGGCCCTCAGTGAGGAGTGGGTCCCCAGGTAGAACAGAGAGGCCACGGTAGGGACCACGGACCCTAACAGTGGTTGTTAGCATGGAATACCCCAAGACCACGGGAACAGCTTCCCTGGGATTGAGGTAGCTGCAAGGGTGGAGGCCATCCTCACCACAGGCAGCCTGTCCACTGTCCTGAACCCTGAACCATGTGATGTTCTAACTGCCCATCCTCCCCTTTTCCCCCCCTCCAACACCAAGACTTAGATTGCCACAAAGACAGGGAGAAAGAAAGGTAGAAAGGCCTGGAGGGAATCTTCCATTTGCATAACTACCTACCTCCACAAGCTGAGTTCTAAATTGGAAATGACCAATTTTTTGAACTGAGTTTTTACTTTCAATCATTAATTAAAATAGGAGTGGAGCTCAGTCATGGAGAAATAGAACCATTACATCTTCACAGATCTGCATTTTTCAAATACGTTTATTAGTTACCCATTGCTGCTTAACAAATTACTACACACGTAGTAGCTGAACATTGCATATTTTTATGATTTCATCATTTATGCAGCCAGGATTTTTGGGGTGACATAACCGGCTCTCACCAGGTCTCACCAGGCTGCAGTGAAGGTGTTGACCTGGGGCTGATTCTTATCTGAATGCTCCAAAGAGAAAACTCCACTTGTAGGGTGTCTCAAGTTTTCAGCAGAATTCATTCCCTTGTGGTCTTTAAGACAAAGGGCTAAAGCCTGCCCACCGCTTGTAGGGAACACCCACCATTCCCTGATATGGGGTCCTCTTAGGACATGGCACATTACTTCTCAAAGGCCAGCTGGAGAGTGAAAGTGAGGCAGAAATTAGCATAATCATGAGAGTGATGCACGGCCTCTGTGCCACATTCTATTGGTGAGAAACAAGTTACAGGGAGGGGTGAATGCCGGGAGGCAGGGGTCATGGGGGAGGGGAGTCACTGGGGGTTGTCTGCCACAATCTGTAACATTTCAGATTGCTATGCATGCTTAGTGGCTGTATACAGTTGCCATTCCAGTGTATGGGTTCAAGAGTTTTCCATGAAGTCTTTTGTCAGCTTCGTAAAGTTCTGTTAAAGAGTTTATTAAAGAGCCTCCCTATGAATTTTATTTATAAGCTGGGTAATTCTTATCTGATCAAGGACAGAAGACTCTAATACGCAGGACTGCACAGAGACTAAAGAAAGGATGACTGCCCAGATGAGGAACTGTATGTCTCAGTTCCACACACCACTCGGGTCCAAATGGATTGTTTTCTTTATTTACTCAAGTGCCACCCAATAGCAGTTGGCTGTTAGAGAAAGATACCACATCTGAGAAGCAAGAACTCGCTTTTATTACTTTTATTAAGTCGAATAAATAAGAAATAAATGAGGACGTGTAGGTACATGACATTATTGATTGTTGGAAAATTTAAAACAGGTGTCTTTTAGGGTAAGAAATGGAACAGTTTCTCTCCAAATTTAAGCTAGAAATGCGGTCATTTGTACATGTTTTGGTAGATATTCTTTAAGAAGTGGCTTTGATGAGCTCTCCACTCATTTCCCTCCCCATCCCCTCTCCTTTTTCTTCTTTAACATTTGTTAATATAATTCCATTTATGAACCAAACTGCAACAAATAAGCAGAAAATATGATATAAAGTGGAAAAAGAACTGCATGAGAAGGAAACTGTCCATTCACATACCAACTGTTGGGCTAGGTAGTGATCAGTATGCAGGACACTCACCAATCAAAGCCCCCACGGTGGTGTTGCCTTGCGCCAAAGTATAGAAATACAACAGCCCAAATATTGAAACAGGGCTTGGTGTGGCTGAGAGGGATGCTTGCTGGGAATCGTCTGTGGACAGGTGTTACTAGCACCTATGACGTTAATAAGTGGGTCTCGAGGAAGAGCTGATCACCACTGTTGCCATTTATTGAGAACGTATTACATGCCAGAGCTGTCCTAAGCTTTTAGATACATTAACTCATTTCCTACTCACACTATCATTAAAAGGAACTACTATTTTTTGCCCTGCTCTGCAAATAAGGAAACTGGGACATGGGGAGTAACTTGCCCAAGGTTCCAAGCTTACCCACAAAAGAGCCCAGACTCAAAACCTGTAGGTCACATACTCTTACCACCTTGTCTTAAACATCCTGCTGGGTGAGTGAGCATGGGCAAGTTAGTGCAAACGTCTTTGGAGTGAATTAAGAAAAGCAAGCATGGTCTCCAGGAGTTGTTCCACTAAGTCTCCATCCATCGCTTGGTGAGAAGACCAGGGTGTGGTGTGTGTTCAGGGTGGCAGAGTGATTTCCATCTGCATAAAGAGGCAGGTTCTAATGAAGCACATTCTCCCATATTTATTATGTTTGGTCCAAACACGAGGTCATATTAACTTTGTGTGACATGCCATCTTTTTGGGGGCTCCCTTTGAGATATTGTGCTCAGCTCAAGTCAACAATCTCTTGCCCCAGGTGCAAGAAACACTGGGCTCCTCTTAGCGGGGAGCTGGGGGGATGAATCAGCACAGAGTTAGGTGTCACAAAGGAGCCTGACAAGGAAGCCACACTCGGATTTCTGGAAATGCTGTTACAGGTTCCACACGGATTGCAAGACCTATAAATATCTCCTCTTCTACCTTTGAAAGCCCTTACTGCTAGTCCAAATGTCAATCCTAATTAGGTTATACGCCTGGAAAGGATTTTGTCATCAAAGATCGTGCTAAAATTGGATGCTTCCTGACTGAGTGCAACCCCGCTGAAAAACCCAACAACTTCCCTCCTTGGCTTCAAAGCCCCGACTGTTTTTCCTTCTTCCGAAGCCTGTCGATTTGGAGGAAACGTCCTTTGCTGATTCTTCATCTGTGCAAGGACCTGGGAGGAAAGGTTATGCCCAGAGCAAGCCTCCACCTTGCTGGCTGTTGGCCACAATGCCCTTGGGCTCCCATGGGACTCCCATTGGCTTTCCCCCGGGCTCACTGGCAGCTGTGGAGGGCTGGCTCATGTCCCGTAAGAGTGCAATGGAGCAGTGTGCATTTCAGGGCCATTTATTCTCATACTTCCTCTGTTACTTCTTGTGGGGGGCTGTTTCTCTGTTTTCCTCGACCTGCACGGAAGGTTCCTGAGTGGAGGAGCTGGGGATCAAGAAATTAAAGAAAAAAGAAGAGACCAAGACAGAGAAATAGGTTCAAGCTGGGACCCGGGTGGGGGGCTGCCACTCTGAGGGAGGGGCAGTCACACCCACCACAGACAACAGGACCCATTTATTGATTTCCAGAGGGGGGTTATGATTAAAGGAGTTTTGGGTGTGCCCAGGTCCTATTCATTCCCTCATTCCTGGAATTTAGCATATCAAGACCTGGGTAAGTTAAGGTCCCATTCCTTCCTCATTCCAAGCACATGGATAAAGATAAGAAATCAGTACTGATAACAGTCTCTGACATTTTGGGAGGCTGTTTCCAAGGGACGACCTTGCCAGTCATCTCGGACTCTGCTGACATTAATTTAAAGGTCATCCACGTGCATTCCCAAGGGGCCCTCTACAACTTCTGGCCAGGACTGACTTGAGCTATACATTGAGAAGTACTGATAGTATTATTAGTAACTGTCTCCCCAAAGAAACCTTAGTAAGATTAGAATCTCTTCACTGCCAGTGAGAACTTCTGCTGGTCTAGGTGGCTTGTGTGGCAAGGTCACCCCTAACAGGAGGGAGGCCCTTGTGACTATGCCCATTCAAGGTCATGGTTACTGTCACTGCCCAGGCACAGATGAAAATGGACACGGGAGCATCAAGAGATACCCCAGGAAGTGACACAGATGTTTCTGCACTCTTAAAGGGGAAACCAACTTCCTCCAAGTGGTCAAGGTCAATTATTCCCACCAGGATTGGAACACCCATATTTGCTTGCTGATCTGTTATTAGAATGGACCCACAATGACTGGACAGCAGCTGTACCTTTACTTCTGTGTCTTCTGGTAGAAATATCATTCTTCTGATAAATGGGGCCTCCAGACCCCCAGAACCTAATGTTGTGGGGATGAAATCACAGATTTCTTTGTGAGTCATTGAAGGCAGTGGCAAGCAAGGTCTCTCCTACTCCCAAACTTTTGTTCCTGGATCCAAGCATTCTACAACAGGGGACTTAGCACCATATAAAGGCTGTTGGTTTGAGGTACATGCTCCACCCTGAAGCACAATGCCCTGCCCTCTCAGGGTATCGTCTCTAACCCAGCATCTTAGCTACATCTTCAGGATGCACCATCGATCTCTCTGGGAGCTTCTGGATGTCTCAGGACCAGTGCATCCCTTCCATTATAATTTCTTTGCCATAGTGGGCCCACTAGTCCTAGATATTCTATTATATATGACCTCATGTTGATACATGTGTCATGCCATAAGTTCTCAGATGCTGGTGGGTCTCAGGAAAGGCAGAATGATGGATGTTAATCCGGATCATAGCTGCTACCCTTTTTAGGCCAGAGAAGAGGAATAAATATGTAAAATAAGATATAGCTTCAGGCAAAGTCCCGGGCTCAGACTTGTCTCACAGGGAGAACAAAAGAATAAAATTACTCCTCAAGAGAATAGTTGTCCTGCTTTTGGGCAAAGGGCCTTGGATTCCATGCTCCAGTACCAGCCAGTCCTTGGCTAAGACCCAGGGGACATATGCTCCGGGTCCCACTTGCTCTCTTCTCTTGTGGATAAAGTGGTTCTGGCAGCCCTGGGAAATTTCTCTGAAGACTCACATGCATAGACTCTTAAAGCTGGGGCATGAGTACAGGGGGTCTGAATAAAAGGGATCCAAGAAGATCGGGGCAAAATGAAGAGTGTCTGAGAAGACCTAATCCCTGGGCTCATGTAGCTCACAGCTCAGTGGAGAGGCTGACCATAGATAGGCAAGCAGTTATGATTCAGAGTGGTATGTGCCATGACAGAGGCAGAGGCAGGAAAGTCTAGTCTCTGAGCCTAAGTATGTTTCCCAAGTTTGAGGGTGTGTGAAGGGAGAAGGGATCCATGCATTTATACTATTGGAGGGCACCCTCTGAGCTGAGTTCAGATAGATGGGTGACAGTGTGTTAGGGAATATGATATTCCAGGTAGAGAAATGAGTGTGTGCAAATTGCAAAGTCACATGGATGAGAGAGCCAGTATGAGTACAGAAGGCTGGCAGAAACTGTGTGTGTGTGTGTGTGTGTGTGTGTGTGTGTGTGCGCCTGTGTGTGAAAGAGAGAGAGAGAGAAGAGAGAGGTGGAGGATAAAGGAGTATTGGAAAGAGATGAAAGAGTAGTCAAGGGTAGACAGAGTAGATTAGACAAGAGCTCGATCATGGATGGTCTTATATGGCTTATTGAAGAGTTTGGATTTTTAACTTAAGGAAATAAAATAATCACTAAAAGAAATTAAGCAATAAATGACTCAAAGAGAATTACATGTTAGAAAGACTAGTGTAGTATCCTATCTAATTAAGAGGGAATATGCTAATTGACCCTCATGCCATTGCAAAGATGGTGGCGCCCACAGCCAATAAGGAGGAAATATGCTAATTGACTGCCTTGCCCTCAAAGATGGTGGTACCCACAGCCACAATATGGCAGCACTGAGTTCCCTCAGCTCCACTGGGACGTGCCTGCCTCTGGAGTCTCCCAGTCAGCCCCCCAGTTACCCAGGGCTGGCCCGAGGTGCTGGCAAGCCTTGGATGGCGGCTGCCCAGAGTCACTTGAGGCTCAGGTAACCAGGGCTGGCCGAGGCTTGTGCTGCTGGTATGGCAGTAGCAGAGGTGTGATGGGATGTTGCCTTCCCCTGATTGCTGGGTTTCCTCCTGCCCCTGAGGGCTCCTGGACTGTGAGAGGGGGCAGGCTGGGCTGAGGGACCCCCCTCAAGTGCATGAATTTTCATGCACCAGGCCTCTAGTAGAGAATAAGATTGGAAAGGGGAGTGAAGGTTTTTTAAAGGTGGGAGATGTTGAGATCTAAGATACAAATGGAAAGATGAGCTGTGAGTAGGAGGGGGACACTTTTCCTACTGCCCCAGAAGGGCAGGAGTAAGGAAAGCTGCAGCTCAGAGAAGTTTGGAGGTGATGCAGAAACAGGAAAACACTCTTTTTGAGATCCCTGTCCCCTGGTTTTTGGTGGAGAGAGGATGGGATGGAGGCTTGGAGAGGGTCCTGAATGAAGGGTTAGCCTGACCCTATAGCCCTGGGTTAGCATCAGAAGTCTGGTCTCACAGGAGCCAACTGCAGAACACTGGTTTACATTTCCAAAGTGAGAAGTGAGAAGTCAGAAATACCTACTGACCTGTGTAGCAAGGCAGGAGCAGTCGGTGGGTGACTGTGAGTGACAGGGCTCTACCCATCCAGGACCAACTGCTGGCCTTTGTCCCAACAATGGCAACAACAACAACAACAACAACAACAACAACAACAACAATTCCTTTTCTGCTGACTCGTACACAAGGGTTACCAGCAGAAACTTAGAAATCTGCTAAATATGTTTGGCTAGCACCTACCTAAAGAGAAGTCTTCATTTAGAAGGGCCAGAGGAAAGGTCAATCTTTTCAACACCAATATGTGAGATTTTATGCAACACGCGGCGAATTACCTGAAACCTTTAAAAAATCAGGTTGTTTCTTTATGCTCTCCTCCTCCCAGGATAAAGAGCAAACACACAATCATTAGCTAAATTTAGGAGTTTATTAAAAAGGTTAAAATCTGTCTTACAGCCTGGGCTCATGGATATTTAGAGCATCTTTTTTTACATTCTATAAAACATCTGAACACTGACATTCATTTCATGAATGTCACTCAAAAACATTGACCAGTTTTGGCTGATGCCTGTGCTGGGTGCAGAGAATAAGAATAAAATGAATAAAATGTAGCCTTTACCCATCACACATTTCCAAGGAACTCAAGTATTTACCCAATGAGATGGACACCACACTGAGAAGGATAGTCTCCTTGTTGAGGGTGGAGGGACTTAGAGATCTTCTGGACCAATCAGACTTGTGTGCCAATATCCAAACCATATGGCCAAGCATTTCATGGTGAATTCCAGAAGTTATTGGTGCTGGAGCTGAGCCTCTCAGTATGGTGTTCTTGCTATTGCATCATTATCTGGCCAACCCCAGATCCTCTTATCCCACATCATTAAACAAATAAAACTTTTCATATTTGGCATAATGGGCACATGAGGCAGCAAACAGGCAAACACATCTGAGAACAGTCTTTGACAAGGATGGACACCTGAGGTAAGCTCCATAGGCATGTGGATGTCCTTGGCATGTGCTCTGATGAACTTTATTGGAAGCATCTTCCTTCTTCTTGGTTTGATACAGGAAACTCTCACTTCTCTTAGTGGAAGCATTAGAACCTTGATGTTGAGGAGTCACTCTTGCCGCATGAGGGGCTGAATGTCTTCCACTAAAGATCCACTGTGCTGAAGACCATGAAGGAATTTTCAGAGAGGATAAGTGGAAGTTTCAGTGGGACAGGGATATATCTTATCACGTGACCAAGCAGTCAGTGAAATAGGTAGAGTTTTGGGTTAAGACCACATTGAAATGAAATCAGTCCTGACTTCTGCATCTTGACCTGGCTTGTGTTTTGCCATGCATGTGTGGAGGGTATCTCCTGGGCCTGCCATCAGGTCACCTTGGTGGGCATGGCAGAGCAGTCCTCACCTTGGACGAGAAGTAAATCCTGGCATGTTGACATGGTATGTGGATGTGTTTGACTTGTGTGTTACCAAGTGGGGGCACGGTGGTTACAGGAAGGATTGTGCTCTCATCAGGGCAAGGGTTCTCATTTTCAAAATTCCTGGGGGTGTGTTGCACCAGCACCCCCAGACTATCATCACCCCATTTCAGATGTTGCTCTTTTATAAGACACTTAAAATCCCATATCTAGAAACAGGAAGCAGTGTTTTAATCGATTGTTAAAATATTTCTGCATAGAGTGGGAAGAGGAGGTCCCCAACTATTTAGTGAGTCACTCAGCCCTTAGGGGAATCTCATGAAAGACTGAGACAATCATTGAATTAACTTTTTGAGAATATGCCCACATGCAGCATGGTTGGAAATGCTGTCATTCCTCTGAGTGCGATGCTCAGGAGGACATTGTAACCAGCTAGGTGGTGGTGGTTTGGCTCCAGGCTCTGCTGTCCCCAAGGACACGTATAAGCACCTTCCCCCCAACACACACGTCACATGAATGTATGTCCCAGGCATTGTTCTCTGCACAGAAAGGTTATCTCTTTGAGGCAGAACACAGCCCTCTCTGGAGGCACAATGCCAGAGATACAAACATGGCCCTTTCTTCTCACAGTTGGTTTGAAGTTTCTGGGGCAAAAGAGCTTTTGTTCTTTGCCAACCATTTCTTGGGAGATGAAGTAGGCAGCCCTTGCCATGTACTCAGAGCTCTTTCTTCCAAGTCTTTTCTTTCTGAAAGTGAAAGACTGAGAAGAGGGAAAAAAAACCCAGAAACAACATTCCCAATAAATTGCAGAAACTGGGAGTGAGTGGATCTCACCCAGAACTCTGAGCTAGAAGTGGTCCTGGGGAGAGTGAGGAATGGGGTTGGTGCTGCCCATGTCTCATTGGCTGTAGTCAAGAACCCCAGAGGGGCTCAAGCCTTACCGTATGTGAAAGCTAACAAGTCGGTCTGCCATGGTTCCGTGGATGCTGGCGGAAGACAGAGACTCCAGAGTTAGGGACTCACGGCCCAGCAATCAGCTCCCAAAGCTACAGGGTGATGCAGACCAACCCCAGTGGCACAGTGCACACAGTGGTCTTGTGTCACAGCTGAGGAACCCTGAGCATAGAAAGCCCCCCTAATTTTTTTCCAATTCAACAAATATTTATAAAATGCCTACTACGGAGTAGACACCATTCATTTCAAGAAGTGGGGACACAAATGAACAAAAGAAAGAATCCTGTCCTCACGGAGCTGACATTCTAGTGGCAGCAGACAGAGAAGGAAAACTAAGTCAACACTTTCTAAAGAAGTTAGTTAGATAGTAAATCAGAGATGATAAGAGTGTGGACAGAGAGCTCGAGAAGACATAGGGGAGTGGGATGCCAGGAGGGACAGAATGTGGCATGACATAGTGTGCCCGAGAAGGCTTCACTGAGACCAAAGTGGAGTGAAGATCCCCGGAGGTGAAGGAGCCTGCCTGAGACCACCCAGCTAGATGGGAAAGAGGAGGATTGGAAATGCCCATGTCTAATGCCAAGAGAACCCAAACATTGAAAGAGGGGCCGATGGCAACCCTGCCAACCTTTGCTTCAGAGGAAGACCTGGTTTTTATGAACCTGGTCAGCAGTCAAATCTGCCTGTGCCCAGCAGGGACACAGACCTCCATGTGCCCAGCTATTCGTTGTGGAAACATCCTTGACGAGATAGGGCGGAACATAATCTGTCAGCGGAACATAATCTGTCAGTGGCCCTGCTCAGAAGATGCACATGAACATTAAAGACCCAGGAAGACTGTTCTCTCAATGGTCCCCACTCCCATGCTTGATGACACCTGAGAGACCCCAGGAATCCTGACATCCATCCAGTCCTTCAGTCCCTACTCACCAGGATGGTAGCTCAGCGAGGATCCTGTCCTTTCTTATCACCTAACTCTTTCCTACCTTGGGCCCCTCTAGCTCAGAATTTCCTCATCACTCAAGAGCCTTATGGTCACAAATCTCCTCCTCAAACAAACACGAGAACAAACAGGCACAGTTCTACCCAGGCCTGAGGACTCCTTGATGAAAGCGCTTGTTAGGATGGCAACCGCCTGGCTTCTCAGAGCTGCAGGAACGGTTCCCTCCCTCCAGTCCCATTCCTCTGGTGCTGTGTCTGACAGGTCATTGGGGCCCAAGGGTGAAGAAGTAACAGGGGACTCAGAACCCCTGGGAATTAAATTCTTGACACTGAGTCTTTCCACGTGTCCTTCAGAGAGCCCACGATACCTTCTGGGCCACATTCCTTGCAGAGTTCAAACAGGCCCATAAGGAACACCCTGTTAGCTCCCTGGAAACCGTTCTGCATGGATGGCGGATAAGGAACTAGTCCTTGGACCCCCAGTCCTAGTCCAGGCCTAGAGACTGTCCACACTCTTCACAGCTGGATGTGGATTTGGAGGTCACACCTTCTCTGGAAGGCCTCAGCTAGCTCCTTAACGATCTCCTGAAGCTTTTGGCACCTGGGGAACTGAGGCCCCAGTCAGAGAGACCTTAGCTGAGTGGCGATCTCCTGCTTGCAGGGCGGGGCAAAAGTAGGTGTACAGTTCTTTGTACAGAAAGTAATACAACACTTAATAAACAAGAATACAAGGATAAACTCTGTGTTCCGTGTACTCACAACTATAAGCCTAATTTTGCCCCACCCTCTATTTTCAGGGCAGTTTAAGCAAAGGTGTGTTTTCTGTGTCTTAAGAGGGTATCAGGGCTGGCAGCAAGGACACAAAGACAATGGGATGGCGCTCGTCCCGTCTAGCCTGTGACCACTTTATATCGTCTCACTTCCATCTTTGCCCACTGCCACTTCACCTTCTCTTCTTCGTGGGTAGTCACGGCAGACGTGGGTCCGGGTGGGCCGGGAGCCGACTGGAGGCTCTCAGGCTCCCGTAGCTTACGAGCAGAGTGCGGCATGGCTCACTGGCTGTGTTCAGACCTTGCCCATTTCAGAAGGTGGGCATTTTTCAGACTGCCAGCCGCATGGATGCCTCGGAGGAACCCAGTCCATTGACCCAATAGTTATCGTCTGCTGACTCTAAGTTACTGGACAGAAGACAGACTTTATCTGAGTCCCACCACGCTAATGCAGCAATCTGGCTTGGACCATAGGCTAATAGGATGCCCTCTCCAAGACACTACAGATCAGATTAGCGACAGGCAGGGGTCCAGAGGAAAATCAGCCCTATTACTCTCAATACTGGTCTTCTAGATACCCAGCACCCTTCACTCCGCAGGTCTCACCTCTCTGTGGCAGGAACCCTGGCCCCCACCTGAGAGGGAGGGAGGCGGGCTTTTGGATAATGTTTACATGTCAAATCTATTTCAATGAGCATTTTCAAGGCAGAATTCTTAAAAGCAATTCATTCCAGAAGCAGACATGAAGGAGATTTTTAAAAAAATTTATGCACAGCTTGAGAGAAAAAATTTAAAAAGGGTAAACTTTTAAGATGGGGAATATAGAAGTTTTAGATAGAAGAAAGAGCTTTAGCTTTCCCCAGAGAGTAGCATTTCAATTCTTTTGCATAAAAAAGCAGTCTGTGAGGGTGCAAATCATCAGCTGTCAGTATGGATGAAATTCTGAAGCTGTAGAAAAAACAACAACACACAAAACGAACCAAACCCACACAGCCATGGGGTCACCCAGTGTTAGCACCAGCGGGAGGTCTCCACGTGGTCCTGCCCATCAACAAGGCACCCAGGGTCGCATTCAAATAGGCAACAGGAAAACAATAATGAGGGGAGAAGAGGGAAGGAAGGAAGGAAGGAAGAAGGGGAGGAAGCAGAGAAGGAAGGATGGAAGCAGATAGGACAGGAGGGAGAGAGGGAAGGAGGAGGAAGAAGAAACCGTTGAAGGAGCTTCCAGATGGGGCCACCTGAGCCAGCCTGTGCTGACGGGGAGGGGCCCGTGGAGGCGAGGAAGGGAGAAGGGGCATGTGCAGCCAGTTCCCCGGGCCACTGAGCAGCAGGTATTTTGTTTTCTGTTTGTTGCCAAACCTCTGGCATGGAGTCCCGGACCCATCCCCTTCCAGGGCAGAGAGTATGAGGGGTGGTCGTTGGGAGGGTCGCCCACTGGCTAGGGCACACCGTGCAGGGGTACAGATGTGGAAGGCAGCTCAGGCTGGGGAGGAAGAAGCTCCCTGTAGAACGAGCCCCGCTATAAAGAGTGTAAACTGAGGGGCAGGAAAGTGAGCGTTAGAGTTCCGAGGAACGTCACTGACTCTTGCCTAGGTCCCCTCTGGCTGCAGGCGAGTGAGTTAGAGGCAATGACCTGGGTGGTCTCCTGCGAACATAGGTACCAGGGCCGGGGCACTGGGACAGGTCCTGGAGGCAGGATGCACAGAAGCCTGCTGGTCCTACATCCTTCGCCAGCAAATGGGGCTCAACGTGGAGCCGCGGGGGGCAAACTCTCTGTCCCGAGCCAGATGCTAACCACTTAGCTTCGCCGGTCATACCATCTCTGCTGCAACGAACACCTCAACGCGCCCCAGTGGCATGAAAACAGACAAAACGCGAATGGTGCGTGTGGCTGTGTGCCAATAAAACTTTATTTATAAACACAGCAGTGGGCTGGGTTTGGCTCTCAGGCCATCTTTGCTGCCCTCTGGCCCAGCGGGAGGGCCAGGGGGCGAGGAGCACCACATCTGGGAGGCTCAGGACAGCCCCTCGCTGAGCCCGAGACCAGCTGCGGCTTCTGCGCCGTCCCAGGCTGGTTCATCAGACTGAGTTCTGGGTTCAGCTCCGGGATTCGCCAACCACAGCATCCGTCAGAAGGAGGACCCAGCAACCAGGAGGAGACGAGAGAAGCAGACATCGAAATAAAGGCAGACAACCTTTTCTTCTTTATTTCGCTTAGACAAAATGCAGAGAGTGTCTCTTTAAATGAAAAAAAAAAAGTAAACTGAAAAGAGAACCAAAGCGATCCCCCCTCCCCTTCACGGACGGCACTCATCCTAAGTAACAACGGAAGAAGGTCAGACCGAGGCCCGGTTTCTAATGGGAAAGAAAGGTGTGCAAACGTGACTAAGTCTCCCCCTGCCCCCGCGCCAGCGTTCCTTGCAGATCCACAGAAAGCGGAACATCCTTTCCTGTTTTCTTTCTCGCATCGTGGGTGATAGAACTTCCGGTCAGAAGGTTTAGTTAGTCCCCCATGCACGTGTAGAAAATCAGTAAAAATGCAATAGCCTGTGAAGATCATAAAACTGGACTTCTTTCCCAAAAAATCAGATGCCCAGGCAGATGGAGCTCACACTCAGACAGAAAAAAAGCAGGAGAGTCTTTGCACTGTCTGTGGTTGCAGTAGTTTCTCTCTTTTTTTTAATATATTTTGGCAATTTTCTTTAATTATAAATATTGGAATTCCGTAAAAAAAAGGTAGCTTTGATTGAGTCTTTCTCTCTCTCTCTCTCTCTCTCTTTTTTTAAACCGTATTTACAACCGCGGTCCAGCCATGCTGTGTGTTATACCAGGGTGTACGACTTGGCGTACGGATTGCTTCCTTTCAAGTGGCCCCGGGAGTCGAGCAGTGATTCCTGGGAGCTGCTCATTTTAGCTGCCTGGCCCAGCTCGGCCCCTTCGCGCTGAGGTAATGTGGCCACGGCCCCCTGCGGCCACTGCTGTCCCTCTCGGGCGGAGGACGTGGCCGAGGGCGCCTCCATGGGGATGGGCTCCAGGACCGTGGGGCGCTTCAGGGTCCGACTTTTCTGCGGCTCCAAGCACGCCTGCCCCAAGCTCAGGTCCCTGCTGGTGCTTGGGCCACTGCGGTTCAACAAGAAGTCCATTCGAAGGTATGGAGGCAAGTGGATGAGGTCACCTGCAGAGAGACGCACAGCAGTTAGTTGGATGGCTCAGTGGTGAGTGGGTGCTGAGGGCCCCTGTGCACACGTGACAGGCCACCCAGGGCTCAGAGGTGAGCCCTGCACCAGGTGGGGCTGTCAAGACCCCTCGACCCCTCGTCAGAGCTCTCTGCAAAGGCGGGGCCATCCTCCCCTCTAAGGTGCCGGCCTCTCTCTGGCACAGGAGCCCTGCAGTGTCACACTTTAACCAGACAAACGAGGTTACAAGGTCCTTTCGAAGCCCACAACGGAAAGAGAAACCACCTCCAAAATAATAACAAAGAGAAAAAGAAAAACTACATCCAGGGCAGATGTGCACACCAGGTGTGAAACATGCTCCCCGAGCCCCAGGGGTGCTTGGGGGGGATCAGGGGCTCCAGGGGTGACAGAGAAAACGCAATGGAGTGCCAGGTCTGGTCTCAGCAATTCCACAGACTGTGTCACCTTCAAGCTACTGGGTTTCTCCGAGGGCTTTTGGTAAAAACGGCCCCTGCGATGCTTCAGATTTGGCTTTGTGAAATCAAAGGAGCTCTAATTCGATGTGGGCTTCAGGCAGTGAGTGGGGTCGAGGGAAAGCTGATAAGAAGGGCCTTGCCAATGAGCTGGCACAGGGCTCTTGGAGAAAGACTGGCAGAACGTGGCCTTCTTGTGGAATGGGTTTTGGAACCTGGTGCGTCTGGATTCCGGCTTGGAAGCAATGATGCGTGATGTCTGTCACTACGGAGTCTGTCTAAGGTCAAGGGTCAGGTGTATCTTGTGATGGGCATTAGTCTTGTTCCTGAAAAAATGGAGTGTTTAATGAAAAACAATGCAACCTCATGCCCCCAATGCCTTTTATGATAACATGGAAAATGATTTATCTTTCTTTCTGGTGGATGTGCTATTCATTCTCCCTCGTGGGGGTTAGTTATTTGCAAACTGATATCATGAAATAATCAACAGCTGTCATTAAGAAATGACATAAACTGGAAAAGTTCTTTGTAGTGGAAGGGATATTTTACATATGAGTCAACTCTAATTTGCCACATTTTGAAATTTGTGGATTTTTATATATCCAGTTTCCTAAAAGTGACTGTCTTTATTCCTAAGAGCCTAATAAGCAAATTATATTAATTTGTCCTCTTGTTAGCATGACTATTGTTTCCTAGCATTGTTAAAAAATATTTGACATGTGAAGTTATTGGCCTCCAGGGTTATTTTAAAATGTAGGTCAAGAATACGTTTGCTCTTCCTGAGGTCCAGTAATGCTGGAACACGTGACATGTTAGTAATGTGTTGGCACAGATCCGGGAATGAGTTTCTACCCAGCAGCTCCCCTCGGAGTGAGGGACATAGTAAGCCCCTAAAAAGCAATCACATCTGGATGGCAGGATGCTGGGGTCCTAGATTACCTGGGGAAAATGTGTGTGGAATCAAAAGACAGCCCACCATGTCTGCCTGCTGTCTCCAGGGGCTCCCACTTTAGAGAGAGGGATTAAGAGGATCAGGGCAGACTGGTGAGGACTGGGAATCATGAATAATGGCAGAAGCTTTGCACTATGTCTCTACACATGGGCTACTATGTTTGCTGTGTAGGTCTGCCTGGCCCCTCTCAACACCCACTCTCTCTGGTGACCTGGTTTCTCAGGCAAAGCTTTATGATGTTGTATGATGCTCCATTAGCTCTTTCGACAGTGCGTGTGGTTTCTAAGTAGTACCCAAAATAGCCCTATCAACTGTGTGAATGCTGCAAATGAGCTCTCTTCATCACTCAGGCATGTAGGCAGCGGCGAGCACCCACATAAGCGGTGATAAGATTTGTTTATTAAAATTGGGTCCATTCAAATCCCACACCCTGTGCTTGTCCAAGGACCACTTGAGAAACTGGGTTCTCTAATCATCCATCCATCCATCTTGCATGTTCTTCAGACGCCTATAGACAGAGACAACCCATGCACGTATTACTCCAGGAAAAGAGAGAAGTGCAATGGAAAACAGGTGACAGCCTGAGTGTTGGCACTTGATGGTCTTAACCTCCCTGCTCTCCTGTCTCACACACAAGAAACTGAACAATGATTCTAACGGTGGTAATGAAGAGTAGAAGTCGGGATGACATTGCCTGCATTTCATCTACTATAAATCTGGGCTCAGTTTCTTCATTCACAAAATGAGACCAATGGCAGAACCTACCAGGTAGGGTTCTGGTGAGCACTGGATTAGATAATGCATGTGGAAAGGCACAATCAGATGTCTTCCTTCTCAGAGAGGCTGACGTAACGGGCTGGGGATCCTCCAGGGACATTAGCTAGGAAATATTGTTTTACACCTTTGTTTCTGTCTTCAGTGAGTTGATTAGGGGTCACACAAAAGATATGCCCATGTTGTAGCCCTCAGAATCTGTGAATGCGACCTTATTTGGAGAAAGTCTTTGCAGGTGTAATTAACATCAGGATCTCCAGATGAGATTGCCCTGATTTAAGGTAGGCCCTGAATCCAATGACACGTGTCTCTGTAAGATACAGGCAGAGGGAGATGTGAGGCACAGAGAAGAGGGAGGACACCTTGTGAAGATGGAGGGGCAGGTTGAATGATGTGGCCACAAGCCAAGGAATGCCCAGGGCCATGAGAAACCAGCAGAAGCAAGGAAGGATTCTTTCCTAGCGTTTCAGGAGGGGGCCCGGCTCTGCTGACACCTTGGTTTTGGGCTTCTGGTCTCCAGAACTGTGAGAACATTACATTTGTTGATTAAAGCCACCAAGTTGGTGGTACTTGGTTACGGCAGCCACAGGACACCAACAGAGACGCCCTTCCTTCTTGGCTGGGGTGGGCTGGGAATGCCATGTGAACTCTCTCTGAAGGTTCCGTGTGGGGCGACAGTCTCTGTTTCCATCAACCATGGGAAGGAGGGAATCACTCTGGGACAATAACAGGATCCAATGTGGTTGTGGTTCACAGGGTCCCTCCTGTGTTCTGAGCCAGTAGGGGCGCCTCTGTGGGCTAACATGTCACCCATCCTTCCTTCCCCACTGAGGCCAAGTCAGAGTCACTTCTTCCAGTTTCCCTGCTCCCTGGGGAGTAGATGCTTGTCCAGCTGCCCCCAGAGGCCCCTGAGGGTTATATTCAGAGCAGCTCTCCTGGATCTTCTCCAGGAGCGAGTCAGAGCCTCAGCCCTCTGCATGCTCCCCGGGGCTCCACATCCACAGCTAAGTAGCCAGGGACCCTTTTTGGGTTCTTCCATATGTTTGGCAGCAGCAGTGACCTTGGAGCTCAGGATCTCTTTTGCTTTGAATTCCAAAAAGTCATTTCTATCAGGTGCACAGGCCCCTTGGGTGTAAACACAAGTGGCCACTAATATGGGCGGAGCCAAAGCCCAGCTTTAGGGCTATCTCTAGTAAAACCCGTTACAGTGGCATTCACGTCTATTCTCAGCTAGGATGTACACTATCTACCATTTAACTTCCTCCTCCTGGTTTCTGTCCAGCTTTCCTCTCCACCCATCTCTGAGCTTAGAGATCAGAGAGATGGAAATACACACACACACTCACACTCACACACACACACACACACACACACACACTCACACACACACTCACATACACACTCACACACATGGAAGAAACATAGAGACAGAACACGAGAGATGAAAATAAGAGATAAGGAGCCACAGATAGAGAAAAGTGGATGAAAAGGAAGTGAACTGAATCATGGGATGTGGAAGAGAGGAGGAGAGAGAGGAAATGGAAGCGGCACTTTGGGTACACATGCAGGTTACAGGTGACGAGAGGTGGCCCAACTTCCCTGGGGCATCTGTGTTATGGAAGCATTTCTCTACTTTGTCTCATCGGCCTTCAGCCCCCATACCACAGCTCACCCCTCAACCCATGCCAGTCAGAGGCTCTTATGATTTATGGCTCGAGGAATGATTTCAATGTTATGCCTTGTTATTTGTCATATTGGTCTATTTCTCACCCCCCTGTCACTGCCCTATGGGAACCTTTGGTGCCACTAACATTTCCAATGTTTCCCCCTGCCCCTAACCACTTTACTCACTGGTGCCATCTCAACTCCTCACCTCCACCCTGACCAGCACAGAATGCCCGGGTGGTGCCGAATTCATCTGCAATAGATGCTTCAAGCTTGCCGTGCCTGCTAAGGGGGCCTTTGGGCCATGGCTGGCCTGACTGTGTGGAAACTGCCCCATTAAACCTGCCTCTCTTTAGCCAGAGACCTGGAGACCCCCTCCTATCAGGAAAGCAAAGCTTCCTGAACATCCTCAATATATTCAGACTCACACACGAGTCTGAATGCATTTCAGCTTCAGTAGAATAAGGGCAAAATCAATACCAAAACAGGAGAAGAATCAGTCGATTGAGAAAATCTATAATGAGTGCACGTCCCATGAATCTATTCCCAGACAATGGCTCCTGCCATTCGCCATGCACACACCAGGGGGAAATGTCGAAAGTCTGGGTCAATGTTCTCAGCCGTGGGGTGATTTTGCCCCCAGGGGGCAGAGGGCTATGACTGAAGACATTTTGGGTTGTCACAGGTGGGGGTAGGGCTAGCTCCCGGCTTCTGCCGGACTGAGCCAGGGATGCTGCTCTCCTCCTCTCAGTATCCTCCTTTGCATAGCACCACCCACCTCAGAGAAGGATCCTGCTGCTAAGCAACTCACTTAGAAGGTCAAAGTTCATCTTTCCAAGTGGGTCCTTATATCACTCGAAATACACTGAATTCAATCAGCGTAAAGACTCATACCCCTCAGCCTCATCTAGTCCACAAGGAGTTATGGCCTCAGTTCTTTATGGGAAAAGTGAGGAATGGGCCCCACGGGAGAGCAGCCAGAGGGCCTCCATTTGACCTGATGGGTGGGAGCTTAGGACAATGGAAAGAGCTTCAACTAGAGAGTTCCGCACTTTGTGTGTCCAAATCCTGTCTCTGAGAAAGGCAAGTATCACATGATCTCACTTATATGTGGAATCCAGAGAACAAAAGAAACCGGTGAACAAAATAGGACTAGAGGCATGAATGCATGGAATGGACTGACAAATCTCAGGGTGGGGGGCGGAGATGGAATGAGGTCAAGCAAAGAATATATATACATAAGTGCATAGGCCATGGACACAGATATTAATATGGTGAAGGCCTATGAGGGATGAGGGCAGTGTGGAGGGAGGCAAAGGGGGCAAAAATGAGGGATGTCTATAATAGAGTTAATAATAAAAAAAAAATCCTGCCTCTGCCTCTAAGTAGTTCTGTGACCCCTTCCAGTTTCAGCTCTTAACTTTAGTCAATTGAAGGAAAGATGTTAATTTCTAAAGGTACCTTTAAGAAAGATCCTTTCTTACACTCTCTCTGCCTGTGAGGACTGGTTAAGCACATCTGTATGAGGAATTTGGGGATAAGTATGGAACCAATGAGTGCATTTCTTTATATATATATTTCAGAGAGGAAGGGAAAGGGAAAGAGAGAGAGAGAAACATCAATGAGGAAAGAGAATCATTGATTGGCTGCTTCCTGCACGCCTCATACTGGGGTTTGTGCCCTGACCAAGAATCAGACTGAGACCTTCTGGTTCATAGGTTGATGCTCAGCCCCTGAGCCACGCCGGCCAGGAGAATGCATTTCTGAGAGCCTTTTATTCCAAGGTGTACCGCAAGAACCTTCTTCCTCTTCATTAGCAACTGAGACATGCATAGGCTTCCATAACAAACGCCTTCGGAATGAAAGTGACTCAGGGTCCCTAGGGACCTACATCTCCACTGGGGCCACCTACAAAGGAACTTCCATCAATTGCTAATAAGGTTTGATATCTGTGCTTGGATGAAGCTCGATATTAATGCAAAAGTAAGCAGCACAGAAGGCTAACCTTGAGTTCTGGCAATTTCAATGAAAATCTCACGGATCAGACTTGCAATCACACGGAAGCTTCAAAGAGCCAGCCTCCCGGGAGCGTGCAGTCCGCCCACACCGGCGCAGGTGAGATCTAACACGTCCGTAGTTTAGTATTAATGCGGCAGCATGGTAATGAAAGCTTGTAAACCAACCTCTCTTGGTAAATGAATCTTCACTCCCTAAGGCAACCAGGAAAACCCCTCAATAAATAATGCGAGGTAGCTATCGGAGGCCCATGGACGCAGATCCTGTTCCCACGCCTGGCTTGTGCTTCCGAGGCCTCATGCATTTTTCAGAGCTCACCGATACAGCCTCCCACTCGCTAGTGAACTTTAACAGCCACACTGTGGCCCTGGCCGGTGGGGCTCAGTTGGTTGGAGTGGGTTTGATTCCAGGTCAGGGCACATACCCAGGTTGTGGGCTCCATCTCTGGTCAGGCTGCACGTGGAGAGGCGATCAATCCACGTTTCTCTCTCACATCTACGTTTCTCTCTCTCTTGCTTTCTCCCCCTTCTCTATCTAAAATCAATAATAATAATAATAATTATAATAATCAAAACAAAAGCAACCCCTCCCCCCCCACACACACTACATTTGTGTACAAAGTGGGGCTCAGACTTAGTGGCTTCTCATGGCTCTTCTGAACTGAAGCAGTTCTTAGCCAGAAGCAGGATTGGAATCTGCCCTGACTTTTAGGTGAGCGTGGAGCTCATTAACAGGGAAGTCCCCAGTGAGGAGGAGGCCATGGGCTCAAAGAGAGCTCCCACGTGAGATCCACAAGGACCCACACACTGAGGGCCACTGAGGAGGAGCCCAGTTGGGGCCTCTTACCTGGTCAGCCATAAGGCTGGCAGACCTGTCTCAGCAACCCTATGCATACTGAGTTGTCCCATGGAAGGGCCGAGTTAGCTGGGGAATGAGTACCTTCCAGACAGAGGAAGTAGATGTTTGTAGATTTCAGGAGGCCAATGAGTTGGAGCCCAGAGAGCAGGGTTCATGCCTGGTGAGGAAGATGAGGCTGGCCTCTCAGAACCCTGGAGGTCTTTATCCTGAGAGGAAGGCATCTGGACTGGAGAGGGCTGGCTACATCACTTGAATTTATGGCCGAGGCTTTCAATGTGGGAAGTAGGCTGCATTAGGACCTGGTGCCAACCATGTCTACATGGGAGCACAGCCATGTCTACATGATGGCCTTTGCTGTCCTCTTCTTACCTTTTTGTATGTTCCCAGGACTGTCAGGCTGCTCCTAACTCATCATGGCACCTCCTGAGCCATGTGTAGTCTCTTCTCCCCTCCCCACTCCCCCCTCTCTCTTTCAGACTCTTGGTCTGCTGCCATGAGACGCCATACTATTCTGATAAACTACAGAGACGATGGGAAGTGTTGGTTTAATATCCAGTATTAGCACTTTTATGTCTTTGAGTAATATACCAGGTGCAGTATCTTCTCATGGAGAAGAGAGTCAATAACTATGGGATGATTAAACGAGTGCAATATACTTGTTATATTTGTGTTTTTATAGATGCAATCACTGTGGTGAGCCTCTGCTTGCATCTGCAGCCCTGGAATCTAGAAGCTTCCTTCTGCTCACACTACAGGACACAGGGAGCCTGCCTGCCTCTCCATCAGGAGTCTGTCAGGCACAGGACTCCTCCTCACCTTCCACCATCTTTGGGCTCCCCAACAACTAGAGCTGAACCCCAATAAGAGAACCAAGAAAGGCAGCGAGCTGGCGAAGGGGCTCAGAGGTCAGAGAAAAGGCTGCTGGAACAAAAGAACAGACCCGGGCACCAGGGAAGGCACAGCAGCAGCTGCCAAAACCCTGCAGGTCTGTGGACCTGGTGCTGTGTGTGACCAGGTGCAAGGTGGGGAGGAGGAGGCTGCAAAAGGCCAGGGGGCTTAGAGTTCCCAGCTTGGGGTCCTTCCAAACATGCGTCAATTTCTGTGTCCCAGGGACATCAGACTCAAATTAAAGCAGGGTCTTTACAAAGACAAAATTGCAAATGCACATCAGAGAGACTTGGTTTCTAGGAGGAAGCCAAGATGAGGTCATTCAAATATTTGGATCCACCCAGAGAGGGGAGTGAAGAGCAACGTGCGGAGGTGTTGAAAATGGCTCCTGGGTCCTTCTAACTTGAATGTAAGGAGTATTTGAAGGATTGTACATTTGGCAGCTCAGAGGGAACTCTTGTTCTTCAGGTCATTCCTGTCTCTCAGCCTTTACCTTCTTTCTTCTCACTGGACCTCTGGTCTCTGAGGATCTCTGCTTCCTCTGCTGGTCACTCAGAGAACTGCCCAGCTGGCAGCAAGCAGTGGCCATTTCTAGCTGAAAGGCAGCTGCTTTCATCATGGGATGGCGGAGGTCAAGGCTGGGGTCTCTGGGTGTGCCAGCTGAGCTCCAAAGGGGCAGAAGTTTCCCCGCTGCTCTCGGGGCAGGCCCTATTGGGTTGCACATTTGAAGCTGGCACTTGATTTAAGTAGCTTTGTGCAACGGCATCTCTCAAGGGCATAGGGCGCACGTCATGAATAAAGAAGCAGTAACCCAAGAACGGTAGAAACTGGCTCAAGATGCTACCTGAAACCAAGACGAGACGCTGTAACCCAAGTCTCAGAAGCCACCCTGCTCCAGGGGAAAAGAAGTAGTTGCACTTTCCAGCTGTTTCTGGAGGAATACAGAGTTTTGTTTGCTTTGTTTTGCTTGTTTTAAAAGACAGAAATAGCCATCTCTTACTGAGAAAACAGGGCAAGTACACACATGGTACTATATTTAACATATACAAGTCCTAGAAATGCAGCAAATTCAAAATCCAGGAACTACTAACCATCTAAAGCTGGATCCTGAGGCGTGCCTCAGGGGTGAGCTGTCCGCATTTCCTGGGGCGCGTCCCCCCCTCCCCACATTTAGCTGAGGAAGAGATTCCTCTCGACTTGTTAAGAGCAAGGAAAGAGAAGAAATTACTTTGTTTAAAGTTCGCCTGGAAGGTGGCAGTGTCCTCTGGTATTTTACTCACAACTCCTAAAAACGTTCATATTTTAACCAATTGGCCAGCCTTATCACTGTCAGCCACAACCTATTCATTCACTCGACAATGTTTATTAAGCACCTACCATGTGCCAGGCAGAGTGTCAGGGGCATATATTCAATTCCAGCAAACCACTTAAACATAGTCCTCCAACAGTCACTCTGCTGCCAGATATCTGCTAGACTCTGGGAGAGAAACACAAGACGTGTTTCCTATCTGCCCAGAGCCACCGGTTGGCCAAGTTCATTTAGCTAGATCTTTATTTGTAGAGACGTTAAAAGCTTGGGATTGTAATTAAAAAAGAGGTCCTGATGGAGGAGAAGGATAGCCAGAGATTTTGCTCAAAGACACACTCTGACTGAGAGCCACCCTGGACCACGCAAAGCATAGGCACGCACCCAAGGAACTGCTAGTGTGACGCAGCCCCCCATCAGCAGGATGATGAATTGTCACCTGGGGTGTTGAGCCCGGTGTGGCGTTTAGTTGTATTATAAGGAGCAACACATAGGCTTCCAGAAGGAGGGCATATTTTTTTTCCTAAAAAGCCTATTTAATGTTAACCAAATAGTCATCTAGTGTGGACCAAATGAAGTGAGGATTACCACTGATTTAAAATACATGAGGATTACCACTGATTTAAAATATTATTAATTCCTAAAGTTATAAAATCATTGTAGTCTAAGGCAGCGGTCGCCAACCAGTGGTCCTCAGACCACTGGTGGTCTGTGAGGTCCGAAAGGTGGGCGACCGCTGGTTTATGAATTATGTTAAGATGATAGCAACTTACATAGTTGCGATCTTCCCACTGCTTCGATGGATCCAGGCAACAACGTCATGAAAAGGCTTAAACTTTTTTCACTATAAAGCCAACAATATGAACAAGTCACCAGAAAGAAACTCAAGCCCCAACTTATTGCAAGGCCAGCACAAACGGGATAGTCCTGTAACCCAGGATCCCATCTGTGAAGGGGTGGGTGGCCGTGTATCTTAGATGGAAGCCCAAGGTACCTAAGTGGGTGGGATGAGAATGAGGTAGATGCTCCCCAGGACATCACTGGCCCCTGAAGGAGAACAAATAAAAGAAGGAAGGGAGAAGGGAGGCAGCAGCAATCCTGGAGACACCTCGAAGTCACTGGGAATTAACAATGTCAACAGGCAACAACAGAAAACAACTGCTAACAGCTTCACCTGTGTAGGTTCCATTTGTCTTATACAAACCCCATAGAGTAGGCGCCCCTGGACCAACTCAAAGTGTTCCTGTCCTGCTTCTGACAAGACCCGGAACCAAAGTTTAGACCTTGAATATACCACCCAAGAGTAACACCTGTGGACCCTTAACTCCCCACCCCCACCCCAGAGCCAAAGGCAAGGCCTGACCAGAACCAGAGCACCAAGGACCCTTCCAGAAGCAAAGGGGCCGCTGTCCAGGAGATTCAGTGCTGAAACCCCTTAAATCTTGCTCCGGCTCTTCCATTGGGGAGACAAAGTTGAACTTTGCCTCCTGTCTCCGTGCCATTTGACTTCCTCATAATATGAGATTTTCCTTTTCTCAAACCAGTGCCATAGTATTGGCTTCTACGTGCATCGGGCAGTGAGTGCTTGCTGGGTAACAACATTTTGCCCATTTTATAGATGCAGCCACTGAAGCCCAGCAAGACTAAACATGCCCACAGGCATGCTTTCTTGCCTCCCGTACTTTTTAAAAATATATTTTTATTGATTTCAGAGAGGAAGTGAGAGGGGGAGATAGAAACATCAATGGTGAGAAAGAATCATTCATCAGCTGCCTCCTGCATGCCCCCTTCATCCCTGTCCTGCCCCCTCCTACTGGGGATTGAGCCCACACCCAGGCATGTGCCCTGACTGGGAATCAAAATGTGACCTTCTGGTTCATAGATTGAAGCTCAACCACTGAGCCACACTGGCCAGGTTCTCATCTCCTGTCTTTCTCACATTCAGGAGGGGCAGCCACAGAAAGTCACGACAGTTCGTCCTACGTTTCTCTGCATTTGCTTGCATGTAAGTGTCAATACCAAAAAAAAAATATTTGAAATAACAACACCCATAAATAACAGCTCACCCTCCCCCCGAGGAGGTATCGGAATGGAACTAAATGAAGCCATCACTCTTTATTGTCTGCTGGCGAGGATCTTTGACTCTGCTTGGAAGATTAGTCGCTGGAAAGACAATTCTCATTTTATATATTTGTGTGTATTTATGAGGCTCATTTCAGCTGGGCCTTATGCCATAAAACCCAAAGGAATCACGGTAATTTAGAAGGGAAGATAAATGTCTGAAGTAGAACCAGTGCGGTGGTTTAGGAAATGGGAGAAAAAGAAATCAACGTGGATTCAACAAGAAGGGGCAGGCCAGTCTGCGGAGCAAAGTCTACAGGCACCTATTTCAGTGTGAGGAAAGGAGGTGATTTTTCAGAGAATCACTACTGATGGCTGCCTTGGTTTGGATCCAGTCTAACGAGGTGCCTTATTGGCTCTGCATAGTGGTATGCAAACACCCGAGCCAACGCTTAAGAACTGCGAGTGTCCATACAAAGCCAAGTTTTCTGGCTTCTCTTGAGAAACTCGCTCACACTGGGTCCCCATTTCTACTTGGGATCAGTTGGGGGGAGCTTGCTAGGGCCATTTGCTCTAGACCAGCCGTGGGCAAACTATAGCCCATGGGCCGGATCCGGCCCATTTGGCTGTTCTATCTGGCCCGCGGAGCCGAAAGAGTGGAGGGTTCTCTTGCTCTCCCCTCCGCTCCTTCACCAGCAGCCTAAGATGAGAGTGCCAGCATGGTCAGGTTGCTTTTGTTCCGGCCCTCTAGTCTAGTTTAAGAACCCATTGTGTCCCTAGAGTCAAAAAGTTTGCCCACCCCTGCTCTAGATAGTCACTGAGCTCTTGAGTTTGCCCACCCCTGCTCTAGATAGTCACTTGAGCTCCCATCACTCCCCTTCCCCCTGCTTCATGATCTCTTCATTTAGTTACATGATCTGCCAGGCCCTGTAGGCATCAGGGTTTGCAGCTCCATCTAGACCACTCTCCCAGGCTCAAGACAGAGACCACACTGCAGTGGCCTTAACAGTAGCCCGTCACTGTCACGTCAGGTCACTCAGTAAAACCAAGATCCAAATGCTGGTGCCTCTCTCCTTTGGAGCCCTCAGCGCAGTAGTTTAAAACACAGCTCTGAGATTGTGAATCTCCTCCCATTAAGCGGTGGTGGGAGTCTCCCTCCTAGAACCCGGGCTCCCTGAACAATAGAATATGGCAGATATGACGTGTCACTTTCTAGCCCCAGCCTTAAAAACTGGCTACTTCCACTGTCTGTCTCTTGGGACACTGGTTCTTAGCACAGAGACACCATGATATGAGGAAGCCCAAGCCACCCTGTGGCGGAGAAGCCTACTTAGGGCGGATGCAGCTAGCACTAACTCTCCAAGGGACAGGGTGGGGGGAGCCACTTTGCAGGTGGCTCCTCTAGTCCTGATTGAGCCTCCTGTCTGACCTGCTGGAGCAGAGATGAGCTGTCTCCACGAAGCTCTGAGCAAATTTCAAACTCACAAACAAAATGGGTGATTGTTGTTTAAGCCAAGAGCTTTGGTGTGGATCACTCTGCAGCAGTCAATAAACAGAACACTCTGTCTAAACCCTGAGCGGGCTCTCGAGGTAGACAGGCGTGAATCAGGACGGGAGCTTCCCTACACAACGGTGCGCACATTTCCCGCTCACCTGGCCGATGTGCCTTCGGAACCGCCATGTTCATCACTCGCCCTCCATCCTGAGGTTTGGGGGGAGACGCAGTGAACCTGCAGATCCCCGACTCTGAAGGGGTGCTGGAGGTCAGACTGTCTGTGTACTCATTTGTCCCTGCCGTCAACTGTTCGGATGATGTGTCCGAGATGAAGCACTCGGTGATGGTGAACTTGGCGTGCCTCAGCTGCTCTTCCATCTTGGCGTGCTCGTAGGCCCTGGCCAGCTCTTCGTAGGTGGAGGAGGCACTTTCAGTGGAGACCATGCTGCTCCGAGCTCGATCTGCGCCGGGAAGCAGAGAAACCGGGCAGGGGGTGACCACTCTGTTTGCACAGACTGACCACCCTCTTGGGCTTGGGGCGATTTCTCCCGGGTCACAGGGCCACCCAGCAGGAATCCTGGGTCTTTGAGGGCTACCTCTGTCACTCAGAGGCCGTTTCATAAGCCTCAGCACAGTGGACTCCGGAAACTGTGTTTCCAACTGTGGGGTGGGGTAGGGCACCACTGTGGTCTGATACCCCAGCCTGGAGCACTTTCATAATCCAATAAAGCACCCCCCTTTAAAAATTCTGCTTTTTTTTTCAAACAGAATTTTGGGGGATGTGTCTACATCGCCTGTGTGCCCCTCCCTGCTTGGATTTGCCAAAGGATCTGTACCACAGAGACTCTGATGGGCGGGAAGGACAAGCCCCTGCAGCTCAGCGTCTCCAGCCTGGCATGGCTTGGTCATGTCAGGAAGATGCGATGAGGGTTAGAAACCAAGCTGCGACTCAGCACGGAAATTGGCCACTAGGCAGAATGGCCCCTGGTCCCTGGGACTCATTCTTTGTGGCTGCCACCCTTGGGGGAACTGGGGTGGGGGCAGGGAGAGAGACAGGAACCTTGCCAGGCCTGAAAGGGTGCAGCTGATTGGAGGAATCTCTGTATTTCAAGCCCGTCAGTGCCAAAGTTTTGAAGTCGCCCCTGGGGAATTCTGAGAGTCTTATAAGAGAACTAACAGCCATAAAAAAATAAAGGTGCAGGGTGACGCTCCGCCTTGGAAAAGCTATTTTTTGCAGTCTATCTTCCAGAACAAAAGAAAATGAGTGTTAAAATTCCCCACAGCGATTAGGTTTAGATATAATTCTTTTCAAAATTTAAGATGGGAAGGGGGGGGGGGGGAGGCAGCCCAGTGCTATTTTTAGGGCCTGTCTCCTCTGCGAAGTGAAATCTGGGTGGTTGATGGCACAGACAAGGTAACTGCCTTATAATCAAGCCCTGCTTAATTGTCAAGCGGGTCACCCTAGAGGTGCTCCGACCTCATCACTGACTCCAAGTGCAGCATCTTCGTCCTGGAGAAAGCAGCGGGTCAGATGCCCTCTGAGCCCAACCAGACAGGACTGCCCCTGTGTGGGTGAACATGTAAACATGCCGGGGTCTGCCAGCGGGTGGGAATGAGGAGGAGAAGGCAGCCTGTGGTGGCACTCAGGGCACCTGCAGAACGCTGCTCCTGGTTCTGTGTGCGGAAGTCACTGGCCCGGAGGGCGCTGAGCTGTGCACCGTTAGACAAATGCCCTAACCCTTTGAAAGTGACCTTGGAAGGGAGTACGTAGGAGCCAGCAAAGCCCTTGATGTGGGCGGGCTCATCCCGGGCGTGGGGAGGAGAGGGGGGGACCCTACCTGTGTCCTGTGAGGGGCTGACGCTGTAACTGTCACTCTCCTTGTCCATCGATCCTGTGGCCCTGGGCGTGGGCAGCCTCCAGTCAGTGGTGAGGGTGTGTGTTGAAATGGTGGGGTGGGGTCTGTTGAGGGTCCACTGGCTGGCGTACCGGTTTCTCGCGGTGGGCCCAGCCTTGGCGTTCCTTCTGGTGGTGGGATCTGCGGAGAGTCAAGAACAATGTCTGTTTCGGTCGCTGGAGGCCGCTGTGGTCAGCTGTGATAAGGGTGTTTCGTGCCGTGCTCCCGACCCAGCCCTATGACCCTCCCTGCAGGCTCCTGCCTCCAGGAAGCCCTCCATGACTACCCCTGCCCAGAGCATGCATTTCCTTCCTCCCATGGTAGGAGACATTCATGTGATGCTGAAGCATTTAAACAACCGCTGTAAGGGGAAGGACATTAGAACTGGACTCAGCTGTTAGGGATTGGAACCACGCTTCTGGCTCTGAATAGTTTCATGGCCCGATGCATGTCACTTAATAAACTTTCCACGACTCCCCCGAGAGGGAGATGCGTGGCCACCTTAGTTCCCAGCAGTCTGTGGACACGCATCTCCCTTTGTGGAAGCCCGTGGACAGCAGAGGGGCTCAGGTGCCGCCGCAATTTTTCTGGGCTCCGGCCTAAGGCAGCAGAAGATGCCACGTGGGCGGCTTCCACCGTTGCGTTCTCTGCTTCTCACAGAGGAACTCGAAGGAGCCACCTTTCAGCACAGTCTGGTCGCTTCTAAACATGGCCGTCCATGCTCACTGCTCACCACTGACGGAGCAATTCTAAAGGAACAAAACCTGGAGGCCAGCGGGAACGAATGGCCCTGCCTCACTCTGGGCTCCCAGGAGCCTGCGTGTCTGACCAGGGCAGGGCTGGGTGCCCAGCCCTGGGTCCCTTTGCAGAGTTGATTCTCATTCCCGGCACACCTTAGACCAGGGGTGGGCAAACTTTTTGACTCAAGGGCCACAATGGGTTCTTAAACTGGACCGGAGGGCCGGAACAAAAGCAACCTGATCATGCTGGCACTCTCCTCTCGGGCTGCTGGTGAAGGAGCGGAGGGGAGAGCAAGAGAACTCTCCGCTCTTTCGGCTTTGCGGGCCGGATAGAACAGCCGAACGGGCCGATCCGGCCTGCGGGTCGTAGTTTGCCCACCCCTACCTTAGACGAATACATATGGTCCAGGTCCGCTTTATGGATGAAGCGATGGAAGCTCAGAGAGAAGCGACCCAGTTATTAAGTGATGACCATGGAGCCCAACACTTGACCTTCAGTCCAGAGGTCGCCCATCACTCAACCACACACATCCTCGCCCTGCACAGCTAATTGCTCTGAGGCGGTGTCCACTGGGCACGGACTCGTCTATAATTCCATGTTAGGTCAGGGCAGGCCGACCCTGAGAGTATGGAAATGACTTTCTCTTGAAATGGAAGCTTTTCCTTGGCAAGTTTCTGGTTATTGGACCCGGGACCTAATCCATCATTCTACCATCCTGGAGAGAAGTACCGAGATAGCAGCCAAATCAATAGGATTTATGCTGTCCTGGGCCATTAATATGCCCTGTCTTGGTGCCTATTCTCAGGGGCATTGATTTTAAGACACATTTCTTCCTGTACTCGCACAATTTCACAGAAAATGTTAACTGGGAGACATTTTTTTGCCTTGATTAGAATGCAAGCGATGGCTGATCGCCGAGTTCTCCGGACAGCCAGGTAGGAATGATAAGTGTTTCTCCACAGAAATGCCAGGAGAGAGGTTCCTTGAGAGACAGACACGTGCTCTCATGGGTAGGAGGCAAAATGTCCTCCAGGCCCAAGGACTTGAGGAGGGAGCTTGTTATTGAAATGCTAATGCGTCTCTTCCGGAAAATGACCCAGTCCCTTACATACATGTTGAGGGTTCTCATTTTATTCTTCTTGAAGTTTCTTGCAACTGCTAAGGCTGTGGACCAGGTTTATCCCTAGTATGGATGCTTGTGGGGGAGGGGTCAGCTGGATAGTCCTATTTCAAAGACAATCTCCTTCAACCCCCCAAAACTCTTGCCTGATCTCCCTCCATCAAGCCCACCCACCCGTGGTATGGCGAGACCCTCACACCCTCAACCCCTTGCTCACTGTCATCACCCATGTGGTAGAAGATTCCATGGGCAGGAAGCACTTGTCAGTTCTAGTCAAGGCCCCATCTCTTCTCAAGGTAATTGGATTCTTCACCCCTTTTCTCTAGACCAGGACAGCCAGGCCGTGGCCTGATAATGTTGGGAATATAGGTCATGATATTACTTTCCTGAACCGCAGCCTGCAGCTCCGTTCTGCTCTGGGCAAACGTGTCTTAATCTATAGCATGTGGGGGTAGTTGACACATTTTTGTAATAATCAGGTTTTTGGAGCTGCTGTGTACTTGAACTGAACTCTTCTCCATGACAGCGCCTGAGACAGCAGCAGAAGTAAAAATTTTACTTGGATCCCGCACAGTAGTTTCCTTTGTCTATTTCACTAGCTCATCTACTGACCCAACATTGTTGGAATTCACTGCTCCTTCATGGAAAGTCTTTTATGTGACACCCCCACCCCCAATGTTGTAATATAAATGCAACTTAGCGATGCCACCGCATGCCTGTTAGATGGCCAATGAATTAGAGGGTAAGTGACATTCATAATTCCTGGCCTTTCTGCATCGGCTCTGAACCTGCATTAAGGTCCTGTCCATGGAATCCAGTGACTTTAATCACCCTGAACTTGGGAGGAGAGGAGTTTGTGGATAATGAATTATAGAGCATATCATGGGTACCGCGATCATGGCATTAATCTGTTTGTATTCCCTGGTATTATAGGTGTCCAGGCCGCAGCTTTTCGTGAGGAATTTCCCAGTTGTCTCAGAGAGAGATCAAACTGGCAGGACTAGCTACTCAAGTCACTCAATAAACAAACATTCCTCATAGGATTATATACACGACACTCCTCGTCCCATTGGATTTCACTGCAGTGCTGTATCCAGTACCACTCTGGGTGATGGAGTGTGCATTCTTTCAAAGTCTCAACAAAAAGATCCAATCCATGTTGTAAGCTCTTCTTACTGAACAGAAGTTGGAATCTATGGGGTCTCTGACTGTCCTGTAAGGAGTATCATCTCTACTTAAAGGCAACACAGGGGGTTAAGAGTAGGGCTTTAGAGGTAGGTGCCCTAACTCCAGCTTCGCTTCAGAGGGGAGTGAGGGAGAGGGCAGCCACGGGCTCTACTTCTAAAAAAAATTGAGTGCACTTAGTCCCTCCCTCATGGTGTGGTTAGGAGAGAATATTTAATGAAAAATGACCCCAAAGATCTTTCACTACCAGAGACTATTCTGCAGATGCTGAATGGATAATTCTCATTTTGTTCTGGAACTAGAGATGGACGCATGCATTTGAGTAGGTTTGCCTAGTGTTTATTGACACTATTTAGAGGATTTCTCGCTGATGGAAGAAGTGCGGCTCTATCAGCTGTGGTTGTTGCCTGGGGCATGACCTCAGGTGGAGCACCCAGGCTCAGAGGGAAAGGCAATGTGAGATGCTGGCCAAGAGAGAGCCCCTGCAGCACCGGGCCAGCCATTTCTTCAGTTCATCCTCACCACCTCTGTAGTGTGGGCTGGAAGCAAGTTTTCCAGTGAATTTCACCGAGGGTTAAAATGGTTAGCATGTTACACTGCTAGCATATTACACTGCTGCTTAGGGGTCAACCAGTTTGCTCCATGAAGCTCAAGGCATTCCACAAATGGTCAAGTCAGAAGTTATGAAATTATGAAGACTAGCTTTTAACACTCTAATATTTATTTTTCTAATTATAACACTCTAAGAGTATAAATTTTTGCAAAGCGAGTGATTAGAGATCTAAAAGCTAGACATCAAAGCTTTCCAAAAGATAATAATCAGGAAATCAATTTCTCAACCTTTAAAGAGATTCAGGAACGATTTCAATTATGAAGGAACAAGAATAGCTCATTAATAAGCTCTAGACACCTATTAGGGGATTTAATTTCATTGCAGTAATTAATTTCCATATGTCACATATGCAAATATTGAGAACGAAATTGAATATGATCCCCAGACTCACAGAATTCTATTTTTCTCAAATAGTGTGTTCAGGACAAAAACATGAGCTTCGAGGACAGACAGAGAGAATGACAGCTTTGGGCCGTTCACCTAACTCTGATGAGACACAGTTTTCTCTCTGTAAAATGGGGGCTATCCCATGTACTGTATACGTTGTTCCCTTGCAGGGTTGTTGCAGAGATAACAGAGATGCTATCGTCTCTCTCTCTCCCAATCCTGGCCCGGAAAATACACACTCATATTCATTACTTGTCTCTTTTCCTGTGTTGCCTAAATATAACAAATGAATTTGGCCTGGAATTTTGAGTACTTTCATAGGAAACCAGTAACAAGAGTCATTGGCTTCAATTGACGCAACTTAATAACAGCTTAGATCAAGCAATAAAACCTCAATGTCCCAAGTAAAGATGCTGTCATCCTATTGGCTTCTTAGGCCTAGGGCTGGCCACCCTTCCCGCATTTTCCTTTGACAGGGACCGAGCAGGCAACATGCTGTCAGCATCGATAACACCCACACCATTTCAGTACTGTTGGGCCACTCACTCGTTCCTGGCCGAGCATCCGACACATCCACTAGGGGCCCGGTGGCCTGCGACACCGATTGGTAATGGACCGTGTGGGTCACCGTCAGGGACTTCTGCTTCGCGGCCTCCCCAAAGTCAGCATCCGTCAGCAGCACCGTGGAGCGGTCATCTAGGAAACAGCAGGGACACAGAGCTAAATATTTATCCCCTTTACACGAACTCGTTGGCCTTTTCTTAACCACCACCACAATAACCTCTTCAAAAGCAACAAAGATAATGGGAAACGAAAGCACTGGGTGAGCACTGGTCAAGCATTCTAAAAGCAGACTATCCCTACGGGTTCCTTTGGGAACACGGCCTCAGAGAAGGGTTGCCCCACTCCCTGAGGCCTGGTCTTTTGATTAGGAAGCATTGATTTGGGGGCGGGGCTTGCTGCAGCTTCCTGTTTAATAGAGTTTGAGATGGATGTGTCTGTCAAAAGCTCACCTGGGCCCCACCCAGCCAAGGGCCGCCATCTGAGCACTAGAAGCTCTGAGCACTAGAAAAACTCCACTACAGGCTCTATCCCTGGGAGGTCACATTGAACTTGGCAAATGTTTGGGGTTGGGGGGAGTGGGAGGGAGAAGAGCAACAGTCTTCAGAGTTTAGGATTTCTCTCTTAATGGTTGAGGAATGTTCCTTTTCTTCTCACCTCTCTGTGCTCTAGTGACTCTAGAACATCCTTATATTGACTTCTCAAAATGTCTCACTTGCCATCGTCTCCTAGTCCTACTGGCGTGGGGACATGTGGGTTCCGGAAGCAGGAGGCTGGGCTCAGGTGATTGAGGGGCATTTTAGTGCTTGGAGCAGCAGTTGGTTGAGCTGCGATGAGTGGGTTGTCTCAGGATTTTCACTACTTTACTTAGAGACTTTCCACACTTTCTTAAGAGCATCCTTATTCCAAGGGGAGCTTTGGGGAGGATATATGGATTTGCCAGGAATTTTCCGGGATGGAGCTCGTGTGAGCGATCAGTCAGCGGGGACCAGGCTACAGGGTGCCTCGACGGGGAGGTGGAAACGGGAAAGTCACAAGCAGCACAGCGAGACTTCTGTGCCCAAAAAAGGCTCTGAACAGAACGAACCTTACAAAATCCAATTACTCAGGTTCTGGCAGGAGAGGAAAGCCTCTTGAAGTCGGAATAAAATTTCTTGGCAGAGAAAGCACGGGGAAGGCTGCCAAGGTGTCTGCTGGCATGGCAGTGTGTGGCACAGGGAGCTTGGTCCTCGGCAGGGGCAGGGCTGGGCATGGGGACTGGCCCCGCAGCCTTCCCTGGCCCCTCGGATGGACGGCCCTTCTGCAGAGACGGTTCCTTGCCGCTGGAGCCGGCATCAGCCCCGGTATCTGTGCGTATGTTTCATGAACAAGACGATGCCTTGTCGTTTCCAATACGCTGCCCGGCGAGGAGCAGACCAGGCTGTGTGCAGGGCTAGGTTACAAACCTTTAATGGGAAAATTCCGGTGCCTGGCAGTGTTTGAGGTTCACTATTCATTCTGGGCAGAAATGAATGGCACTTTCATATTGGATTCTTAGAGTCTGAGCCCAGAGCGTTTTAAAGCATCGTATTTCTACTTCCCTAGTAATTAGAAAATGCCATTGACCCCTGTCAGCGTCGCCAGGAGGGAAGTGACTCTGGTGATAGATGAGCCTGCGAGGAATGAGATGCATCTACTGAAATGACTAGGGCAGCTCTGTCTCCGGTTTGGGCCAGTGACTGGCTACGGGGGATGCTGCTGTCCCAGGCTCCGCCCAGCTTTTAGCAGCCTGCGGTGCAATGCTCAACACGTCTAGTGAGGAACATGTGGCAGAGAGCCTAACCATAGGCCAAAGGGATCGTATTTTGATGCTGGAACTGATATTTCAAAGTAAATTTTAGTTTTAATGCCTAGTCTATTGAATTTTATGAAAAAGATTCCAGCTCTGGCTAGGTAGCTCAGTTGGGTAGAGCATCGTCCCTATATGCCAAGGTTCCGGGTTTGATCTCTGGTCAGGGTTCATATAAGATTCAACCAACGAGTTCATAAAAAAGTGAACAACCAATTGATATTTCTCTCTCTCTCCCTCTTTCCCTGTTACTCTCTCTCTCTCTCTAAAATCAATCAATGAATAAATAAAAAGATTTCAGATATACCACTGAAAAGGAAAGATTATCAACAAACTAAACATGGTGCCTTATCCTGTAGAGAGTGAGCTAATGAAATCTCGTGGAGTGCAGGGTGCCCCCTCACACGGCATGGGTGCCTCTTAACTGAACATGGCTGATGGGAAGTCAAATTGGACTTGGCTGACCCTCTCTAAGTGCCGGGACACCCAGACTAAACTTGCATCCAGCAAGGGCAGCCCAGGCCTCAGAATTTGTGAGCCATTAGGCCAGGAGGTCTCCGCTGTTCTATTATAGCACAAAGCAGGGCTGGGCGAGGGGCGATGCCAGTGTCCTGCCCACCTGGCCATCTCCCACTGCCTTCCTGGAAGGATCTAGGGTACGAGCTTGGGGTTAAGTAGTTTCAGCTAAGCCACAGGAAAGGGTTTCCCTGGGACCCAGTGCCAGCGAACACTTTCCAGAACAAACAGAGTGAAGTTTGAAAAGAGGCAGCCTCGGCAGCCTGCCCTGGAGTCTGTTTCCATGGGTACGGGGAAGCCTGGTGATCCTTCTGAGGTGAAGGGTTCTGGGAAGTAACCTGCTGCCATGGAAGCAGGCAGCTGGCAGGGGCCCCACCCAGCTTCTGCTCCCAGCCATCTGTGTGACCTTGAAAGCTAATGACCTCTGTAAGTCCCTTTCCCCTATGTGGGTTGGGAGGGGGTTAAATTAAATAATGCACATGAAGAACTTGTATGCATATATGTATAACCCATGGACACACAATAGTGTGGTGAAGGCCTGGGGCAGGGGCAAGAAGGGACTGACGGGGAAAACAGGGGGACATCCATAATGCTTTCAACAATAAAAATAAAAAAATAAAAAAGAATTTTAAAAAAGTGCATATATAAGTACATGGCATGTAGAGAGCTCTCAATAAATGTGACCTATCCCTCCAGTCATTATTGCATGGAAACACGAAGTCTCGGTTTCTGGAGCAAATGGAACTCCCTGGGCAGGCAGTGTGGGTGGTGGACTTGGAGAGGAAAGAGGAGGGATGGAGCTAAGGCACCAGGGTCCTGGGCGAACAAGTCCCCCAAACCTTCCAGGTGTCTGTCTTGCCATTGTGGGACAAGGGAACTGGGTGGTCCCCAAGCACTAGGTGAAGAATCTAGAGCAGCCATGGGCAAACTATGGCCCCCGGCTAAATCCTGCCCGTTCAGCTGTTCTATCTGGCCCGCAGAGCCGAAAGAGCAGATTGTTCTCTTGCTCTCCCCTCCGCTCCTTCACCAGCAGCCCAAGATGAGAGTGCCAGCATGGTCAGGTTGCTTTTGTTCTGGCCCTCCGGTCCAGTTTAAGAACCCACTGTGGCCCTCGAGTCAAAAAGTTTGCCCACCCCTGATCTAGAGTGTACAGGTGCTGGGGGTGGGGAAAGAGCCCTGAGCATTGGTTTGTTGGGTGCTCAGTAGAGTTGCGACGTTCCCACTAATGAAGGCCTTGGCGGAGTGGATGGGGATGGCACAGGGTGGGTTTCCAAGTGTGCGCCCTTCTAGGGTTATCTGATCACAGGTGTTTATCCTACAGCTTCTCCAGAGGAGGCCCGACGTGGATCAGAGTTGGGGAACGCCTATCCCGGGCAACCTCTGAGGTGTATACACGCTCACTGCCCCCCACATTTGCCGGCACTTGTTATTGTCCCCAACAACAGTTCTCTAGCTTCTTACTTCTTTGCTCAGGCAGCTTTCAATATGCTTTCATATCTACTACTTCCCACACCCCACTGAGTGGGCTGAGAGGGTGTGGCTGTGGCAGCCACGTGGTGCAGAGCAGCCAGCGTGGCCCCTTACCGATGGTCTCCATCGTGTCTCTCTCTTCAATCAGAAGCTGGGCTCTGGGTATGTCGATGTGCATCCTCAGGGTCTGCTGCTGCTTGCTCAGGGTGTCCGAGGTCCGGGTGTTCTTGCTGGGAAGAAAGTAGGAGGGAGGGATGAACACACAGTTCAGGGGTACATCACCTTGGTTTCCTACCTAATGGTGCGAATGCCTTGTGGGGATTCAGCATCAGTGGTGAGGTTCAGAAAACACAAGTGATCAATGGAGATTGTGTCTGTTGCTATCAATAGAACTTTTGTAATTTCCCATTTCTTGTGTAAAAGTTAAGTGTGTGTGTGTGTGTGGTGGTGGGGGGGAGAAAGCGATTTTAAACCAACAACATTTTTATTGGTCAGGTAGGAGATAGTCTGCTGACGGCCAAGGAGGAGTCTTGGGACCAGTGGTTCATTGGATGGGGTTTGACTAACGGATTTGTAGGGATAGACGATGGGGTTTTATTTTCGTTCTGGTAACAAAGCATCAACCTTGTTAGCTTCCCTGACATCCATTCAGTGTTCCTAAGAGATATTGCAAGTTAGAATAGAAAAAACCCTGCAATTACTATAAGAACTATCTCAAAATTTGTGTGCCGGAAAATGACTCTTAGAGGGAGCTGCCTGATGATCACAAATGAAAACAGGTAGTAAAATGGCATGTTATAAATGCATTCAGCTACAGCCCGGAGTAAAAAAAAAAAAAAAGTGTGCACGCTACACAAAAATACAAAAAGAGGGTAAAGGCTTGAATTAGCCATCTGCACTGGAGAGCTGTGCTCCGTCTGTGTTTACAGAATCGTAGGAATCGGGCAGATTTGGAAAAAGAGTCCTCCCTAACTGGAACAGACGCTGAGAGGCAGCTGTCATTCAGAGATTTCAGTCAACGTGGTAGTCCACAAGTCCAACTGATAACTGAAAAGATCTGTTCTGAGACAGCTTTCGGGAGCCTACGTGACGATTTAGTGACAGTGCATGGAGGACAAAGGGGGTGTCCCTTCACCATCTCAGTGCTTTCTGCTCTGGCCCAGCATTCACCAGGAGCCCCAGATCCCCCCTTGTCCCCGAGAACTCTTGTCCACTCTTGAACCCTGTGGCTGAAGGAATACTAATCCTGGGAAGGTCAAGGTCATTCGAGAAGCCATTAGACCTCTGCTTGGGGAAGTCCAGGTTAATATCCTGAATATTTTATAATGGCTCTTGTTTTTCCACTTGCGTGGAAACAGAACTGCCCACAAGAATGACCTCTTCTGCAGGGCACATCATGCCTCCCCAGGACTTGACCTTGAACCAGATTTCCTGCTCCACGGATGAACAACTGGGTCACGTAGCTAGATTACGCTAATTATCCAGAGCCCAGGTTCAAACGTGTTGGCCTGAATTTTTCACAAGGTCTGCATCCCCTTTTAGTTACTTCACTTCATTCTCACTTTGTGTGTGGCGTGTTTTTTTTTTTTTTTTAAAACAAAGATCCCAATACTCATATGAAACGAAGAGCATTTCAGTGATCTGAGCTGTGGTTACATCATGCTTGGACGAGCTCTATTTCCCCAGAAACATATGGAAACCGCTCCCTGGTGAATGCCGGAAGGACCTGTTTAGAAAGTTCACTGGGGACCTGAGCTTGTCCTTGTACCAGAAATAGCAGAGTGAGCCAGTTCCCCCTGCTCCTCATGAATAGTTATGAGGCAGCCTCGGCTGCTCTGCCACCCAGCCCGGGACCCAGGGAAGACTGTTCTCAGCAACCAGGGGCCCACTGGCAGACTGGCGCAGGAAGCCGGCTACATGACTGTGCTGCCTCATGGCCAGTGACACAGGCTCAGAATATGATCGCACTTTGCAAAGTAGGACAATCGGAGCTGGAGGTAAACGCCTCCTCCGAGGACCTTTGCCTCAGAGCCCTGCAGTCAGAGGCAAAAAAACCCCAAATATGGCCCAATAAACCCAGAGAACCAGGGGCTGACTGCTCCTCGCTCCCTTTGCATTTGCTGGTCCTTTGCTTAGAGCCCTCTGCACCCTACCCTCACCCTAGTGCCCACCAGCCTGGCTCCCTCCCTTGCTCTTTTAGAGGGCGTGGGGTTGGCCCTGCGGGGGAACTCCACAGGTTTCCCCTCCCCAATCTCCGCTGAATCTGGCCTCCTTCGCACTGGATGTTCCCTAGCATATATTTAATGGGCTTATCCAGTATCTCTCTTCCCCAGCAGCGTATAAGCTCTACAAGGGGTGTTTTTCTTCTATTCTGTTCCCGGATTCTCCGTCAAACTTAGAACAGTATGTGGCCAAGCAGGCGCTCCATAAATACATGTTGAAGGTCAGTGATAAACCGTGTTGTTTTGTGGGTCCAGTATGAGCTGAGTGCCAAGTCCCAGAAGCTTTGCTTAAGGACAGTACTATTCTCATTCTCAATGAGTTATTAGGTCCTGACTGAATTGTTTTAATTTTTGCTGCCATATTTTATAACCTATTGATGTACGAAGGCTGATTCTCCAAATGACAACAATTGGTCATTAGAACAGCAGCCAACCATAAAAAAAATTATTTGAAGAAACCTCATTTATGAGCCGAAAAGATTCTGAATGTCTTCACTATGAAAACAAAAATCACCTTTTTTGGGTATAATATAGAATCATACTAACTATACTTGCTATAATTGAAATATAATCTTCCACCACCCATTTGCCATCGATTGTCTGACTAAAATGACTAAATGATGCTAGTCCATAGTAGATGGCATTTCTAGAGTTAGTCAATAAATTTCTTGCAGTTGCTACAACTTTTTAAAGTTTTACTATTTCCTTAAGCTTGTAGGGAAAAACTAATGAACACCTCTGCACATCACCCCCCTCTCCAACTGATATGGACCAATTTGAAAGTATAAAAGAACCAAGGCTATCAGAATCATGCCCAAAAAGTATAAAGTTGGAATATATCAGGGAAGGTTATTTATACAATGTGTACAAAAATATGAACACCAAAAATGCTAATCTCATTTAAACTCTCAATTGGAACCATTCTCTGTTTACAATGAGCCCTTGCTAACATTGGTCCTTCGAAAATAATCATGTGTTGGGTGGTGCCTTAAGGAGGCCACTCTCCCCTCTTAGAAAAGTAGTTCTCAAAAAAAATTTTTTTGCTTTGTCACATAAAAGGAAAATCCTTTCTATCTGGGCATAGGTGGATGCAGTGTCTCTTCTCCCCTTCCCCGGGGTGATTGGCTTTGGTGAGATGGATGAGTGTCCACGGACTGGAGCCCTCAGGTTGTCTATGTTTGGCATGCTTGTACCTGTCTGGCACCGAGAGAGCTAATCCTGCTGAAATACCCAGAACTTTGTGGAACATGGTTGGAAAATACATGTTACATTCACCAAGATCACAGAATGACAAAGCTAAGAGCGATTTCCAATGGGTATTTTTAGGTGAGGGAAGTTGGACACAGAGAAGGAAAATGACATATCCAAGACCACCAAGCCAGCTGGTGGCAGAGGTAGGCCTAGAATGTAGACTTGCGGTTTTATGTTCTTTCTGCACCAGCTTGCTAACTCCTCAGCTTCCTAAGAAAGCAGCCACAAAAATCAGAGACAGCAATTGCATGGCCTCCTCTGTACAAATGCATGTGACTTGCCTGGACTTCCCCAGTCACATTCAGAATAAGGTTGGCTGGGGACTCACCAGATAGGTGACGGGCCTGTTGTTGCTTAGCCTGTTGGCCTGCCTAATTTAGACTGAACTGACTGCATGACTGAAAGCATTACTTTTACCTCTAAACCAATCCTCAGAAATCCACATATTTGAGGAGCTTAGAAGCATTCTTCCTTTCCAATCACTTTCATCCTTTGGAGGAAAACTATCTCAGCTACCTCAATTGGGAGCAATTACTAGTTTTACTGTTCCTAATTTCACATTAGCAACTGTCAACTGGGAATAGCATTATTAATTCCTACTTACATCAACAGGTGGTCTTTCAACCACAGTAATTGCCTTATTAATGAAGAAGATGCTTTCTAATGTCTTGCTTGGGGCTAATGAGAAAGGGGAGGGCTGCATTCTAGGGCAGCAGAGAAGGTAAAAAATACCAAATCATCCAAATGAAACACATGCTGGACGTGTCAGAAGCTCCAGTGTCTTGGGCTTTGGACAGAGGCATGACCTGTGGTTTAGGGTTGGATGGAGGCAGCGGGCAGAAGCTCTCTAAGAGGTCTGCAGGAGCCCCGCTGAGATACAAATCAGTCAAGTGGCCTAGAGTGGGGATAGGGACAGGGCCCCGCTGTGCTGAGCCCAAGTCCTGCGCAGCCTGAAGGGGCATCATACAGAATCCCAGTCAGCCACTGTCCACTAGGCTGTGTCAGAGCATTTTCAAGAGAAGTCAGAAAGCCCAAACCTAATGTGGAATCTCTTGATTTCTAAATGTCGTCAATGAATTCATATTTTAAGTCTACATTATATAATTTATTAAGTAGGTGAGTTAATTAAATCTAATGGCTGTGGCTTGTTCGTTTTCCCAGATTTGCTCACCACAAGCGCACATGTATCTGGGTGTTTCCATGTGACCATAGAAATTCCCTCATACTTGCTTGGCAAACAAGTGCAGATTTTCACAAGAGTATGGACTCAAGACTTTTCCTATACATTTTCATGATCTCATGCCAGTTTTATCCAGTGTGATGTGATTAGATACTTTCTATGAAGGAGATACTTTCCCAGGTCAATGGGGAACATTCTATTGGTTGAGTCCGGTCAATAAGAGAATACCTATGGCATGTGTAAAAGTATACTATTTGCTATGTGTATACCCATTGATATACATGAATATTCTGGTACATAGAATAGAAATTATATGTCAAGAAGAATAGGTCTTACCAACTTTAGACTGTCATTTAAAAAATCATAAGGCAAGCTGTAAATTGTTCTTTTAAATATGATATCCAGAATGCTAGGTTTTATTCTTACCTCATGAGCATTTCAGCTAAACTCTTTGCATCTGGAGAAAGAAAGTTGACATTAGTGTATGGTCAACAACTCACTAACATTCACTTAGGCATTTATGACAAATGTTCTACAGAGTCAGGTGACAATAGCCATTTTGAAATATGATTGTATACTCTTATCACCACTAATAACCACAAGGTTAGCAGGCTCCTTATTTCTCCTACATGCATATATATTTTTTCATATCTATGTTTATATATATACATGTTTTTACATTATAAAAAGCACATAATACTTTAACACCCTAGAGCAGTGTTTCCCAAACTTTTGACATATGTGTACCCCTTCTATAATTTTCATAATGCTGAGTACCCCTCATCAAAAAAAGGATGTATTTTAATAACAATCAAAATATATTTATTTTTTTCTGTTTTTGGTACATACACAAAATAATAATGAACAAAAAATAAATTATTCATAATAAAATATAAATAAAAGTTATATTATAAATAACATTTATTTGCACACCGGACCATCTCACGCCTCACAAAACTGTCTTGACTTGACTCATGAGAACGCAGAATTAGGTGCAGCTAAGCATGGTGTACCCCCACCAAACTCTTCCCGTACCCCTGGGGGTACACGTACCACACTTTGGGAAACACTGCCCTAGAACCATAAAAATTCTTAGACCCCTATGAAAGGCTTTATTACAACCCATTTATTTGCCACTTTTAGAAAAACCCAACTTTATTTTTGGTTAGAAAATTAAAAATTTGAAAGTAATTCATTTATACAATGTAAATTCGACTATTTTTGTTATCAAATATAAAAATAAAATGGCCTAGGTACCATAGGTTACTTACAAATGGCATTACCATAGAGCTGGGGGTCCCTTAGGTTGAACAAAGAGTTGTGTGATTGGGATATCATTGTCTAGAAATTTGGCTGTTTATTTCAAACTCAGAAAAAACATTTTTTCTTTCTTGCTTTATTTTTTTTTCTCTGAGGGCATTGCTTACCAAGAACTCTTTTTACCACTCCTGACTAAAGTAATTCCTGCCTAACAATGATGTAGAAAAAACAAGTCTACTTTATTTATGACATTGCTTTGAAATTTTCATTGTCCTTAAAATATAATTTGGTCTTTTTACACATTTTGTCCTGATAAAAATGAAATGTTTCCTTTCTTAGAGCACAAAAGCTTTTCGTTTTCCTTTCACTGCTTTCTAAAAAGTCTTGATGTTCATAGTGTTACATGAACAGAACTTTCTGGAAGTGCCTTCGGCTGACTGTGTGACTGGCTGTACAGTGGAGAAATACATACGGTGGAGCATTTTTACGTCATCTTTCATCTTTTGGGGGCTGCCATTTAAATGCAATCATTTTCATGCTGGGGAGCAGCATGCCATGGCTGAGAGGTAAGGACAGTCACAGAGGTCGCCATACATGGGCTGGCACCCCCAGGACCCAAAGCTCAGTCCTTCAAGTCAGCCATGCCAGTTCCCACTGCCACCTCCTGCCCGGGCCTGGGTTTGTGCACAGATGGTTTCAGTCTGGGAAGGAAACAGCTCCCTTCTATCCCACCCATATGGTGAAGCAAAGAAAGCAAAGCAGCATTAATTTCCCAGCTCCTGCCTTTATATTTATCTGCAAAGACAAAGTAAACACGCCGAGTTTCTTCTCTTCCTGAATGATTTAACACTTGCAAAGTAAATATACATATGCAAATGCCAGAGCTTGGGAATAATTAGCTCTATGCCACAACCATGTGGTGGCGGGTTCAATACTCTAAGAAAGAGAGAACATTTCCAAGATGTAAACATTGTACCTCAGCTTCCAATGGGGAGGTAACTTGTACTCAAATGTCCTCAGAAGGGGCCTGCTTTCCTCATTTTGCTTCGTTCTTTTTCTATTCCTGAGGTCAGTCATACAGTGTTTTTCTCCTGGGTTTTATTTCATATCAATGTGCTAAGGAACTGCAGTGCCCAACAGGTGAGAACAGAGCTCCCTCAGATACTGATGTGCTCTACTTTGTCCACATCATCTTCATTGAGGTTAAGGTGTAAGTGCCCCAAGCCATTCTGATTTACCTTTCCCCATGCTTCTCATCTTAGAGCACATCTATTTCTCTTTAAGTCTTAGCTACTATATCCTCCTCCTGATTTCATCTGACAGTGTGAGAAAAATAACAGGAATGGGGACTCACTTCTTCCATGAGTTCACCTATGAGAAGCTCAGGTGTAGTTGTAAGCAGAGGGATGGGGTCATAATTGCCTTCACATGTGAATGTCCCAATATTTTGGAGAGTGGGCACAGGGTGGGCTGGGCTCCCAGTTAAGCATGTGCTGAGAATGTGGATTGTGCCAGCTACTTTAGGATTGCTAGCTTGTGTCCTCTTGTATCAACCTCAGCTGGGAATTACGCCCTCATTCAGAAACCAGGAAACTGGGATCCAGATAAGGTCACTCTATAGCCAATTGGGAAGTCCTAAGCAACGTCTGCTGGTTCAAACTCCTTTTTCATCACTATCCTTTGTGTCCTATTTCCAGGGACACACAGAGGAGCCAATGCCAAGTGCCAGCTGAGTGATGGAGATGGTCACAGGAGAACAAAGATGCCATATTGTCCTCACATTCGGGGGAGTATAGATTCAGATGGGAAGAGTGCTCCATAATGCAGAGGTAGTGTGCATTTGAATTGTGAGCTCCTCAGGAAGCAAGGAATTGGGCAGTTGTACAGAACAGAGACATCTCCAGGGTGGTTGTGAATTGGGAATGGACAGATCATTGAGAAGCTAAGGGGATGTGACTGTGTGCTATTTAATATAATCTGAGAGCTTTTAAGTGGCTCAAGAGGAGAAGTGGAAGGAGGGCAGAGGTAGTGGGGGTAGGGGTGGGTGCTATAAATTAGCACAAACATGCCATCAGAGAGCTCAGAAGGGGGACTGGGGCCAGAGCTGGTTGGAAAAGGTGAGAGGACTTGAGGGTTGGCTTAGAGGACTGCAGAGAGTAGATGACAGGGAGTAGATGACATCTCAGCAGACAGAGGGTGTGGGTGCGGAGTGACAGTAGGAAGTCCAGGGAAATAGCAAGACCAGGGCTGGGAGTGAGGTAACATAAGGGGAGGGACAGGAGTCTAGAAGGATATGGAAGCAGCAATTCAGGTGGAGACTGAGGTCCTTGGCTTCAAACAAGCTAGAGTACTTAACATATTATAGAAAGTTGGGGCCATTAGGCAAAGCTGTTCAAGGCACATTTGAAATCAAGTTTGGGAAAGATAAGGGCTGAGATGAGGCTCAGGGTCTTATTCAGATTCACATGGGGACAGTGGAAAGAGATGATGGAATCTTGGACACACCTCTTTATAGAAGTACAAAGAGAATCTGGAACAAGTTCAGAATTTTTTAAAAAAAATCATGGAATAAAGGACTTCATAGACAAGGAAAAGCTAAAGGAGCTATTCACCACCAAACCAGTATTACAGGATATTCTTTAAGAAGAAGAGGAAGAAGAAAAGGAGGAGGAGGAGGAGGAGGAGGAGAAGGAGAAGAAGAAGAAGAAGAAGAAGAAGAAGAAGAAGAAGAAGAAGAAGAAGAAGAAGAAGAAGAAATAAAAATATGAACAACAAAATTAAGTCTAAAAATCAAAACAATTAAGTCTAAAAATCAAAAAAAATGAACAAGGAATCTAATGAATAAATTATTGAATAAAACAGAGACAGAGGCATGGAAACACAGAACAGACTGAAGAATCTCAGAGGGAAGAAGGGTGGGGTGGGTGGGAAGAGATTAACCAAAGTATTTAGATGCATATACACACTACCTCTGCACATGGATAATAGTGTGGTGAAGGCCTGGGTTGGGGTGGGAACTGGGTGGAAGGGAGTAATGGGGGAGGTAAAGGGAGACATCTGTAATACTCTCAACAATACAGATTTTAAAAAACCATGGAAGCAGAGAGTCTCATGAACATTAAAGAATTAAAGAATTTTCAAATAAGCCTCCTAATAAATACTTGAGTCCCTTCCCTGATGTCTTGGACAGATGTTAAGATGAGCGAGGCCAGGGGTGCTCTAGGGAAGGGATCCATGCTGCCGCTGCGCGTGCAGTGCCCCACCTTCACTCCCAGGGTTGACCTGCCTCTCAAGCCTGTTGTTCTCTCCCACCTCAGATTGTCTTGTTTTTGGGACCATTGCTTTGTTCTGTCTCCTTAGTCCAAATCTCAGTTACTGATCAACAATTCTCCCCACCCCTCATCTCTCCAGCTTCAGTCTCTCAGCACTCTAAGTGACATCCACACTGCAGGAAGGGTGATGGATCTGAAACACTCTCTACTGTGTCACACCCATGCTTGGGAACTCTCAAAGGGACCTCCTCGCCAACGGGACCTCTCAGCACAGTGCCAGTTTTTGCATGCTGGTCCCACACTATCTGTCCTTCAACCCTAAACCTCTCTCTGAGTGTCTTACTCTTACACGTTCTGCAGAAAACCCAGCACTCTGTTCCTCCAATGCCTCCGACACCTCCCAGAACCATGTACAAAGCATCCAAATATATCCACAAAGATGCCATGTCTCTTTGTGTCTGCTTTCTCTTTTCCAGGTTGAATCCTCTCATTTTCTCAACCTCTCCTCAGATGGTAAAATTTCCAAGTAATTCTCTGCGTGGGCCTCTCCTCTATGAAAGACCTGCGATTCTGTACTGTCCTTAATTAAATGAGGCTGAGCACAGAACCTGGGGATTGTCTGATGACCTCCTCATACACCAGTGAGAACACGATGCTCATTATATGTGCTGCAAATCAATTTTCACAACTTGTATAGAAGCCTTTACAAGTCTCCCTAGTACGTTTTATCTCCTTGCTTCCAGCCTTTCAAAGTCCTTTATGACTTGGATTATTCTTCCTTCTAATACATTAGCTTTCTGGCCGGGATTTGTGCAAACTCAAGATCGGCCGGCCTGCCCTTATTCCGGCATCAGCCTGGAGCCCCTTACTAATCAGCCCTGTCAACACGCCAGTGGGGTTTGTCCAGCCTTCTGGGACCCCTGTCACTTCTTGACTGCTCACACACCATCCTTCCTATAACCCAAACTAGTTTATTTCAACCTATAATTTCTAGAATTTGCTGTCTTTGAAAATGGGTATGGAGTATAGCTACTTTCTAACAACTTTAGTTTGACTCTTCAAAGATTATCCATGAAGGTTTTGAGTTTATGTCTGTAAAATTTTTTTGCACAGAATTCTAAAATATTAGTTTTGGAGGTCTCCGGACGGGACCTCATGACACCTTCCTTAATTAATGGTTTCCCTTCAGTGGACAGTCCCAGCAGTGACTGGTGGCACAGCATCCTGCTTGTCACTTGGCAACTATATAATAGTTTGCTATAAACATGGCATGTATCCCTTGCCAGCAAGGGGTTGGGAATGTTATTTAATTTAAATCAATTTAAATGATCAGGGGCTCTGGTTATTTTTTCAATCCCTCCCTCCCTCCCTCCCTCCCTCCCTCCCTCCCTCCCTCCCTCCCTCCCTCCTTCCCTCCTCTTCCATCCTCCCTCCCTCTTCTGTGACCCTTGGTCTACATTTTCTGCTTGACCAGCACTTCTGCTGAAAATCAAGCAAAGCAGGGAGCTCACCATGAGAGCATCGTCCCAAGCCTCTTCTTCTTGCCCAACACGCTAAACAGCCTTTGATGCTGCCGGTTACATTTCCCCACTAATTTCAGCTCAATCTGAGCTTTAGACTTTGTGACAACTTTCTCCAACCGCCTCCTACTCCTCCATGTCTGTCCTTGGCTCCATGCTCTCCACTTAATCTTTGGGGTCAGGAAATGATGAAGAAATACCACCAGGAGAGTCTAGTTATACTAAAACATGGAAGAAGGTATTTCAAACAATACCATTTTCTCACTCTCTGAATGCATAAGGAGGGCTGGGAAATGATGGCTGAGGTGGATTTAGTGACCAAAGGTGACTGGTCCTTTGCCTTCAGGAGAGCAGTTTCTTGTGGGTGGTGTGGATAGAAGTGACATGTGAGGAATTGGGGACAGGGTAGCTGAGCACAGAATACTTTGTAAGAATTCAAGGGGGAAAGAGGCAGAGAGAAGGACAGTAAGTTGAAGATATGAAAACTAGAAGGGATACTTTTTTTAAATATAGGGGAAGCCAGAGGGGTAGTGAAAATAGAAATAAAAAAAGAAATGGGAGAAATAAATGATAAAGTAGCTATTGATACTCTATTCATAAACCCCCTGATTTTGCTTCATTGATAAACCTTTTTAAGCTAACTTAATATTGATGAAACAGACTATTTCTCTTTTGAATATCCGAAAGTCTGAGCAAGTTCACAGAAAGAAATCTGGGGTAGGTGACAGTGCTCCTCGAGTTCTATCATCATCCTGTATAATAAAAGCCTAATATGTAAATCAACCAAATGGCAGAATGACTGGTGGAATGACCAGTTGCTATGATGCACACTGACCACCAGGGGGCAGATGCTCAACCCAGGAGCTGCCCCCAGCCCTCAGACCCCAGGCCAGCCAAGGTGAGTGCCAGTGGGAGCCACCCCTCTCCCGATTGCTCTGTGGTCACCCCACAGATTGGCCCTGATTTCCAGCCAGGCCTAGGGACCCTACCTATGCACAAATTTTGTGCACTGGGCCTCTAGTTGATATATAATTCTGGACAAGTTCCCTTCCATTTTCATATCAGCAAAATAGGGCACAATGATGTTAGGTATATACACAACCTATATGCACAGCTATTAGGAGGTGGTAACAAGGTAGTGTACAGCGCGGTGCTACGGAAGAGGAATAAGATGGAGCACTCTGCTGATTAACACAGGGTTCAGTGAGTTCCTTGGAAGAGGCAGTCCCAGCCAGGTCAGGAGCATCACAGAATGACTCCCTCCATCCTGTGGTCCTTTTGTGGACCCCGGACCATTGCTCCCATCGTGGGTCTGCACATGGCCTGGACGTCCCTACCAGCACACGGCACAGGCCACATTGCAGGAGGAGAGGGCGCAGGGAGGCTTGGGCACCGCACTGTGCCAGAGTCGAGAGTCTGAGCTGCCTCATATCTTACATGCTCACATATGTCTTTAAAAAAGAGGGCTCTCATTCACAGCCCCATGATAACATTTTCATTTCTGAAGTGCTAGCTAAGGAAGATGGAATATACCTCAACTGGACAGTCACCTGCACACACCCAGAAAACCAAAAGGCCCATGGGGGAGGGGGTCAGGCCTTAACTTGCACTTTAGCATCTGTCAATCATTCTCATTTGCAAGCTTCCTCACAGCAATCCCTGCTTTTCTGTGGGATTGAGATGGGTGTCATAAAGCAGATATTTCGAAGGGTTATATGCCTGCTTTTAACTTTTGACAACATCGCAATGGGACGTCCAATCATCACCATGTTCAAATGAAAGGGGTCTAAAAAAACACAAAATAAATACCCAAAGAAGAAGAGCATCCATACCTGCCACCTGAGAACACAAACACAGACACAACAGACACCAGGCAGGACAGACCTCCGTGGCTGACACCAGCTCTCTCCCTCCCGACAGGACACTCCCTGGTCCTCACTCTCTGGTCCTTAACCATGTTGTTACCCACTGTTCCTTTCCCTCCACTCTCTAATCCAGAACCCTTGTTACTTAGCTCCACCTAATAAGTTTAGAGATTTCAAAGAATGGTCTTATTAAGAAATTACTCGAAGAAAAAAATAATAGGAGGAAGGAAGGGAGAAAGGGAGGGAGGAAGGAAAGATGGAAGGGAGGGAGGGAAGAAGGAAGAAAACAGAAAACCAAGAGTTTGATAGAACGTGACTCTGAGCCCATCGAAACTGCTTTGGACATTGGTTGGCTTGGCGATGAAGGGGGCACTCCCAATTTCTTCACCAACGCATACAGAGCAAAAGCAGGTTTACAGTTGTAAGTGTGAAGTACAGAGTTTATTCTTGTATTATTATTTATTAACCATCAAACTATTTTTCTACACGGACAACTGCACACCAACTTTTGCCCTGTCCTATATTGCGAGTATCTCCCACGCACACAGCTCCAGGGACCGTGTCCTGCCATCCTCATAGACTCCAAGTCCACCTCCGGTCTGTGGGTCCTTGGGATCCTGCGTACACAACTCCTCGCCCTTCAGATTCCTCCAGTTCAGTCCATTACAGATGAGGAGTCCATTACAGCTCTCGGTTGCAGAGCAGATAACGGACATCTCAGAACTGAGAAAACGATGGAGACGCCTCGTGGCCCGACCTTCAACTGTGCCCACGCCTGCAGAACCATGGGACCGGAGGCTGTCTGGGAACGGCCTTCTGGACTGGCCGGCTTTATAACGTGAGGCCATTTCAAAGCAAGTTTAATAAAGGGAAGAAGGGCATTTTGCCACAGAAGCATGGCCACGTTTTCTATCAGCCATTGATCTTTATCTGTAGCTTATCTGAAGTCTTGGAAGTAGCTTTATGGCTTGGCACGTGGTGGCGGTGCCAACATAACTCTGCACCCTCTCGGGTAAACTCCTTCAAGGAGGAAGCTTTCAGTGATCCCAGAGTTGATTAGTTGGCATGGGAATCATTTTTTAATAAGGTTAGGGCTTCTGGACTCCGTGGCCCAGCCAGTGACTCATCCTATAACCTTGCACTTCAAAGGGTTTAGAAGTGGGGAAAATCAGGGCATCTTTAAAAGCAAGCTGTGGCTTCTGAACTCCTGGATAAGGTGAGAGATGGAGAAAATGTAGCACTTACAGACAATTTAGACATTAGGAGGCCGCTATGCTCTAAAATTAGTAAAGTGCTCAGGAAGAGAGAATATAGGTTGGCTAAATTGCTTGAGTCCCATTTTCTCTCTCTCTCTCTCTCTTCCCCTCTCTCTTCATTTCTTAAAAAAAATATTGTTGTATTCGCCTAACTAGGTTGCTTGTCTATATTGTAAAATATACCCTGCTTGTAAACATTTAGTCATTTCTAGCAATCAAAGTCAACAGCACGAGGTTGGCCTCATGTAGTAACTTTAACAGTGTCTATTGGGAACCCCTGCAACATTTTTCTATAATCCAAATTTTCTCATTTCCATTTTTGATGCTGATTGGTCATTGCTCAGACAATCACCAATATTAGAAACATATTAGACATATTAGAAATGTCCTCATTTTGGACAACAAAAAATACTGTATGGAGCAGCACTTCCCATAGACACTGTAAATGTGTTTGAACTCATTCTAACCCAGCACAGAAGCTGTGCCTTATGTGGGTCAGGTTGTAATTGGGAGATTCTGTTAGTGAACTCTGTTTAATACAGAGGCACCTCGGATATTAAACTCTGGGCCTGCAGTTTCCCTCCCTGTTGTTAATTAACATTTCAGGGGCCCTGTAGGGCTAACAGATCTTTCTGGGGGCAAGGCCTAGCCTTTCAGAGAGTCCTAGTCACTCTCTCCTATATGGGACGCTTCTCACAGTCATAGGACCGTGACCCTGTCCCTCACAGGCCTTGGTGCACAGCCACAAGTGTCCAACTCGATAGTTCTGGGACAGAGTCTTCGTAATCTTTTCTCTCTGAGGCCTCGTCAAATAGACGAGTAGAAATAAGTCAAATAAGTAGAAATGGCCTTGTCAAACTTGGCGGGCGGGGGTGGGGAGGTAAGTAGAAATGGTTAAGAAGATTTTCCTATTGGGTTTAAGAAATGTTGCATCTGGCACCTGGTAGATAATAATGGTTTGTTGAATCGAATGTGTTTCAGTGCATCCGCATTAAACCTCGCCCTCAGGAAGCAGATGGAACTGGGTCCGGCACTTGGCATTCTCGCTGCCTCCTCTCAGAGCTCTGATCCAGAGCCTTTGTTAACACATAAAAAACGCGAGTCTGCGGAGAGATGCCTTTGTCCCGGGCGAGCGGCTGCTCCTCATCATCCCTCCTGAATGCATCCTCTCTGCCACAGCAATCATTTTCTTCCTCCTGAAACCCTAGTGCAGGCTCTATTTTCTCTCCGACACACAGGAAACAACTGTTCCCGGGGAATGAAAGCCGGTGCTCTCTGATGTGAAGCATTGGTTTCCTCACCAAGACCCGCTACGAACCGCAGTGTCCAGAACTAGGGGTGCCTACAGCAAAAATTTCAATTCCAGCAGATCTTCTGGACAGAACCCTTGGGAATCAGTCTAACCTAGTGGTCAGCAAACCGTGGCTCGGAGTCACATGCAGTTCTCAAGCCACTGTTTGCTGCTCCATTGACTAATGAGTTTGCCGACCACTAGACTAGACTAAATGTTACCGTGTAGTTGGAAGCTGTGAGGATTAGGCAATTGTGGCATATTGTGTGCAAAGAGGTAAAAGGTAGTATATGACAGTGGTCGGCAAACTCATTAGTCAACAGAGCGGCAAACCGCATGTGGCTTGTGAGTTGCAGTTTGCCGACCACTGGTCTAAACCAAGTGTCTCAGCAAGAGCCAGCAACAGCTCTACCATTTTTCCTTGCTCTCAGAAAGAAAAGTGAGGCTGGGCACTAAAGTCAGAAGTAGAAGCCATATATATATGGCTAATATGCTAATTATCCCTACTACAGTTTGACCATTTGACCAGTTGCTATGACATGCACTGACCACCAGGGGGCAGATGCTCTGAATGGAAGGTTAGCTTGCTTGCTGGGGTCCTGCTGATCAGGACTGGGTGAGATGAGCCAGACACGCCCTGGAGCCCTTCCATGGTCCCTCCCCTGCTCCAATCATGCACCAGTGGGATCCCTCAACCTGGCCTGTACCCTCTCACCATCTGGGACCCCTCAGGGGATTTTGGAGAGCAGGGTTTAGCCTGATCCCCACATGCCAGGCTGAGGGACCCCACCAGTGCACAAATCCATGCACCAGGCCTCCAGCAGGAACATAAAACAATTACTGGGAAGGAAGGAGGAAGCGTAGGGCCAGGGGAGAGAAGCAAAAGTGAACTTGGCAGATGGCTGTAGTGTCGGGAAGGATTGCCTCGACTGGAACCCATTTGCTTCCAGACCCTGACTGTGTGCACAAAACAATGAAATGTGGGCAATTCTAGTCTCCTAAACAGAACCAGGCTGCCCGCATGCCACAAGGACCGGCCCTTCTTGGTCTGCCTGTTGTTGGCTCCTCAGTAATAATGTCCCTCACAGTCCAGGAGACTGTTTTCTGCGAAAGAGGGTCCCCTCACATCCCTCTGGGCTTTCAGCGGCGGACACTGGAAATGAAATCGAGCCCAGCTCAGCGTATACCGCATTTCTCAGCATACTGGGCAGCAGCAGATGTTCGGGGTGCTGCATCGTGGAGCTCATACCCGACCTCTCCATTTCTCCCCATTCATCACCCCTTGTCTTGTGTTTCTGTAGAACCTGGAGCCCATTTTAGCACTTGTGACATTTTGGGTCCTATTCCCAGCAGATTCTAATGTGTCTCCCACCTGCACCCAACCCATGGCTCCCAGGCTCTTTCTTTCCACGCCTGCACTTCCGACATCCGGGGCAGGGCTAGGGGTCTGGGACATCACCAGGTCAGGGGTTAATGCACGACGGAGCCTGTTTCAATGAGTTTGGGGTGCGTCGGAAACTTCAGGCTGCAGAAGATCTAAACGGAAGGACTGTTAAGCGTACAGATGGAGTGCAGGGCACTTCAAATATTGTAACTATTGGCAGAGTGGAGATAAGCTGGCAGCAACATGTGTAAGAGTCATACAGAGGGAAGGGCGGTGGGAAGCAAAGACAGGCAGCAAAGTCACCGCGTCCTGCTGTTCTAATCAGATGATGGTCTCTTTAGGGTTAGCAGAGGAGTGATGGTTTCCTCATGAACCCTCAAGGTTCAGGATATCCCCAATGGGGATTTTTTGAGGGGGAGTGGGGAGTGCAATACCATATTTGTTGCTCAAATGCCACTTGGAAGAATATGCAGAGCCCCAAACGATGGTATCCCCACTGCACTGACCACACAGGCGAACAACTCGGAGATGCATTTTACCAGAAGGCCGTGCAATGTGGAGGACAGAGAGGCCCTTGTCCAGCACAGCGTTTTGTGTCTTAAAGAACTTGCTGTCCTCACGCCGCAGAGCAAGGGCAAGCGTGGGCTGTTGCCCAGGCCTGGACACAGCTTCGGCCCAGAGCTCGGCAGGGCTGGGCGGTACAATGGTGGGGCCTGCCAGCCATGCCATGCGCTCACCCGGCCTGGGTGCCCGTTCTCCTTCGTTAGAGAGGATTTCTGATTCGGAAAACTGTTTTCTGCCTTGTCACGCTCTACCTGTACCGTCAGCCTTCAGTTTCCACTCCCTGCCCATAAAGCAGTTCCTATTTGGCCCAGCCAGGGTGGCTCAGTGGTTGAGCATCAACCTAGGAACCAAGAGGTCACCGTTCCATTCCCGGTCAGGGCCCAGGTCTGGGTAGAGGACTCGATCCCCGGTGGAGGCTGTGCAGGAGGCAGTCACTGAGAGAGATTAATGATTCTCATCATTGATGTTTCTAGCTCTATCACTCTTTCCCTCTCCCTTCCTCTCTGAAATCAATGAAAATGTATTTTAAAAAATAGTTCTCATTTCCAGAACACATCTGAAAGGCCTTCTCAGAGGAGGCCTAAGTGGCGCATGACTGGCCTTGCTGCAAATGAAAACAAGTGGGGATGAAAACGCAGGAGAAAATCACTGTCTCTGCCTCCCCATGTCTGGGATCTAGGAGGCTGGCTTTCACTCCATTTCTGAGGGACTGCGTAGGAAGGTGGTGTGACTTTCCCCCGAAGGCTCAGCAGTCTTGCTGTAGGGACATCACAGGGCCGGGCAGGGGGACCTGGCTCAGGGGGTACCAGCCGAGTGTGGACATGGGACTGCGGGCACGGGGGGCGGCCCAGCCCTGACTCACCTCTCAGCCGCTTCAGCCTCTGCTCCCGCCTCCGTCTCCGCACCACCAGCAGGAGCACAAACAGCACCAGGACCCCCACGAGGATGCAGGAGATGGTCACCAGCATCTTGAGCCCCTCGTTGGTCGTCAGCCCTTCTTCGCTTTGGACAACGGACTTAATGAGTGGAGGGATTGTACCTGAAAGCAGGGCCGTGATGTTAGGTGGCTGTTAATGAGGACGGCGTGGCGGAGTTTTAGGGATGACGGTTACAACAACGCGCCAAGTGATCCGAGGTGTCGGAGGTGATGGGGGAGGGGGTGGGTGAGGGGAGTCTTTATCTAGGTTCTTGCTGACTGATCTACTCGCTCACTCCCTGTCTTCCGCCCGACTTGCAACTTAGTCTGCAGCACATGAGCCAAGGGCAAGGCGCATGGCTGTGAAAGAGACTGTGTCGCCACGTCCTGCGGGGTGCAGATAGCAGCACAATGTCCAGGTGAGATGCTTAAAAAAGCAACATGCATTTGCTTGGCCTGAAGTGGCACCCCTCGCACTGCTGAGAGAGGCAGTTTGAAAAATTGCACATCAGAGAAGGAACAATAGTCCTGGCACGTGGACAGAAGGGATTGGCCGGGAGGTTGCACCAGATACCCCGGCTTAAAGATGCCAAGTCCCCTTCAGTCCCGTTATCCACTTGCTTTTTATCACAGGGGCAAGAGCAAACGCACTTTAGAAACTCTAATTTGAGGTATAAAAGCTACAGACAGCTACAGACGGGTGCCATTAGGTACCCAATACAAGCTACTTCTGGACCAGACGCTTAAACAGCCCTACGCCATTCAGGTTATTTAGAATCAAGCAAACGCCAGACGCTGCTTTCTGTGAAGAGGCTGAACCCAGTGGTGCAGAGATGCAAACACAGGCATCCTTCCTGGTGTGACACCCTCCATCCCACTGCATTCTCCATGTCAAACAAGGGCCAGGAAGCCCGTGATTTAGAAAAAAAGTGCAATAATACACTTTCCCCTTGAACAACCATGGCTGCTATCTTGGCATGTAGTAGGCATAGCAGGGAGAACAGAACCCAGTACTCCATGTGATCAGGATGCATGTCCTTCCAATGTAGCCATGTTTTGGGATGGAAACCTGAGTCTGCAAATGCTCAGAGCCCAGGCAAGAGGCATGGAAGGGATGCGGGGGAGGATGGGTCTGCAAAACCAAAGCAAACACAAGCAAGAGCAGAGGCGTTTGGCGAAAGAAATGGGAGAGGAGAGTCGATCAAGAAATGTTAGAATCTGCAATCTGACAGGTACAGATGTGAGGCTAACTGTTAATGGCTGTTTTTCCCACAGCGAAGAAAATTCTTTAGGCGGATGTGGCCAAAGAGATATTAAAGCTCCACATCTACAAAACTGGCTCAGAGAAACCCGTCATCTTTCGCAAGGAAAATAGAAAAATGTACTCGCGTTTCTCAGTGTAATAAAAATCATTTTCAATTTCAGGAAATTAAATGCAGCTCACAGGACCTTCTCATGATTATAATCTAAGATCCCGGATAAAGGGAGAGCGTGGCATTTTCTATGTTTAGAAGACACACTTTTACAATCTGCAGAGCCCTGTCTGAGCGAGAACCACAGTTTCTCATTCTGCACACGAGTGGTTTCTAATTAAACCATTAGCTGCAAACACATCCCCGACCCGGGCACTGACTGCTCTGGCATCTGCACAGATTACAGAGACGCTGCCCGTCCCTGTGATTATTGGAAGTCAATTACTGAAAGTCAATAATCGAAAGGGAGATATCTGCTTGCGACCTACCAGGGTACCTGCTAGCAAAGGACTTAGGAGAAGCCTCAAATGCTAAGGGAATTGTTCGTAAGTGTCAAAGTCATTTATTTTGTAAACCAAAGAATTAAACTGTGATGGGTGGGAAGCATGTGGGAAGTGCTACTTTGCCCGTGTGATGGGGACAACTTTGAATGATGTCGCATGCAACCAAGGGCTAGAACGCTGGAAGAACATCAGGCCAGGAGGAAGAACATACTGTCCAGGAGGTGGGCAGGCTCTCCCAGGGCTGTGGGGCAGAGTTCCTGGCAGAGATGGGTCCAGGCTGGTGTGGCCATGACCAGATAGCTGCCACCCAAGGTCCTTCCTACATCCATGGGCCTGGAATGCTGGAGACGTAGCCCTCCGCCGTCACCCAGGACAATCCAAGACAAGATGTCCAAAAGAGGGTCCCAGGCCACCTCACCTCACTAATGTCCTTAGATTGTTTCTGAGGGGTCCTTGGGTTCATGGATCTTCTTTTCATAGGACAGGATGACCGATACCCCATGGAAGTTACAGAGTGTTAATTTATCAAGGTCCCAAGTGCATAGAGCAGAGGAGGGAACACCCATTAACCTGCCCTGTGGTAAGTCAAGTATTGGGGTGCTTGCTCAGGTTCAAACTTTCCAGGCTAAGTCACCCACTGCCTTGGTCTGCTCTGATCCATGCAGACTGGACAGAGGGCTCTGAGAAGCTAGGCCAAACATCCTGACATATTGCATCCGGTTTTGTCTTCTTATGAAAGCTCTAATTCAGCCACACAGCTCCCTGAGGGGGGTCACTGCCAGGCTGCTGGAAGTAGCATCAACGTACTTCTACTGGCTCTCAATGCCCCACCTTCCAGTTTCACTGGGTTGGGCCCTTGTTCAAATACCAATCAATGGCCTTTGATTAGGAGTTGCAGAAATCAAGACTAAGGATACATCCTGTACTTTGGTCAACTAAGCGTTATGAGATACCTCACCTAGTTTTCAAAACACTCATGCAAACTTCCTGTGCGTGTGTGTGTGTGTGTGTGTGTGTGAGAATGTGTGTGTATGTGCATGCATGCACATGTACTAGCATCCTGTAGATATAATTTTATTCCCATCAGTATCTCTATTTCTGGCTCAGTGACTAACACAAGCTTGTTTATCATGAAAACTGGTTTTGCACATGCAGTTTAAGGGCTTAATGAGAGCAAAACAGAAAGTCGTATGTGGATTGGGATGGGGCGTGGAAGGGGCGGGAGACAACAAAAGCAATGTTAGCGCACAGTCATAGACAAGGGACAGAACCACGTGGGAAGAGTCCTTCAACCCGAAGAGCATCCTCCTACACCGAGACTCCCTAATGACAGTCCCCTTGGCCCTCGTCCCTTCTTTCTGGATGACAGCCCTGGTCACGTGGGTACAATGAACTCGGGAGCCCTGGAGGGAGGAGCATCGAAGGCTAATGGAATCTGTGGGCAGTGGTCCCTCTGTGCTAAGGATGAATGTCAGATGGGAAAGAGACAGTAAGCACGTGCACATGTCCCGAGACACAGACAGGAGGGCCGGAGAGCCAGCTTACTGCCGTCGTAGTTGAGCGTGGCGAAGTTGGCCTGCTTCTCCGCACAGCCTGCGCTGTTGCACACCCTCATCTGCAGCTCGTACCACGTGGCTTCCTGCAGGTCGTACAGAATGTAGGACTTGGAGAGAGAGGTCCGCTGAGCTGTGGTCCAGACCGTGGTCCCAAAGGGTCTGTACTCGAGTGTGAAGGAGGTGATGGGGCAGCCGCCATCATTCCAGCCGATGAGGTTGAGCCTCACGCGGGTGGTGTTGATGCTGGCAAAGAGATCTTGCTCCTTGGAGAACTGGGGCTCTGTGGGAGGAGGCACAACGGGATCAGCTCATGGGACAGTGAATGAGAGCCGTCCAAGTGTCATGAGCCCCTCAGGCTGCTTTCTCCACCTAGGCAGGGAGCTCAGGACAAGTAGGGCTTGGAGGCCACTCCCAACTGGTCCACCATTGTGAGGGTCCTTACGGCCCAGTAGGCTGTCTGCTTCTATAATGACCAAGGTGTGAGAGGGAGAATTGGGTGGGTCAAGGCCATTTTCCTGTATCTTCTGGTTCCCTGAAGAACAATGCTATTTTCACATATGTGTGTCCTTGAGTGGTTCCCAAGGACCTTCTGCAGTGGGCTCACCTGTGTCCGGGGGTGACCTGACTCCAGAGAATACAGGGTTGGATTTGGGAAATAGCAACAGGGATCCCTTACTATCCAAATGCTTCATGCTGGAACCCAGAGACCTCATGGAATTTCTGCATAAATCAATCCCTCATCACTTGAACATTCACTAGATTATTTGAAACTCAGATGCAAGAACATCTATACCTTCTCAATTCTCGCTTCCCACCATCCAGCCCACCATACTGGTTCAAATCCAGATGCCAGGGAAACCTGCAAAGACCCCCTCTTTACCTCCTCACTTACCCTCACCTACAGCATGGCCCTCCCTCTTTCGGGGGTCCTGGGGCTGCAAATTTCATCGTGATATGCAATTTCTCTTGGGATTCATCTCCTCAAAGGTCCATGTTTCAGATTAAAAAACCCCACCTCACATTAAAGGTTAACAATCTACCCCAGTCACTTCCCACCTGAAGAGTAGGGTCTTTGAGGAGACATGAAAATTACAGACAGAGAGGGCCTTGGGTGAGAAAAGGAGGTCACACTAGAAGGTCAAAGGGTAAATGTCATATTTCATGGACACTTTATGTTGACACAAAAGCCCTTGATTTTCAAATGACACTTCTTTTAGCTGCAAATGAGATATTAAAAAATAAATAAATAAAAGAACCAGAATCCTCCATAAGGATGATCCATCCTTCTCATTACTCTGTAACACAGTCAAACCCATGTTGGGATTAACAGAGTTTAAACACACAAACAAGCATGCAAATATATGAGGCATTTGAGATTCCAATGTCCCTTCCCATCTGGAAAACAAAGGAACTCCAGAAATAAGAAGAAGGCATGCATACCTTTCCCTAATGTTTTCGCTTCTATGATTTCACTTATGCGTCCGGGGCCCACTCCATTTTGTGCGGTGAGCGTGAACTTGTACCAAGTACCGCATTTCAGGTTTTCCAGGCGATAAGAACGTTCGCTTGGGCTGATGGGAAAACTTCCCCACTGCTCACTGTTATCCTCCGAGTATTGCAATATGTAGCCTTCAGAAGACAAGAAATGTATTCAAAAGAGTGTTATTTGTTTCTACTGGGAGTTGGCTTTTGTTTGCATTTTTAAAAATGTATTCTTTTAAAAAATATATATTTTTATTAATTTCAGAGAGGAAAGAAGAGGAAGAGAGAGATAGAAACATTAATGATGAGAGAGAATCATTGATCAGCTGCCTCCTGCATGCCCCTTATTGGGGATTGAGCCCACAACCCAGGCATGTTCCCTTGACTGGAATTGAACTCAGGACCCTTCAATCTGCAGGCCAATGCTCTATTCACTGGGCCAAACTGGCTAGGGCCAATGTTTGCATTTTGACAGGAGTCCTCAGACACTCCCATCTTGGGAGGACATTAGGTCTCTTCTCGTATCAGGAAAGTTAACCCAGGCCTGAGAAGTGCATGGTGACATAGTGATTAGTGAGGAATTTAGGCCACACCTGGCATTACTGTGTTGGCATTGGTGGGTGGTGTGGTGAGAATAAAACCACTTTCTGTCTCTTCCCTTTTAGGAGGTGTACTGGGCAGAGGAAAATGGACACTCAATCCCTAAACAGCTGCCTTCAAAGCGCACGCGCCAGGTCCTTGGGGCACGAGCACAGTCTGAAGCTGAGTTGTTTTTAAGAGACCTAATCTCTAAAAAAGGGATATATTATCAATGGTGGTGGGAGCCCCCTCAACCACTCCCTACTCATTCACAGCCACACGGAGAATCGGCTCTGAACCCTGCAGCCCTCCCAGCATTGCAATGGGAGCTTGGCTTCTCCTTGGTTTGAAAAACCCCTCCCAATACTTCACATGTGCTTTATGCACCATTACTTCTGCGACAGGTAATGACAACTGTCCATTCTTCAAGCTCTCACTATGCGCCAAGCATCGTCCTCAGCCAGTGGCTGACATTACCCCATGGAAGCTATGAAGTAGTGATCATTCCCTCTAAGGTCCCGATGAACACACTGAGATCCAGAGAGGTTAGGTGACCACCCTAGCATCTGATAGATTCAAATCCCAATGCCAGAGTCTAAAGCTCATGCTCCTTGCCCCGGTGGTCACTGAGACGTTCCACCGTGGTATGACCTTCATCCTTGTTACCCCAACCACCTTCCTGGGGTGAATATATCCTGTCTGCCTTGTCCCCTGTCCTAAATGTTCACACCCCGGCAACCAGGGCCTAGCCTGCCTGTGCATGGTGTCCTTATACCCAGGGACTTGTATCTTACATCTTGCCATGACGCCATTTTTTAACACTGGCAAAGTGCTTCTCACTTCCACACTACAGAGCCTCCTAAACCCAAACTGGCAGCATCATTGTTTGTCCAAACTTGCCACATGGAGATCACCATCTCTGACTCCTCCTTCCTAGGTCATGGTCAGTATCTTCCCTCCTCTTTTCTCCTTGCCTTCCCTCTCGCCCTCTGCAACTTTGGGGTCCGTCCTCTCTCCCGAGCCTCTTTTTACTTCTGTGTCCCTGATCTGCACTCCTTGAAGCTCCTTTGATGCCTGACAAATCTGAATAAGTCAGGTGCCTGATGGATCTGTGTGCTCCCTGCTCCCACCGGCATATTCTGACTTCCCCTCCAGCTCTGTCCACGCTGCCTCCTTGGTGCCCTGCACTTCCTGGGTATTGGACTTCCCTTCTAAGCTCCTCTATCTTCACCACTTCCAGAAAGCTCTTCTAACCTTTGGTGATGGGAACCCCCATGCTAATGGCTTTGGCCACCACTGTGTATGGGGGATCCCTGGTGGCCTTTTCTTGGAAACTCTTCATTACTAAAACTAGCTTCATCTCTAAGCCCTTCTGCTCTGACCCTCTTCCTGTATTCCCTCTCCCTGTACTTCCTCTCCCTATACTTCCTCTTCCTGTACTCCCTCTCCCATGCTCTACCACCTCAGGACCAACACTTAATTTTCTTCCCTTTCTTTCATTTCATTTTAGCCGAGAGCACTAGGGCCCCTTGAACTCTTCCCTCAGTGCCCCATTTTTCTCCACAAAAAAGGTCCTCTAACCAGCCTAGACCCTCTGGTAGACCATGTCCATAAGGAGGCTGTTTTCACTCATCTTCTGACTTCCTGCTGCACCTATCCCACCAGTCACCAGTGCTGGTCACCTGTGATCTGATTTTCTCCCCCCAGCTGTCCAGAGTCACTTGAGGAAGTCACTGCACTGTGATAACTGTGACCACTACAATTTGTGCTGTTTAGCTGCAGCTGGGGCCTCCCTCCCACTTGGCAATGACTTTGTTCATCTATTAATGACTCTCTGTGCATTCACACGGCAGCTGTTACAAATCTTACCCACACTCCTCAAGCCCACAAATGATCCTCACCCCTAATCATCCAACTATTTTTAAATAATAATCTCACCTCTTTCTTTCCTAAGAAAAGGGAAGATCCTCCCCTTCAGCCAGAGGAGTGATAATAAATGTTTAACAACTGGCTCTTGAGGAGAAATAAGAGTCCTGTGTGGTAGCTTTTCTCATGAGTGTGGTGTGTACACAGCCAGCCTGGCTGCAGCCTGAGTGCAAAGCTGGGAAGGGATGTGGCAACCAGCTCACGTGCTGGAAGGAGCTGGGAGCAGGGGCTTCAGCGCCCACTGGCTTCACCCTAAAAAGCCCCTGTATTTCCAGTTGACTTTTCACCCTTCATCCTTCCTCAGAGAGAGAATATCCTCTGCCTTTGGGAATCTGAGCCTTCTGCCCTCTCTCACCCGCCCGAGGTCCTCTTTGGTCAGTCACTCAGCCCTCACTCCTGTGCATCTGCGGGCTCTTCAGCTGGAATGGCTCCCTTTCCTTGGTTTACAACTTGTTCAGAATGATGCTTTATCCAACCCCACTGATGCTAGAATCACCACACTATCTCATTCCATCATGATAAACCTCCTTTATTTCATTCTACTATGCACTCATTATAAAAGCTCTGGACTGATCAATCATTTTCTATCTAAACTCTAAGTTCTCCAACATTTATTATTGCACAAGAACAGTAACCGTGGTCACTTGAATGAATGATTATTACATGAATGAATGAATGATATAGTGTGGACAACATGAGGAAGAAATGGTATGTAGAATCTCATGGGGAAAGTTAGCACATTTGATTTTGCTTTCTATTCTGCATTTGTTACTCTTCCACTCAGCCTGGAGACACAGTGATGATTTTGCGAATGGGATTCTTTGAGTGAAAGATGCATTTCAACAAATACCATAACAGTAGATGCGATTTCTTGTTGAGGTAATGGAAGAATTAATCATAGGATGTATTTTTGGGATGAATAAACATAAGATTATTGGCAGAGGATGTGTCACTTTATAGCCTGTGGATAATGACAATTAATCAATGATTGTGGACAACCTATTCCTTTTTACCTCTGATAGAGCTGCCCCCATTGTCCCCAGGAAGCCAGGAGAGGGTGATGGAAGAAGATGTGGTTTTGGACACTGTAAGCCGAGGCTGATCTGGTGGCACTAGAGAGGAAACAGTTGTTAGAAAACAAGAATTAGTTTCTCACATCCTTAATCTTCCTGAATAGTCATTTATCAAGTCATGTCTATCAGCCATTCATTAAAGAAGTGTTCAAGGTTGCCAAAATATGCAATTCACTTCTGTCAAGATGTCTGTTTAGTTGATATCCTGGGCTAAAGAGATAGAGTAGAGTGAATCTATTATTTAAAGGAAATGCAACGACATTTCTACTTGGATTTATATCTAACTCATTTCCTAACCAATTCCTTGAATTTCTGACTTGCTCATCACTAATTGAAATCTTCTCTAAAGTTACTAAGGATACATGCAGTATTTTACCCTGTATTTCAACCACGATTCAAGTGAGAAAGATAAGTGGCATCCACTTAGCTATCCTGTTCTCAGTGATGTGAAAGAGGGAGGACGAGAGTTGCTTGTGGGGAAAGAACTATAGATAGAATTTTCCACTTTTGTAGCTACTGCCCCAAGACACAACACACACACACACACACACACACACACACACACACACACACACTTTCACACAGAAGTTCCGAAAATCCAAAGTGTGCCATTGAGTGGCAGCACCTGATTTTCAATGCTTATAACAAGGTTTGAATACTACATACTTCTAACCAATGGGCTTTGAGATTATTTTGGATTAGCTCTGAGGATTAAAACGCCAGAGAAATTCAGAATCAGGTTATTAAAATTATTGTGAAAGCTTCCCATAAAATGTCCTTCTCTTTACTTCTGAGGGCAGATGGATATATGAACCCAAAGGCATGAAAAACAGACCCATCTCTTTCAAGTCACAATATAGTGTCCATCTTCTTAAAATGTTTTGGAGTTCTTCTGACTTCAAGTCAAAAGTTCAGATCTATTTTGCATTCGTTTTTAAAATTCTAGTTCTTCTTCCCTTCCCTTCTGCTGAGGACAATATCAATTTTATTTTTACTTGCTGTGATTATTAAATGTCAGTACTTAAATCCAAAGATTTCTTTTCCCATAAAAATCAGGGGCCTCCAAATAGGAATCCAGTCAATGGCCATTTGGGATTTTACACTTGATTTTAATTTATAATCTTAAGCTTGTTGTGTACTTTTATGCATGCTAAGAAAAATTCCACATGTTCTAATTTAATTACACAATTAAATATTACAGCACTACAAAATTTAGTGTCCTTTTTACATATTGCATCTAAGAATTGAGTTAATCAGCAGTCATCAAGGGTCTCAGCTCAGACTTATTTTTTTTTTGTGTTTTTTTTTTGGGGGGGAGGGGGTTACATTTCTACATCTGCCGAGTGAACCATGCGGTTCATGGAAGTTATGGAGAAGGACTTTATCAGCGATGCTCACGTGAAGGAATATGAGAGCAGCTCTCTTATATGCAAAAAATGGAACCAGTGTTACCCTGGAATCATGAATGCTTTCTGTCTTTGATTCATTTCATTATATTTTCCAGAATGAACACATGTACTTTTTGCAACACGAAAACAACCATGAGCTTTTCTCAAGGCTGGTTTTTAAATGCGCTGCACTTGCTTCCGCCTCTAGGCATGCAGACAACCAATCTCAATGCAAAGAGCCCCGCCGTCCTGTACCTTGAACTTGCAAGTTTAAGATGATCTCATCGGAGCCCCAGTTGTTGTTGGCGATGCAGCTGTAGTAGCCGGAATCCTCCGCCTTCACCGTGCGGATGACGAAGCTCCCGTTGCTGAACACGCTCCTCCGCCCATCAATCGTCACCAGGCTGGGCGTCCCGTTACTGCCTCACAGGAAGAAAAAGGCACAGATTAAAGAAATTACAATCCAGGTTAGCTGAGGTTGGGGAAGAGCATAACGACTCTCTTTGGAGCAGGCGATGCATTGGGATTCATGAGAACTGAACTATGATTCTATCAAGACAACAATCAGCCCAGATGTGTTCTTTGTAAAAAAAAATGCCATGCAGACGTGAGTCCCTGTCCAGGGCCTGGACCAGGCTCTTCACACATGTCCCTGCCTGCCATGTCCTCTACCACGTAGGCACCTGGGACTGCCTCTTTCTGTGGGGGACAAGTGCCATTTGACCAAACCATACTATGAGTAACTGAATTTTGGGATCTCTTCTAGATGCACTTAAAGTTACAGTTGTTTATGATTTTGACATTAAAATGGACAGTGGTATGTTGACAAGTTGGGGGTGACAACTTGACCCTATCATGAAGAGAGTTCCCTCATCGTCATCCCCAAGGCCACGGTGGTGCTTGTCCAGCCGTGTGGGGTCACCTCAGGGAGAATACCTTCTGACCTTGGGAGCTTACATCCTTCCTTTGGATGAACTGACTTTAAAAGAGATGAGCAAAGTGGTCGCTGGGCCAAGACCATTATTTCAATACTTTATGTCTTTTGAGTGCTTCTGTTTGAAAACGGCTAATCCTCTGAATCCATTTTGTATCAAATCTTTATGCTCTCTAGTGAATTCTCCATCCTCTAAGTCCTAGTTTTTCCCCTCTGAATAGAGATGGAATACTTTAAAAAGTTACATGGACACAATACATCTCATCCACCCGTCTTCACTGCTGTTATTTTAATAATTATTTTTGGGAACGAAACCAGATTTTGCATTAGCAAAGTCAGTGTTTGAGTTAGGGTTAGTGGGCCCATTATCTCGGAAGGCAAAGGGATGAGTGCTAAGTCTTACATAACCTTGGGCGCATTCATCTCAGTTATGTGAGAAATTTGCATGAGAAGGTACAGAAAAGTCCACAGAGGGTACTGGGCTGGTCAGACTATTTTCCTTATAATCCTTCTTTTATGAACTTAAAGGCTCTGGATTTAGGGAGGATTTACATAGTAGATCAGTTCCTTTTAGTGCTAGAGCTGAGGTCCCACCCCCACCCTGTCCTCTCTGTCTGGGAAGAGTGGGCAGGCTGCAGCGTTCACTGGCCCAGCTCAGTGCCTCCGGTGCAGTGTCTTAGAGCTCCGCTGACGGCGCACATCGGGTTACTGGTTACCTGTCTTTCATCCACTTCACCGCAGGCACAGGGTCCCCCACAGCTTTGCATGGCAAGGCGATGTCCTTCATCCACGGGGTCGTAACGGTGCCGCTGAAGGTCAGGATGCGCGCAGGAGCTGCAGGCCAAGCAGAGGACAGCCGGTTAACGTGCAGACTCATCTACGCAGAGGCCAAGATGACTTTCCCCACCACAGCAGCACCCCAACAAGGGGCCTGCAGCCCTGCCCGTGAGCACCCCTGCCCACGCCATTCTCTGGCACCTGAGCATGAAGAAGGGGTTTTTGCTGTGAGAACATCCAAACAGCCCCAAATCCCCACTGCAGCACTTCCCCCTTCTAGTGACTAAACACGAGGAGCCCCCATCAATTACTTGGGGCCTCATAAGCCCAGCAGCTCCGTCCAAGCTGTGTTTTCTATGAGTCCAATTATTTTTCAAAACACTTTATTAAGCAATTTATCTCAACACCCAAACTGCACATTAAAAGATACTTTTAATATTGGAGAGAAAAGGCAATACAAAGCATAAAGCTCCAAGGGACGGGAAGAAGTAAAACTGGAACAACTCCTATCGATCAGTTTTCAGCCCTTTCCTGGCGTTATTATATCCACTTGGTCTTTGGCATGGCCTTAAGGACAATGCACGCTTTCAGCCTTGAAGAATAACCCTTTGCTCAGGACAGTGATGATGAGGCTCCAACAGGATGTCTGTCAGGGCCCTGGGGCAGAATGCCATTCCCAAGTGGTGAGAGGGCCCAGAGGTGGAGAGGAAAACCCAGGTGGACATGTGGCAGCAGAGGCCTCCTTGCAGGCGGGAGGGCAGCCACCTTCTTGAATGTGACCCAAAGTCAAAAGAGACACCAAGATTCCTGCCTTCTAGAGGCAAAGCCAGTGCCCATCCTGTGCTGTGCCCTTGGACACCACTTACTGGGACACTCCCTCCCAGAAGCTTAGCTCGGCCTCATCTGGCCCATGAAATCCTTGTTCCAGCCCCTATGCTTTCTCTTTCTCTATCTCCATGCCTGGAAGTGAAGGACCCCCAGACCACTGGACCCCGGGACTTCAAATCCTGCTATGGAAGAAGCCTGGATCCCTGAGTCACTACATGGAACAAGCCACCCAGGAGAGCCACCTGTCCATAAATATCTGCACTGGACTGTGTTATTATGTTGAGCTTCTGAACTCCCCCGGGATGCTGATTCCACAGTCAGGCACCCTGTATCCCCAGCACAGTACCCCCAACATGCAATAGGCACTCAAAACCATTTATCAAATTACCAACTGGTATTTCATCTCCCCAGACAAGTCCTACTCCTCTGGAAGTGGCCAGTTGTCAGTGTGACTCCTCTGAGTATGTCACATCCTCCTGCCTCAGCCAGGCCGGCTCTGGCTATGTCTGGAGATGTAACATTGGGCACACCAAGTAGGGAAGAGGTAAAGCTATTGCTACTCCCATGTCCATGTTGCAGTTCCTTTTTTATCCCACAGAGCCGTCCTTATGCCCAGTGACAACCAATGTTTTCCCAACGTTGGGCTGACTAGATAGCATGACCAAAGAGTACAACTGACAAAAAAAATTTCCACTAATTACTTTCCTTACCAACTATATGCTTATTTCCTATCTGTGACACCACTGTGTTCCTTCCCCTCGCTACTTTATGTGCTTTTTTTCTTAGCGCTCACAGTTATGAGCACAAGAGCTCATGGAGGTAATACTGGATCTTGGAAGGTTTATTTTCTCCTCTAGGCACTCCTAACCTAATAAAAGCCTAATATGCAAATAGTCCCCTTGACAGTGAGTGGTGGTGGCAGCAGGTGGCCTGGGGAAAGTAGGGCCTGTGGTGGTAGCAATGGCAGCAGGCAACTGGGAGAAGGGAAGTGTCCTGGCCGGAACCTGGCAGCTGCTAAGGACCCTTTCCACGCACGAATTTCATGCACTGGGCCTCTAGTTAGTAATAAATTGCCAATGTGGTATATTCAAAAGTCAGGGGGCACCTCCTACTGGCCTGGGATTAAGATGTAAATACATTTACTCATGAGGAGTGGCAATTTAGGGGGACCCTAAACCCCGGATGGCAGCAATGACCAGAGGAAAAAAATAATATTCTGTGCCTATATGTCGGTGCCTTTGAGAACCAGTATAACATCTCAGGGTAAAGAGAAGCATATTCACTTATGGGAACTTTTTGTTTGGTGACTCCAACCTCCCACTGGTACTCAAGGTCTTTGTTTCTAGCATTCTATTAATGTGAGAAGAGCACACAGTTTTCTTGGGTGTGTAAGGTTCCAAGTTCCAGAACCAAATGGAGACCTTTTCATTTAAGAAGTGTGATACCTGGTTTGGGGGCACGTAGAACTTCCTTGGGAGGCGGCTCTGTGGTGATTTTCACTACACAAAAGGGTGAGTGTGGTCCTTTTTTCTAATTCTCTCAAAGGCACCCTGAGTGGTAAGGCCACTCACCCCTAATGCTGTGCTCACTTACCTCTAGGAAGATGCTTTTCTGATTTCCCCCAAAGCCCAGTGCCAGCTACCACCAACATTATTTCTTGGGCTGAAATGTGGTAACATGTAATATTCTGGTTTCCTTGAGGTGTAGGGCATTGGGAGTGTTATTTCAGGTAGAACAGAGAATTTAAAAACAGCCCAATCACAATGGCAAACGAGGTCCTTACTACGGTGGCACACCTTTCGCTAATGGCTCAACCGTGATGATTTCACTGCTGTTGCCTCTGCCGGCTGAGGTCACAGCCACCACCCAGACGCTGTACTGACGGTTCCGGCTCAGGTTCGGGATTCTGTAGGAAAATGAGTCAGGAGAGGCTTCGAACTCGCTGATCACCTGTGACAGGAGACACAAACGTTCCCACATTCAAGAAGGCAAAAGGCACAACGAATATCCCCAAAAGAATGGCTATTCACATGCTATCTATCATCAGAGTCAAAACCCTCCTCCAATCCTTCTCCAAAGGCCGGGTTTGCTATGTCTATGGCTATGTCTCCCTGTGGTCTACATTTCTCTATGAAGCAACTTGGACAGCCACGGGTGAGCAAATTAACCCTTCAAATGATGAAAACGGACCACACATCTGTTTTCAGCTGAGATGGAGTAGCAAAATCCAGGTTCAGCTTTCTACCCAAAACCACCAAAAAGCACCTGTTTCAAAGGCTTCGCACATCAGGACTGAAGGACCGGGACCTGTGAACACACGAGGTGAGGCGTGCGACTGCAGAGATTTTACATATCTGTGCGAGTTTCCAGGCTGTGGCCCAGAGAAGGGAGACCAGGGGGAGTTAGGCAGTTTCTCTGGGTTGAGGAGACGGAGCTGAGAGACAGGGAGGGGGTTGGATTGCTGGGACAGAGGACTGGGGAGAGGGGGCTGCACACAGAGAGAATTCTGGGGATCTGAAGAGGGTCCCACTTGGGTGCACAGCTGAGCAGATCTATGCATGCGCGTAAGGAGCTGTCGGAGCCAGGAAAGGACCACCTGGAAGGACTGGAGGTCACAGCAGCTGCATTCATCCAGGGCCGGGGACAGTGCCTGCGCCCCCCCAGCCATACTGAAAACCCTGGAGATTCACAGGCATTGGACACAGTGTGTGAGGGCTTTACCTTGGTGGTAGGGAATAGTTAGCACTACCGTGTTTCCCCGAAAATAAGACATCCTCCAAAAATAAGACCTACTTCATGGAAACATAAGACATCCCCTGAAAATAAGACCTAGCACATCTTTGGGAGCAAAAATTAATATAAGACACTGTCTTATTTTCGGGGAAACAGGGTAGATTCAACACCGCCTGGTGCTGCCTAACAGATAGTAAAAGCAAGGTTCGTGAGAGGCTGAGTCAGGAATAGGACATTCTTGCCGAGGGATGTGTACATCTATCTAACGTGTCTTTTCTCTAGCGGCCTTTTAGGTTTTCATTATTCAAGGATTGGAGGGGGGTTTGAACTCCAAGGAAACCATGCAGACAGCTTGGAGCCTGGAAGGATATAGAGATTGGGGACCCACACAGGAGAAAGCCAAAGGCTACCCGCAGCCCTGCTCACAGCAGCAGAGAAGGCCGGGCTGGGACTGGCTGTCATTCCCAGTTGGGTGGGGTCAGGGTGCTCACACATGGGTACTGTAGGAGAGAGCAAGACTGGTTTTCTAGAGAGGGATGCTCATGGCATGAGAGGCCCCCAGTGGAGGTGTGCACTGCAAATGACCTCGTACTTATGCTAAACAGCATCACTTATTGATGCATAATTCAACCCTTGTGGACAAGTTCAAGAGGTGGCAACATTTAAGAGGAAGAAGAGCTAAATGGGGAAAAAAATTAATGGGAAGCTCACTCCGGATAGTAAAGTTTATCTGTTTGACTAAATCTTTCTCCTTCATGCTCAGTCCAGAATGCTCGTTCCGTGAAAGAGGGATGAGGCAGGTGGCTTCCTTATGAAATGCTTCCTCAGGACTTTAGTCCGAGCTATGACACCATGGGTTATATTTACATTTCATTAACTGTTTCCTTTTATTGGGTACCAAATTTCCCCACACAAGGATTTAATCGTGTTTAAATGGACTTGCTAATTTCTACATGCACTTCAATGTGTGACAACCCGTTCCAAATACTGGGAACATTCAATGAAAAGAGATCAATTTTATTTCCAGATTTCTCCTGACACTTCAGCTAGGTGCATTCATCAAAGACTGTGAAGCCTTAAATGAGCTTGGAGGGGTCTAGAGAAACAAAGCAGAACTTGACTCCCAGCCACACCACATAGAGAATTGTAGGGTATAGACAACGTTTCTTGGGGGTTAGAGAATCAAACAGGGTAAGAGATATGTGTGAGGAGGGGAACAAGACACTTTTTTCAATATTTAAAAATCTAAATATTTAATTTTCTTCTAGGAGATCTTTAACTTTCTAGGTTCATCATCTTTAGAGTTGACAGGGATATTAGCCATTCTAGAAGATTTCACTGTGCCCAAACTGTGAATGAATCTAAAACACATCAAGTATGATTGGGCTAAACACTAGTTTTAAGGGAAGACTTAAGTGTTAGTTCACCACCCATGGAAATCCAGAAGCATCCATTATTAAGAAAGCGTTGGTGCCAGGCATATGACTTGCGTAGCTGTGGTTCTTAATGGGGAGTTCTACCCTATGGCTCATTTTTAACTCGGCTCTCTGCCGGGCATGAGGAAGTAGATAGGGCATCTTGGACTGGGGCTGCCAATGAGCCTGTGCCTATCACACATTCCTGTTAGCCACCTGACACAAAGTCTGTTCTTCCACATCTAAAAAGTATTTAAACGTGCTAATTCGATCAGCATCTGGGGTTAACCTCGAATTTATTAATTAACCACTCTCCGTGGACATGGTTCTCAGTGGTAGCTGCATTATTTATTTCTTGGTCCATCGGAGATTGTGGAGTAAGGTGAGCGGACTTTTCTCCAGAGCCGAAGTCACATGATAGGATCAACCCATAGTATTCCTGAGGGAAGACCTTGGCATTCTGTTTGAGACACCCACATAAAATATAAGATATTTCTATAGTCTGCCTACAGAGGTATGACTCATACTACGCTTACAAATATCAAGTTCATGGTTTTCACTGTTCGGTATCATGCCAACAGTTCCCCATTGGAAGTGGCTGATGACCGATGGCCAGGAACACAGGACACCTGTCCAGCCATATACACTGTCTGTCCTGCAGATCTCTGCCTCACGTGGTGGTAAGAATACTTATGCAAAAGCTCTTAGCGCCAGGCTCGGTCACAGTCAAAGCTCATGCGTAGCTGCTGAGTTGGAAAGCATACGCATTTAGTGAGTTCAGTTCCAGTGTGTACACTATACGGCAAGTTCCTGTCCCAAGGAGCAGGAAATGACCGTGGCTGGCAAAAGAATGATTAATTAAAACGAGGCAAGGTAGGGTTCTGACACATTTCTGCTAAAACCTAGAAAGAAAACCATTGGAATTTCCTTTGCAAGAGTATTCCTGTTATAGCTGAGGACAGGATTACTATTGGCAAAATGCCTAGGAAAATAAAGGGAAACCTCATGAATTTGATTTTTAAAAAATATGTATAGTCTTTCTTAATAAGTCTTCTGCCATGTTTACCTCCCTGAAGTGGAACCAGGGTGGAAAGTGTAGCTAATGGTGATCGTAGCAATACCCATGAGGAATAGCTCGCACTTGTGTCTGGCCTTTCTGGGCCTTCGCTTCAGGCCTGGGGTGGAGGCCTGGGTTTCTAAGGAACCTGACAGTGTCCTCCTCAAAAAGATGGGAAGGTGGCCGGAAGGTCCTTGTGCTTCAGTGTCACCCATGAAAACCTGGGACCAGCGTCTCCCAGACCTGCTTTCACTCCAGCGTTATTCTGCCTCATGATTTTGGTGTAATCTTTCTCCTTTTGTGTCCAAACCAGAAAAGTAGCCACCATGAGGGACTTCAACGGCTCTTCAGTAGTTTCTGTAAACCTGGATGTTCCCCCAATAATTGCTACGTTCATTTCTAAATCCCTTACACCAGTGGTCGGCAAACTCATTAGTCAACAGAACCAAATGTCAACAGGACAATGATTGAAATTTCTTTCGAGAGACAAACTTTTTAAACTTATTCTAACGCCACTTCTTCAAAATAGACGTGCCCAGGCCGTGGTATTTTGTGGAAGAGCCACACTCAAGGGGCCAAAGAGCCGCATGTGTCTCGAGAGCCGCAGTTTGCCGACCACTGCCTTACACTACTGAGCTCAGAGGATGAACTTGTAAAGCCTTGGCGGCCCCTGCAATCCCTCCATGAGGTGCCCTGTCTGCCCTTTGCTTGTGTCTCTTAGGACCTGATGTTTATTCCACGTTGGAGCTTGGTCTTGCGTGTTCCTCCCACTCCCTGTTGGACAGAGTCCAGGCCCCTGAGGGGGTCCTGCCTCACCCTCCCTCCATGCACCCCCAGGGTCAGAGTCTCACAGAGCGGGGACCCACTGACCTTTAACTGGAGGGAATGTCTGTTGTATTCAGTGACTTTAACAATGACCTAGAAATTATTTGAATGCTACAAAAAAAAGGGGTAGTGAGCAGGTTGCTCACAGCAAATTATTCAGTGTGTCTGATAGATATTAAAAAATTCCACTTAAAAATGCAATTAATGTTTTAATAAAAAACCAACAACACTAATTCCGTCAAAGTACTATGGTGCTTTAAAAAGTTCTACATCAAATGATCAGCAGGCAGTTAAAAAAAATACACACACAAAACTGGAAAGCTCTGATTTTGTAGATAGAATGTTTGCAGCAGTGATTTTTTTTAAAATGACTTCCCCAAAGCAGAATAAACAAAATGGGTAGCTCTTTGCACCACTGGGAATTGGCACTCTCAAAACATACTAAATCTTTCTTTTTAGTGGCAGAGACACGATCTGGCTTACATTAAGAACAGGAAGTTAGCTGGGTCAGTTTAAGATTTGCTCTATGTATAATACATTTTGATTGGATTTATTTTCATTGGATCTCACTATTTTCATCTCTTCAAGCTGATCACAGGATAGCACAAAGACCTTCCTGAAGGGATAGACAGGTGTCCAACATTTCCAGAAAAAGCCGTATGTTAAACATGTGTTTTATCCGAGGCAATTGGGTGGTTTCCTCTGTATGTCACTGGGATCCCTGTAGTTGCTATTTTATACATGACTATTGGCCACATTTGAAAAAGCCTTCCAAGCCGAAACAGGTTTGGCTCAGTGGATAGAGCGTCGGCTTGTGGACTGAAAGGTCCCAGGTTTGATTCCGGTCAAGTGCATGTACCTTGGTTGTGGGCACATCCTCAATAGGAGGTGTGCAAGAGGCATCATCAATGTTTCTAACTCTCTGTCCCTCTCCCTTCCTCTCTGTAAAAAAAGTCAATAAAATATATTTTTAAAAAATAAAAAAAATAAAAAGCCTTCCAAACATCACATATGTTACCCTTTGGCTTTCCCAAAATAAAAATCATTGTTATATTAATTGCAAGCGAATTAAAGTTGATATTCAGAAAACGAGGGAAAGAAACTCGTCTCCTCATGCTGTGGTTCAGGTCAAGGGTATTGTCTGACTAGCCAGACTGACGTCCCAGGAGCCTCATGGTCCCTGGCTCTTTCCCCCAACATCCCCTCCGTCTGCTACAGTCCTGCCTCGTCCCTACTCTGTTGTCATTCTCTCTGCCATGCACACGATCTGTCTGTAAGCACACTTTATTAATCTAACTTGATTGCTATCGCCTATTCAACATACTCGGCCAAAAGACGTAGTTTATCATGATATAACTCTCCCATGGAATAAAGAAATTAGTGGGACTGGCTATTCTTGGAAATAAAAAGAATATAGGCATAATAGTTAGTATTGGAAAAAATTAGCTATTTTCATTGTCTTAATATTAGGAACATATTTGAAGCCAAAATGTTTCCCTCAGTAGTGTGACATGTCTGTGTCAGGAGAAACGAAAAAGGTGTTTTCAAAGCTGGAATCTTCCCAAGCGGGGTGACCCCCAGGGCCTTTCCTCTGTGGCTCTGAGGGGGATGGGGGTAGGGGGGGCACAGGAGCAGCGATGGAGGTGCGCGTTCAGATGATACACTCTGGCCATCGGGTCCGAGCGCTTGCCATCACAAAGCCAGGAGGCTTATTGGCAATTTATCTGCAAAATTGGGCAGGCTGCCTTGTGAGACTGGGCCTCAAATGAGATTTCAGGGCTCGTTTCTCTTTCCTTTTGCTCCATAAAGTACAAAATTGGGCTCAGGATTTGAAAGGCCAGGGTTTCTCTTAACCCGAGAGTACATGTCACCTGCGTTTTGAGCAATTACAGCTCCTGGCCAGTTTCCCCGGATGCCCAGTGTTTCTGAATGCCCACCAGGACAATAAAAAAGAAAATGAAAGTACGGATCCCACAGAAAGACTGAGCCGCGGTTCACTGAGAATGCGTCGAAGGGGGAAGGAAGACCATTGTCAGAGGACTGGGTTAGAAAAGACAAGCAATCTCCCCCACTCCCTTGAGGAACCAAAGTCTAATAAATAGATGTAAATTACACCATGAAAAATGTAAAGACCATTTAAAACCATTTCCATCAGAATTGGCCGTGAAATACTGAGGGGCTTTCCCGGGAAATGTCAGGAATAGTCTTCCAAAGAGTTTTATAAACCAGAGCTGGTCTGGGGTGCTCAGAAGGAGCTTTCTCTTGAGGGAACGAGTCTGGTTTGTTCCCAGCGGTAGGAGGACACGCTCAGATGCCCAGTGCTGGGGTGAGATCTAGCTGATCGCCGGGGCAGAGAGAGCTAGTGCACACCTGCCACTCAGAGGGACTGGACAAAGCTCTGATGAGGAGGTGTCTAGTTTTGCACATGAATAAAGGAGGCATGGTGGCTTCCGGACGCCAGCTGGTGGCATTTCCCTACCTTCTAGCTTTGTCATGACAGAAAAAAGAGGCCCACCATGAGGTCACTTAGAACGAGGGGACGGGTTTCCATGTCAGTGATCTGGGCACAGACATTTTTACTAACCCCTGCGAAAGAGAAAGCATCCTGACAATGACCACACGCATTCCCACCTTATTAAGGAGAAATTTCATTATCCAACGTAATCCCCATTGGATGACTCGCAGTCATACCCCGAACATTTTAGTTTAATGCAACATTCGCTGAACATCCACTCTTTCAGCATAATGCTAGGTTTTCCAAAGGCATGATGATGACTGATAGTGGTTATGCACTTCAGGGACAAGCCACCAAAGGGGTCCAACTCTGCCCTGTCTGACAATAGTGCAAGAGATATGGTCACGCCAAGGGAAGGTTGAGCATCAGTGCCGGAAACCCAGAGGTGAGGGGGAGCCGGCTTCCCAGGGAGGTGGGAGGCTGTCGGGTGCAGAGCCGGGCCTCTGAGCCCAGAAGCCTGTGGATGGGGACCCCGGCTTTGTCTTGCTAAGCTGCGTGCTTCTGGCCAGACTGCGCGTCTCCCTCCACTACAGTGAAGACAATGCTAACAACCGCCCTGCATCAAGCATCATCAGGATTAACAGATGGGAAGCGTGGTTTTAAAAAATGTGGGTCACAGAAGCCATTTAGTGGGTCATAGTAATCACTCACAAAAGAAAACAAAAAATCCAGCGGAACAGAAAATATCAGAGTGCATCACGTACAGGAAGCTAAGTTTTGTTTACGGAGCTTTGTTGTGCGTGTATGTACTGGCTTGTGACTATAAAATCTATTCCCTACTGTGCCTCGTGACTAAACAAGATCGGAAACCACAGATGTAAAGTATTTATCACATAGTGACTAAAGTATGGAAAGGATTGAAAAATGGTGGAATATAGGATTTAAGTTGAGCCTTAACAATAAGCATTTTTACATGGGAGAATGAAAGGGAAAAGACAAAGAGCACACCACACACACACAGACACACACACACACACACACACTTATAGAGGCTCACATACTTTCACAAACATACACACAGACACACAATCACACACACACTCAAAGACACACACACACTCTCAGACACACACACACTCTTACACACTTATAGAGGCACACATATTTTCACAAACATACACACAGACACACACACAGACACACAATCACACACTCAAAGACACACACACTCACAGACACACACTTTCACAAACATACACAATCAGACACACACACACACACACACACACACACACGAGACATGGCATGGCTCAGGTATTGGATGGGGAAGCTTAGTAGAATATGAGGCTGGGCAGGAGTTGGAGGAAATCTGTACAGGTTATCTTGGATATTTTGAACATTTCTTTAGCTAAAAAAGGGGGAGGTCAAGCAATGTGCACAAGGAAGCAATGTGATCAGATCGAGAACTTGAAAGAGTGACCCTGACAGCGATGTGGACGGTGGGCTGGGCTCCTGACTTAGTTTGGGTCCCCGCTGAGGACCTGAACCAAGGTGATGGTGGTGGGAGTGACAGGAGGGAGAGGACTGAAAAGGACTGTCCAACCACTATGCGCTGTACCTGAAGCTAATCTGTAATGATAAAAGTGTGATATGCAAGTAGACCAGACAGCCAAATGACCTTCCAGAGGTCATTCCAAAGTCCTTCCAGATGAGGCCACTGCAGTGGGGGCCAAGGCAGAGGTTGTTAGGGGTGATCAGGCAGGCAGGCAGGTGAGTGGTTAGCAGCCAGTGTTCCCAGATTGTGAGAGGGATGTCTGACTGCTGATTTAGGCCTGATCCTGCAGGGTGGCAGTCGGACATCCCCCGAGGGGTCCTGGATTGTGAGAGGGTGCAGGCTGCACTGAGGGACACCCACTTCCCTGCACAAATTTCATGCACCAGGCCTCTAGTACAAAATAATATTTAATGTAAGCTGTAATTGAAAAAAGAAGTTGTTGCAGAGAGAGCACCCTCATGATCCGATGTAATGTTGAGGGTGCTATGGTCATAAAACCCTTCATCAGGTACAATCCTGTCCCTCCTATAAGCCAGGGCTGTGCATAAGTCTCAGGAAACCACCTCTGACCCTATTGCTTATGCTCTTGTGCTGTGCGTATACCACTGCTGTGTGCTTTGCCCCCTCACACAGAATGGTGGCAATCTCTGGTACCCTAACCCGGCCCCCCTTAGAAATAGGAATTTAAGAAAAACACTCCATCCTTTATCATCACAGTCCTATGGTTGTGATTAGAGCAGTCTCCAAGCATTCTGGTTTCCTTGTCTTTTGGGGACATATTAGGGTTGAATTTCCTGGTTTCCATGGGGGTGGTGAGGTCCTGTGATGAATTCTGGCCAGTGATTTAAAAATAAACCTTTTAAAATTTGATTTTTTTTAAAAGAGAGAGAGTAACAGAAAGGGAGAGAGAGAAACACCTATTTAAGAGTGGAACATGGATCAGCTGCCTCCTGCATGCTCCCTACCAGGGACAGAGCCTGAAACCTGGGCATGTGCCCTGACCAGGACTCAAACCAGCAACCTTTCGGTGCACAAGATATATATTTTTTCACAGGCTGTTTTTATGTAGGGAGAGTGCTGGAGAGAAAATCAACCTAGCTACTGTGTACCCAGGCGCCGATAAGGTTAGCTCACTTCTTCGGATGTCTATTACCTGTCATGGTGTGTGAAGTGGTCGTTCAAACTGTTACATGTTCAAATTAATAGCCATGGTCCAAAACGTGTGTGGAGGAGTCCCTGATTTTATGTTCGAATCTCTGGCTAGGGAGGTGGATATCTCATTGCATTTGCCCACCCCACATGGTAAGATCAATGTTTGCCTGGTTCTACTGCCAGACAACCAGTCTCTGCAATAATGCACAATCTCTTGTCTGGCCACACACAAAGGTTCAAATTCTAACATCTTTTACTAAGTTCAACCAAGACAACACCACAGAACAAATGCACAATTATAAAATGCATTTTCCAAGTGAGAGAAAACAGCCCGTGTCTTGTAGCAACATCCTTTTACAATGAGGGGAGGTGAACTGGGGACCTTGAGAAAGAATTCACACGCACAAGGAGGTCAGCTGCAGAATGCTTATAAAGAAGATGAACTGACAAGGCATGCTGTGTCCCCAGTTACCCTCCCATGTGCTACATCCAACCAGCATGTCATTTCAAAGAGAAAGCATCTCCCATGGAGGAGCAGGGAAAATACGCAGCGCTAGCGAGGACTGCCCTCTGGTGGTCATCCCGACACATAGACAGACTCGGAAAAACCTCCAGAAATCTGATAGATCCGGTTTTCTGACTTATAATTAATGTATAAAAACGAAAGACGGGGGAGAGGTGGATCATTTCTAGGAATTTGTAATTTCTTGTTTATTCCATTAACCTCTCCCTAGGATAACAGATGGTATTTTCCCATGTTCACCACTGAAGGGAAGTGTCTTAGTTCTCCCTGATCTTTACTTATAACGAATGGTATTTTTAATTTAAAAGTAGGCCTTGTATGGGAACTCTGCACCTCCCACTCAATTTTGCTGTCAACTAAAATTGCTCTAAAAATAAAGTCTATCAGAGGAAAGGCTCCGTGCTCTTAAACGATGTTGGAGGTGGGTGAACAGCAAGGAGTCTCCCGAGGGGGTGAAACCTGCCGGGGTTATGTCACCACCCCCCAGAGGCTGCCCAGAGACCACGGGCACCGGGGCGATCACATCCCTCGAGCTGCAGGGGGTTTTGGTGTGGCCAAAAGGCAGCACAGAGGACCGCTGCTGGCGGCGGTGAGAGGTCAGGGAGGTGAGACGTTCAGTTTCATTGCCCACCTGTCTGGTGGGCTTGCCTCATGACTGTCACACTTTGAAAGGGTCTTGTCCAGGAGGTACTGGGGGGCGGGGTCAAATCTCAGGCTTGGAGAGAAGTGAAAATCCTCAGGCAAATAATTTCTATTCCTTTCCACAGACTGTTTGATCATGATTTCAAAATAGTACCTCTTCCTTTAAAAAAATTTAATTTTTTTTTGTTAATCCTCTCTTGGGGACATTTTTTCCTTCTTTTTTAGAGAGAGTGGAAGGGAGGAGGAGAGACACAGAGAGAGAAACATCAATGTGAGAGAGCCACATTGATGGGCTGCCTCTGGTATGACCGGGACCAGGGCCAGGATGGAGCCTGCAACTGAAGTACATGCCCTTGACCAGAACTGAAGCCAGAACTCTTCAGTCTGTGGGCCGACGCTCTATCCACTGAGCCAAACAGGCTAAGGCAACTCTTCCTGTTTTAGTGATTGGCATTCCTAGGGGCTTGGTTGTCTCGCTCATCTAAGCCTCAGTCACTCAGGGCTAATTTCAAAAAGGCCAGGTAGAAGTTTCTAGGTTGGAGATAAAGACCAGAGTGGGACGACAGAGACAGAGGGAGGTAGAAGCTGGTGTTCTCTGGGCCCTGCTCCCTTCTTCCCCGCATGTTGGAGTCAAAATAGCAAGTGCAAGCCCTACAGCCAACAGACAATGGAATGAGTGAATGCAATTAAAGAAGCACCTCACATTCTCATGGAGTATGGGTATTCTCACTTAGCAAGCACTCTGTCTCTGGAGAAATGGTGACATAACTTCCTCTCTCTTGGGGCTAAGGAGAGGGGTCTCCATGAATCACCTCTCAGCATTTCATCTTGGTCTCTACACTGATGGGCACCTCTGGGCTTTGCTGAGAATTCACAGCATATAAGGAACCTCCTAGAAAGTTCTGGAACCCAACTCTGACCATATTACATTTACATCGACTTCGACTGCTGCCATTGTTGACATACAAACAGCAGAACATACAACTCAGTATTTACAACGGAGCCAGATCTCAGTGAGCTGCCACGCTCACCCAGTCTCCCACCGTTGGTCATGGCCACTGTCTCCAGGGCCACCAGGCCTTGGGGGCCCTACAGACTGAGGAAAACATACCACTTTAATTAAAGGGCCAACAGATAAATCAGCTCAGGAATGCTATTCAGTGTTGAAAAGGAAGGACGCCTGACACAGGCTTTATGTGGATGAATCTAGAACATGTTACGTTGGGCAAAGTAAGCCAGTCACAAAAGGATGCACTTACTGGAGGCCCCCAGAACAGTCAAGTCTATAGGTGGGAACTAGACTGGTGGATTGTGGGCGTTGGTGGGAGGGGGATGGGGAATTAGTTTGTTTAATGGGGACAGAGTTTCAGGTGTGGAAGACAGAAAGTTCTAGGGATGGATGAGGGTGATGGTTGCAGCAATGTGAATGTGCTTCACGCCACTGAACCATCCACTTAAAATAACAAAATGGTAAATTTGATGTTACAACATTTACCAGAATGAAACTAAAATTAATTTGTGTCTATCCCACAAATACTTATGGAAAGGCTACGCATGCTAAATCCATGTGGGGAGCAGGGAGGTAGAAAGATGGATTAGAAATGGTTACCTACCTAAAAAACATGTCATAAAAACTTGCATGAAAACATCATGAATATTGATGAACCATTTTTCTTTTCTCTAAAATTTTCCTTTTATATCTGGTTTAAGAAACACTTGAACTTTATAGGGTTTCTTCAATGGTAATAATATTAGCAATAATAAATTCCACACTTGGAACTATTCCATACTCTTAAGTTTTCATTCTTTTGTAATGAGCTAAGCTGATTATTGTAACTGGGAGGGTCCCAGAGCCTCATTGCAGTCCCTCTAGGCCAGTGTTTCCCAAAGTGCGGTACACGTACCCCCAGGGGTATGGGAAGAGTTTGGTGGGGGTACGTGTTGCACTGGAGTTTGGTGGGGACATGCACTGCACCGTGCTTAGCTGTGCCTAATTCTACGTTCTCATGAGTCAAGTCAATTTCATCCTTCTCATTGATCCAAATAAATGTTATTTATAATATAACTTTTATTTATATTTTATTATGAATAATTTTATTTTTCATTTATTATTATTTTGTGTATGTACCAAAAAAATAAAAAAAATAAATATATTTTGATTGTTATTAAAAAACATCTTTTTTTTTTGAAGAGCGTTACGAAAATTATAGAAGGGGTACACATATGTCAAAAGTTTGGGAAACACTGCTCTAGGCCAACATAGTTTGCCTGCTGGCTTCTTAGTGGGGGAGGAATGGGGCACGGGAGGAAGTGAGGGTAGGAGGTGGGGCACAGGAGGGAGGGAGGGTAGGAAAAGGAGAAAATGTGGGAAGGGCGTTTAACAACGAGTCCAACAGCAAAATCAATAGGTGGTGTCCACTGACTCTCAATTAAGGCACAATTAAGGCCTCTGGGTTTTGATTTTGATAAGCCGGCTGGCATTTCTGGGGGAAGTCACCAAATAAACAATAATTCCAGACAATTGTGCCCCTTACAATGGCTTAGATGTGTATTTCCAAACGAGGCGTAAGGCAGGATGTTGCTTTGTGTGCAGAGACAACAGGAAACAGAAAGCCACCCGGAAGAACCAAGAAGGCGGGGGACAAAGGGACGGACCTGTCCCCAAGGAGCCCTGGCAGCTTAGGCACTTGGCTATTTACCAACTTACTGTGGGGTAGGGGTGCGAGCAGAACACGGTGTACTTCCGGATGATGCCGTTCAACTTGAGCGGGGGCAGCCAGGACACAAAGACCATGGAGGCCGAGGCCGCCGCCGCCTTGACGCCCGCGGGAGGACCTGGAACTGGACACAAGAGCGTGCGTTCAGTCACGGAAACGGGGCCCCACCTGTGCCCAGGCCCACCTGCCTGCCAGGGCCCCACCAGGCCAGGGCGGCCACCACTCTCCGCTCTCAGCTTTCCAAGGAGCTGAACTGTGTCCCCTCAAAATCCGAGGGGTACGGCGGCTCTAGCTCGGAGAAGTCAGAAGGAACCTCATTGGTAGGTGGGGTCTTCAGAGGGATGACTGAGTTAAAATGCAGTTGTTAGGGTGACCCTGATGCAATGTGCCGGTGTCTATATGAGAAAAGGCAAATATGGACACAGAGGGAAGATGTGAAGACACAGGGAGAAGCCGGCAGGAGACAGGCTTGGAGGCCTGCCCACGCCTTGACTTTGAACTTCTGGCCACCAGAACCAGGAGACAGTGCATCTCTGCTGTGGTAGCCCCTGGTCGGTGACAGTTGCTTACAGCAGCCATGGAGCTGACAAAGGTTCTCTCCTTGAGGCCCTCTAAGCCCTGACCTTGGCGTGACCTCTAAGAGCTCCGCTTTAGCAAGAATGCTGTGAAGTAAGGTGGTGGGCGGCATTCTGTCTAGGGCATATTTTAAGACATTCCTTGTTGTCAGGTGACAGTTCGGAAAAGTGCTTTTTGTTACAAAGGCATAGGCAAGCACTGGCATTTGGTGAGTCTGTGCCCATTGTTGAGTGAAGGTCTGACTGGGATCTGACGGGCAGAAGGGAAGAGGCAGCTGTGGGAAACCATTCTTCCTTGTTCTCCCAGTCCCCCGGCCCTCCCTCCTGTGCTGCTGATGTTGCTCCCAAACCCACTGACACGACACCTCCACTCTCATCACAGGCACCCTAGACCTGCCAGGTCCCCCGCAGGGCTCACCGCCTCCTCTCCCGAGCCTGACCTCCTCCTGGCCCCCACTCTGGGGATGACACAGGTACCTCCTGTCTGCAAAAGCCAGAACTACATTCCCTTCCTGCTGCCCCTCTATCCTGCTCAGTGATGTGCAGGATGGGGGTCCTTCAGACCTTCTCCGGTCGCTGGGTGGGCTCCTCCTGCCCTGGTGTTGTTTTAGTCCCTGTAAGTGGCCTCTCCTCGCACCCAGGACCTTGTTACATGATCATCTAGGGTTTGGCGTTCTTTCTGTCTGGTCTCAGGGCCTATAAGGGTCCCCTGCCGTGGAGGGAACATGGGACAGGCAATGGCAGGAGGGCCTCTGGGAGCTCAGATGACCACAGCCCTGAAACCATCAGGCCGATCCTGCCCACAACTAGTGAGCTTGGGGGCAGGGGCGGAGGGGGCTGTCTCAGGTGAGATCACAGCCTCTGGGCAGAGGACCCGCTAACCCAGGGCCACACCCTGACCCATGGAAATGGGTGGTGGGTGTTTTAAGGAGCCAAGATTGTGGTAAGCTGTTATAGAACATAGACCATGCATCTAGACAGTTAAGGCCTCTACTAATGTATCATCATGTCAGGCATCAAAGTTGTGGTTCTTAAAAACTATCACCTTGGTCTAAAGCAGCCGTGGGCAAACTATGGCCCGTGGGCCGGATCTGGCCCGTTAGGCTGTTCTATCCAGCCCGCGGAGCTGAAAGAGTGGAGGGTTCTCTTGCTCTCCCCTCCGCTCCTTCACCAGCAGCCCAAGAGGAGAGTGCCAGCATGGTCAGGCTGCTTTTGTTCCGGCCCTCGGGTCCAGTTTAAGAGCCCATTGTGGCCCTCAAGTCAAAAAGTTTGCCCACCCCTGGTCTAAAGTCTGACCGGAGTCTGAGACCCTTCCTTCAGCCTTGTATTTGTCACGATCTCTGTTCTGGTCTTGGTGATCAGGCCCAGGCAAGGACACGGGCTTCAGTGAGGAAGGGCTTCATAAATATTGGTTATTATTATTTTACTGGAGTTTTATCTACATCTTTTCGTAATTTAATGGAAGGTGACAATACATTCCAAACTTCAAAACTGTAAGACCCCATAGTAGAGTAATACACAGGATCTATAGTCTTAATTTTCTGAAGCATAATTCGCTTGTATTTCTTCTTTCAACCAGACTGAACATTGCACTCAGTTCTAGAAACTGCCCACGTGTCTATGTACATTAGACACAGGCCTATAAGGGAGCCTGGCACAATTCTCTGCTGTTTCTGGGCCAGTGAGCTTTCCATGTGCATCTGGGAGATCATTTCATCGTTATACCAGTTTTTCTCTCCTTCCGCTAGTCTCTGCTCTGCTTCCTCTTTCAAGCGGCTGATGGTTTATCCCGAGTAAACACTGACATTCAGCTCTGCCTCTCTGCTTGTCCCACGCATCAGTGCACATGGCCCCCATCCCCGGGGAAACTGGAGTACCCGAGGCAGGCCCCTCCACAATCAATCACATCTCCACACACCGTCAGCCCCGGATGCAAAAGCAGAGGATTCCTGATTGGCAAACTAGACTTTGGGTCTCAGGGTCAAGTTTTGAGACAGAGTGCCGTGATTTATAGAACGGGAGGATTAATTAAAAATTGATCCGAAATGACCACCAAATCACTGAGGAGCTGGGGGAGCCTTCCCTTCTTATTTGATTTTTGTACATTCTCCTGAAAATTGCAGGTGTCAAGATTCCTGTTGCTGATCCACTTGCTCTTTAAATAATAATTCCAGTGACATTCATGCTATTGCTTAGCAATGCAAAAGAGTGGTCCGCCCCTGCTCCGAAGGAGCTGAGATCAAATAATCAAATATCTAGTGTCAAGGACCATCCCACCATGTGTCAAACGAGGTGTTTGCACACATCACTCCACTTTTTATATCTAATTCTGTCTGATCGTTATGGAAATTTTGTACATGAAGACAGTCGGAGAAGGTTGGATAAGGTGCCCAGAGTCCCACGGGCAGCATCTAGACATGGCTCTCCATCTGTTACCTTTTATTAAAAATTAAACGAGAGCTGTCTCCACTCTTGGTAGATCTCTCTATTAATGCGAGACTTCCTCGTGGCAGTGCATTTTGACCTGAGATTTCTCTAAATAATCCGATTCCTTTTAGCAGAACTGGCTGACACCTGCACATTCCTGGGGAGGAATACTCATGTGTTCTAGAAAAGTGAAAGCTACTAAAGGCTTAACTTGTGTGCGGGCCCTGTGGTACAGGAAGGCTAGAGAGACAGTAAGAATAATGCGTGAGGTGGAGGGATGGGACTGCTTGGCGGAGCAGGGCCAGATTTGCTACGTTCAGAGCAGAGTGAGGTGGAAGACAGCAGGTTGTGGATATCAGGGACATGTTGTGAGGAGACAGAAATGCTGAAGAGAAGAGCCTGCCCAGGTCTCGGCTCATGAGTCCCTGGCTTTGATGCCACAGGATGGATATGGGCTGAAGCAAGAGCATGTTAGATGTTCTATGTGGTGAACAGGATACACAGACATCATACCTGCCAGCACATGGCAGGTCCTAGACGATGGGTGATCGTGCTCCCACCCCACTCCACCCCACCCAGCCCTGGGGAACAGAGCTCTGGAGAGAAGAGAAACAAGTCACAGAGCCAATCTAGCTCAGAACTCAGGCATCCCGAGCTCATCTCAACCCTTTCTCTGGTAAACTCTGGGCTCTGATTTGGATGGTTCCACTTAGGGATCAATTTGACATCAGTTGCTCCTTCCTTTGTGAAGGTGGAGACTACTCTTCTCATGATTCCTAGATTATTAGAACTTGAACCGTTCTTCAAACTGGCTTGAATCAGGCCCCTCAGAGTTTCCCTTAGGATAATACAAAGAACTGTTTGTCATGTAGTATTTGTAGCTTTGGAAAACAGTCACATAACTAAGTCCAAATGGGGATCAATGGCAAGAATTAATGGTCTGAAACAAAATGCACTGTGATTTAAAGTTTTACTAAACCATCATTAATTATTGCAGGAAATAAAAAAAATAGCATGAAGCTCTCAAATTAAGGGCTTATTCTAAAGTGATTCTGAAGCTGGCACAGAACAATAGGTCTTAGACCATGACGTAACTTCCAAGTGGAAGGATGGCAAGGATCAGAGCTTACACTTAATGGCTGAAGGGACCCTAAAATTATTCTAATGGCACACAAAACAGGTACGTCAAGCCTTACAGCTCTGGGAATAATAGTCACTTTTGCTTAAAATAATATGTGGCCAAAAAGAAATTATAGGGGGAGAGAGAGACAATGGGTAAATCAACAAGGACAATGGGAAGCAGATGGTCTGAATCCTGCTGGCAGGTTTGGGGAGGGCAGCCAAAGGCTGGGCTGGGAGTTAAGGTGTGCCCCGTGACCCTGCTTTCCCAATAATAGCTCGGGCCGGGAATGCTGCCACCTGGCAGGATCCTGCTATGTCTCCTGGCCTTTCAGACAGAACTGAGCTTCCTGGCTGGTGTGGCTCAGTGGTTGAGTGTTGACCTATGAACCAGGAGGTCCTGGTTTGATTCCCAGGCGGGGCACATGCTCGGGTTGCAGGAATGATCCTCTGTGGGGGGTATGCAGGAGGCAGCCAATCAATGGTTCTCTCTCTCCCTCTCTGAAATCAATGAAAAATATATTAAACAACAACAACAACAACAACAACAACAATCCCATCCAAAACTGAGTGGCCCACCACGCCGCCCATGCCTCACCATCCTCTTTGGTGCGGGTGAAGATCTGCTCGCTGCGGACGCCGTCGCCGGCGCGGGTGAAGGCCAGCACCTGGATGCTGTAGTTGGTGTATTTTTCCAGCCCGTCCAGCTCCAGCGCAGGCTGCGTGGTGGTGACGTTCTTGATCTCGCCCAGCTCTGGAGGACAAGGAGACACGATCTGTTACCATGGTGTGGGCATGTGCCTTCCTGGCGCGGTGTGTGCTGTCCATTGCCAGCCATGCACCTCCGTGTGTCATCCTCTGACATCATCCAAAGGGGACTGTGCACAGCCCTTCCATGTGGAAAAGCTCACTCGACCACACTGCCAGGGACCTGGGTCTGAAACATAGCATTTCACCCCAGCTTACGTGTTAACACCCAGGTCAGCCCCACGTGACCTCTCCCACAAAGTCCTTGGACAGTAGCGCTCACGCATGGCCCCCACACCGACCCAGGAAGCCAAGGGTCACATTGCTCCTCTGTGGACACATTTCCCACTGTTCATAGAAGCTTCTGTGCAATAACCATGCACGTGACAGATGGTCACTGAGCTTGTCATGCTCCTCACCTCAACAGGTGTATGAATGTCTAACCACTAAGCTGTATACCAGAGGCTCAGATAATCTATATGGCGACTGTAATTAATTTAAAGAAAAATGTACATAGTTAAAGTGTACATTTCAGTGAGTTCGGACATACGTATCCGCAGTCATACCGTTGTGATGGTAAACAAAGCATCATTTCAAAATATAAATCTCTGCAAGTCGTTCTGTACATGTGTTTTGTCTACACTGAGACAAAACACATTTACCTTTTTTGTTAATCTTCACCTGAGAATATGCTCTCATTGATTTATAGAGAGAATGGAAGGGTAGGGAAGAGGCAGAGAGAAACATCCACATTGATTGGTTGCCTCCCACATGTGCCCCTCCTGGGGCAGGACCTGCAATTGAGGTACGTGGCCTTGATTGGAATCGAACCCAGGACCCTTCAGTCCGCAGGCTGATGCTCTATCCACTGAACCAAACCGGCTAAGGCCAAATCCACGTGTTTTGAAGCACCCAAGTTCTTCCCCATCTCTGAGCTGAGAGGAGGTGACCCAGCCAACTCCTGTTACCTGGAGTGAACCCTCCCAGCATGCCTGCAGAGGTGACACGCTGAGGTATCAGAAGGTAGGTCTAAGCTCAAAATGCTTCCTTTTCTGGAGTGGCATCAGCTAATAATATTCAGAGGTGGGACGCTCTGCTCTCTGCTCTCAGGCATATGATACGTGGCAATTTGAGAAAACTTTCAGTGATGTGTTAATGTCTCCAGGGCTGTTCAGGTTTTGAAATGAGCCACCTACGGAGGAGCCAGTGCAGGAGAGAGAGGCATGAGGTGTGGCTCGCCCCTGGGAAAGTGGCCATTTGTGGACCCTCTGGAACCATCTGCAATGAGAATGGTGCAGGCGGAGGTCTAGGGGTTCCTTCTTGGTGGCTGGCTAGAATGAAGGCCAACTCTGCATCCATTTAGAAAGCGAGAAGGCTGCCATTTGTTCCTCCTGCTCTTTCTTGCCTCAGTACAGATAACTGACATGTATTTCCCTAGGAGCCAACACTCTTTTTTTAAAAAAATTTAAATATATTTTATTGATTTTTTTTACAGAGAGGAAGGAGAGAGGGATAGAGAGTTAGAAACATCGATGAGAGAGAGACATCGATAAGCTGCCTCTTGCACACCCCCTACCGGGATGTGCCTGCAACCAAGGTACATGCCCTTGACCAAAATTGAACCTGGGACCTTTCAGTCCCCAGGCCAAAGCGGTTTCAGCGAGCCAGCACTCTTCTAGGTACACGTGCTAACTCAGCCATTACATGAATTCTATTATTTCTACAATTTTTGTGGGAGAAAAACTGAGGCAGAGAGAGGACCAAAACCTTGCCTAAGGTCATGGAGCCTGGCACAGTGGCCGGGAGCATGGACTGTGGAATCATAGTGCCTGGCCTAGTGCCACACAGTCCACAATCCCAGCCACGTGGCCACGAGCACTCTGTGGAACTGTCACATCAGCCGGATTAAATGGGCTTCTGGCCTGGTTTCCTCTTCCCAATCCTTTTCTTTTTTTTCTCCATCCTTCTGGAATAGTGCACAGCAGTTCAGAGGTTAAGACCACCTATCTGTGGTGATGATGGCTGTGCAATGTGCTTTTGGTGGTCACCAAAAGGCAGAGTTGACGTGGAAACACTGAATGTAAAGTAATGCATGCGGAGAATGAGGCTTGTCACGCACACGCCGGGAGCCCTGTGTGTGGCGAGGGTGGGAAGGGGAGTGCAGAAATGGGCACATGAGGGGTGTTGGGGCACAGATACAGCCTTGGACCCGAACAGGAGCTAAAGGCCTGCGGGCACCTTGAACAGATTGTGGATGAGTTCTGGGGCAGTATGCTTTGCTGGGGGGAGAAAGCAGGGCAAGAAAGGCAGTCCCCCCCACCCCCAAGACACATTTACCCCAATGTCTTCTGGGGAGGCCAAAAGGATGAAGATTTTGGGGGGCCACAGTTTGGAAACCTCAACAGATGCTTGTGGAAAGGAGAAAACTGTTTGCTCATGGGAGTAGCATTCTGCATTCAAATAGCCAACAACTGTTGGACCCACAAGGGTTAAAGACGCTCCCCTCTGAAGGTAGGGTCCCATCCTGGGGACCACAGGTCTGTTGCTATCATATTATCTATACTAATAAAATAGTAATATGCTAATTAGACCAGGAGACCTTCCAGTCGTCCTTATGGACAAAGCCATGGTGGTGGGGCCGAGGCAGAGGTAGTAGTTAGGGGCAATCAGGCTGTCAGAGGAGAGCAGTTAGGGGGATCAGGCCAGCAGGGAGGACAGTTAGGGGCAATCAGGCAGGCAGGCAGGTGAGCAGTTAGGAGTCAGCAGTCTCAGATTGTAAGAGGGATGTCCAGCTTCTGGTTTAGACCCTATAACCAGCAGTCAGATAATCCAGAGAGGATGCAGGCTGGGCTGAGGGAACTGTGCCCTTTCCTTCCCCCGCCTCATGCACGAATTTCATGCACTGGACCACTAGTTCATTCATAATGTTCATTTTCCTGAACATGTTTAATGCGGGTCAGTTGGATTAGGATAAAGAGCCCAAACATTAATGAAAAAAAGTGTTAAGTATAAATCTTACAAGATCTTTTCAGATTTAGAGATTTCTACATTGTGCCAAAGATTACATACATGTGACCTCACCTGTATATACGCACATGCACACACATACTCATATGCGCATGCATACACACTCACAGTCACTCAGGGAAAATAACATCTAAGCGGGGAGGGGTTACCCCAGGCCCTGCAGGAGCTAGTTAGGAGAACTTGAATAAATCACTTGACCTCCTAGGTCTCTGTGATTTGTTTTATCTTCTCTTTGAAGGGGCTGGGGCTGGGGGAAGGCTGTGACCTGGGAGGGCTCTTCCTGAGCAAGCGTGAGGAGGAGGGAGTGGTGCGAGGGAGAAGGTCAGCAGGTGTATGGAATTTTAATATTTATGTATGTATGTATGTATGTATGTATGCATGCATGTATGTATTTATGTATTATGTATGTATTTATGTATGTATGTACATATTTATCTATCTATCTATCTATCTATCTATCTATCTATCTATCTATCTATCTATCTACTAGTGGCCCGGTGCACGATGTCCTCATGCCAGTTTACAGGGATCGGGACTAAACTGGCAGTCATACATCCCTCTCACAATCCAGTACTGCTAGCTCCAGCCTCTCACCTGCCTGCCTGCCTGCTTGGTTGCCCCTAACCACTCTTCCTGCTGGCCTACTCGCCCCTACCTTCCCTCCCTACTGCATACTTGCTCACTCCCAACTGCCCCGCTGCTGGCCTGCTCACTCCAAACTGCGTCCCCCTGCTGTCCTGATCACCTTCAACTGACCCCCACTGATAGGCTGTTCACTCTCAACTGGCTCCCCTGCTTACTCCCAGTGGCCCCTGCTGTCCCATCCTGTCCTGATCACCTCCTGGCAACCCAAGGTCCCAGCTCCTCCTTTTTTTTTCTTTTTCTTTTTTCCCCCAATACCTCCTTGAGCTGAGGCCAGGGCCGGCTGGAAACAAGTATCTAGGTTTTATTTATCTTCTATAATTGAAACTTTGTAGCCTTGAGCGGAGGCCAGGGCCAGCCAGGAGGGGCCGGAAGCTTGGCTTCCTTCATTTCCAGGGCAACCCAAGCCTCCTGCTTCCTTCAGCTCCATGGCTGTCTGCCATCTTGGTTGGATTAATTTGCATACGTGCTCCTGATTGGCTGGTGGGTGTGGCTTGGTGTAGTGGAATAATGGTTAATTTGCATGTTTCTCTCTTATTATAGATCCTCACCTGAGAATATTTTTCCATTGATTTTTAGAGAGAGTGGAAGAGAGAGGGAAAGACAGAAAGACTGAGGTGAGAGAAACAATTTGACTGGTTTCCTCCTACACACACCCTAACCAGGGCCAGGGTTGGGGAGGAGCATGCAACTAAGGCATGTGCCCTTGACCAGAATCAAACCCGGGACCCTTTGGTCCGTAGGCCGACACTCTATCTACTGAACCAAACATGTCTGGTCTTCTGAAAGAGCAGCAATTACACCAAAGAATCACATCTCCTCATAAATTACTATACTAATGAGGATTCATATTTGCATGTTTATTCATATTGGGGTTCGTATTGTTTCAGACTCATTTATCATGAACCAGGAATATGACTGCAGTCAAGGCCCTTGTTCAAAACCATCCCCAGGTGATTCTGCCTGCCAGACCCACTCTGTGCACACACCCCTCCCTCCCTCAGGGCACGTGTTTCCCTGCAGCGGGTCCTCCTCGGTCAGCAGATACAGAGGAAATAGGAGGAAAATCATGAAAAAGCGTGCTTCAGTTCCCATTCTAAAAGCTCTGTTTCTCTTTTATGGCTTAGACACGGATTCCTATCATCCACCTCTCACAGCCTCCATCACATCATTTAAAAACATACATAAGGGAAGGAGAGAATAGTGTTCTGTTCGTTATCAGAGTAAAATGATATGAAAGGAATATACAAAATCTATTCAGAATTCACACTACTTCTTTTACCCAAAACTATTTTTAAAGTTATATTTTGAAATGAACGTTGTGTGCCTCCATTTATACCCTTTTTATTCTTCTAGTGCTTTAACGCAGAAAATGAAATAGGGGTGGGAGTAACTGCTCCAGAGCCACCCCCACCACAGCAGCGCCCCGGGAGGTGTCTTCGTGCTACTTCCCCTTAGAATCCACCATTTTTGTCCCGAAGACAAAAGGGATGAGAAGGAGCTCAGATTCAGACGGAAGTGGTGACTCTTCAAAATCTGCAGTTTCCCTGGCAATCTCAGAGGAATTGCTCTGTCAGGCCTCAACGTTACTTAACTTTCTGATTATGATGAAACACTGAGACATTTCACAGGCATCCTGTGATTTAGCCTGTGCTATCAAAGATACGTTAGCCAGTTTTATTTTATCGGATCACATTAGCAATAGCAAACTGCTGTCTTATACAGGTTTTTAAAAACCTTTGGAGCAATTGCTAATCACAGTGGTGGTAACAACCTCAGCCTCTCCAGGCCTGTCTGAGTGTGTGCGTGTGTGAGTGTGAGTGAGAGTATGTGTGACAGAGTGTATATCAGTGTATGAGACTGTGTGCACATGTGTTGAGTATGTGAGTGTGAGTGTGTATGTGTGAATGTGTGAAATGTATCACCCCCTCCTATACCTCCAGTTGCTTTTGAGGGGGATATGATGCCCTAAAGAGCTTACACACCTGTATCATTGCACACACACTCACTCACACATTCATAAATGCACTCTCACACTCACACACTCACACATGTGCACACAGTCTCATAGGATCAGTGGGTATAGATCTCTACATGGCCATTACATGTTCTGCATCTGTGGGAAACTCAGGACCACAGCCTGAGGAGCTTGTGCAAAAGCACCCAGGAATTCCACCAGAGAACCTGCTAACTGATGAATGGCGCCTCCCGTAGGTGGCAGGAAAGGCGTGAGTGCTGGTGAGTAGCTTTCTGTTCAGAGCGTTTCTCTCTCATCCTCTAACAGGTGAGTGTGGGGCTTCTACACTGGGCATGAAGCACATCACTTTGATCTGCATGCAGTGACTAAAAGTATTTGGAACACTACGCATTCCCAAGCATCATTTATTAAGATTATGTGTTTGAATATCCAAGTTTTTAAACCCTTAAGAGCGTCAAGTTGACGGAACCATATATTAGTAAGCCTCATCATCCATCACGGCACTTAGATGCTTCGCTGGTTGGCAAAGATGAGTGACATGTGAAAATATGAATGGAGAACCCCCACTGGACTCTGGATATGTTTCTAATAAGAAGAAAACTGGAGTGATTGTAGTGTCACGCTGTCTTTAGGGGAGTGTTAGGGGTTCAGTTTTGTCTTGTTCAAGATGAGGAGTGGGAACCAGACCAGGTCTATGCACTGATACCCTATAGCTCAACCTCAATACAGTAGACATTGTGGCACATTTTTGTTGTTTTTAACGTTACATCTGCGGGATTTGTAGAAGCATGTGTGGGAGGAGAGAGTGAAGTTGTGGGAGAATCATGTACTTGAATCAGCCCGGGGACTGGCTGTGCACTGCTGGGCTGGTGGGTGTGCATTCGGGAGATCCTCCCTTGCTCCCCTGTCTGGAGCATCCCCGGCGGGAGCTGCATCCTCAGCAAACCCGTCCGCTGCAGGGCGAGCAGGCGGCTCTACAGAATGCCTCCCAGTGCCTGCAGCCTAGCAGGGGCTACTGGACATGGGAGGAACCAAGTCTCAGCCTCAGCCAGAGAAGCAAGTCTGGCCACAGACAGAACTAGCTGAGGCTTGGACACTGCTAGTGACTGAGCAAATCACCATCCTTCTGCTAATGCCTTCTCCCTCCCTCCTGGGATCAATAGGAGAGCCCCCTGGGGCCCATTTACCTGCTTGGCAGAGCAGGCCCGGGGTCCTGAGCAGGAGTGGGGTGTATCTGGGGGCTCAGCTGAGTTTGCTCAAACTCAGGTGAGTGTGCACCAGGAGGCCACACCCACTTTGAGGGGCTGAAAGTCACCCAGACCAGAAAGGAGGCAGGGCCCAAAGGCAGGGGTGCAGGAGGAGGTGGGACCCAGGGGCAGGGGTGCAGGAGAAGGTGGGGTCCAGGGGCAGGGGTGCAGGAGGAGGCAGGGCCTTTGGTTAGGGTTTCAGGAGGAGGCAGGGCCCAAGGGTTGGGGTTCAGGAGGAGGCAGGGCCTTGGGGTAAGGGTGCAGGAAAAGGTGGGGCCCAAGGGTAGGGGTGCAGAGGAGGCAAGGCCCAGGGGTTGGGGTGCAGGAGGAGGCTGGGGAAGGACAGCAGGGGAGGATGTGGGTGTGGGTCTTCAAAATCTTGGCTCACACAGTGAGCAGACCTAGGAGCCTTCCTGTTAGGGCCACCATGCAGGTGGGCACCTATCATGCTCCTTGAGGGGGATCAGCCTGGTTCAGCGACACCCACCATCTGAAAACAAAGCCACCCACGTGTATTTGACCTAAGAAACACCTGGCCCCAATCTTGCCACCCCTGGGCAGGTACTTTGCTCAAAGAGGGGACTTTCTGTACTAAACCTTGAAAGAAAAAACCAACATAAAGAAACAAGAAGAATGAGGAAAAAGCAGCAGGGGGAGGGGAAGGAGGAGGAGGGGAAACAGGAAGAAGAGGACGCAAACATGAATATGATGGTTCCTCGGGGGGCAACGCATCCCTCTCAAGGCATTCTCCATTCCTCTGACCCCCCCCCCCCCAGGCCAACTGTGGGAACTTAGGAAGTTGCCCTGCTGAGTTCTGTTGGAGAGTAAGAGGCCAACCTATTAACATCTACATCACATTGAACTTTCTAAATACAGACCAAGGTTTCTGTGCTGCCTGCAGAGGTTTGACACAGGTACTTATAATTAGGAAAACACACCTCCACCTAGATTTCCCATGCGCCATCCCCTCCTATATTCCCAGTTACTTTTGGGGGGGACGTGATGCCTTAAAGAGCTGAACATGCTGAAACTGGTTTGGCTCAGTGGATAGAGCATTGGCCCATGGACTGAAGGGTTCCAGGCTCGATTCCCCTCAAGGGCATGTACCTTGGTTGCAGGCACATCCCCAGGAGGGGGTGTGCAAGATGCAGCTGGTCGATGTTTCTCTCTCATCGATGTTTCTAACTCTCTCCTTTCCTCTCTATAAAAAAATAAATAAAATATATATTTTTTTAAAAAGAGCTGAACACACCTATTAACAGGCTGAATGAGAGACAGGAACAGAAAGAAGGAGGCAGGGACAAGAGGAAGCTGTTGAATGATAAAGAAACGCCCACCATGTCCCGAACCCACATGGGACCCGGGTGTGCAGATTCCATTGCGTCTCTTTTGGGCAAAGGCAAGGCCGCCGGTTCACCCTCTCACCTCCGTCCATGAGGTTGGCCCAGTAGATGACTCTGAAGCCCTGGAGGATCCCGTTCAGAGCCTCCTTGGACAGCGTGGACCAGGAGATGGATATGGTCTCCGGCGATGTTGCTATGGCTTGGACGTTTTCAGGGGGGTAGCTGGGCACTGAAATGAAACAATTAGGGTCTGTAATAACAGGGGTGGTTTTACTAGCAGAGCAATACTGAATCGGCCACCTTAGTTTCATGTATCAGTGGGCAAGCCAAAGGAAGCCATTGCACTCGATTCCCAGAATTAAAGAAGGCTGAATACTATTCCCCCTGTGCAGGTATTATGGGCAACACGAACAACACGAACATCAGTAGAACATCATGAGTTTACGCCCATGTCCTAATAAACTGCCACCGTCTCTCTTCCCTTGCTTCACTCTAAGGAGGCCGCCCCAGGCCCGAGGAGCTGTGAACACTCCAGATCTTACTGCGTGAGTGAAGGCCAGTGCGTGTCTGGTGTACATGCCACCACTCCTGTAAGCTACAGTTTTAAGCTGCATGTACTTTGTACCACGCGTCCCCTCTCTTTAGTAAAACCTGGGATATAAATTGGAAGTCTAGCTCCTGAAGAGTGTTAAAAAAAAAGGCATGTCATCATAGCTCATTTACTGCCCCATCCACCCCCGCAGCCCCCTCTCAGTGCTAAAACATTCTGTCCGGGGAAGGAGAGGAAATGGACTAAGATGCAGGTAAGGAAAATGTTGGAAGTATTGTCCCATCTGGAGCTTAGGCAAACCTTAAATGCTGCCTGTAGGAGAGGGGATGAAATACTGGCTGAGCCACGAGCATCGATGGAAAATGCGCATCAAAGCATAAACCCAGGGCATATGTGGCAGAGATTGTGAAGGTGGAGAGAAAGCCTCCGTCTTTAAGTTTCCATTTACCTAAGACTTTTCTTTCTCTAAATTCCCAATGGACGTCATCAATTTCTTCAAAAGACGAAATTGTGCATTGATAAAGAAATGCCTCAAACCCATGATCCCGTGGGTAACTGCACAAGAGCTACTGCTATGCATGCTTGTTGCCTTCTTATCTGCTACTTATTCCTGCAGTTAACCCCACATCCATCTCATCTCTGCCCCCACAACGCCCGCCCTGCCTCTGGACACCAGGGTGCGCTGTCTTTTCAAGCACTACCATCAGTCCTAGCTTCCAGGTTTCCTTCCCGGTCCGAAAAGCGAGAATTAATTCTTATGGCCACGAGGGGGCGCGCCAGCACCGTGAGATTTGCTCCAAAGTCCACTCATGACGTGTTCCCTGATCTTAGATGCTTGGAAATAGAAAGCAATCATAAAAAAGAAAGAAAGAAATCCTCCCGAACGTTGATTTGGGAGAAATTCTTAGAAAACCGCATTTCTGCATCCTGGCCAGACTTTTGCAGTCAGAGGGAGAGCCTGGGGCCACTAGGGAAAAGCCCAAATCTTGTTTGCGAATGAATGAGAAAGATGCTGGAGAGGAAATGGATTTGGGCTTTGCAGTCCGGACTTGTCAAGGGTGGGACCGATCACCGCAGTGCTGGAGTTAATAAGGGCCAGCTCCCCCATGGGGACCCCGCTGGCCAGCAGGCCAGCTGCCTCTGTCACTGCAAAGTCAGTAGGGGGTGGGGACAGGCTGTGGGGAGCCAGCACCCCAACTAGAACAAACCCTGGAGGAAAAAAGCCAGGAGCCGGGGCCGACCCAGCGGACCTACCATCCTCGAGGGTGGTGGTGATGATTTCCTGAGAAGAAGGCCCCGTGCCGGCCCGGTTGCAGGCCTGCACCACCAGGCCGTACTGGGTGAACTTGTTGAGGTTGTCCAGGGTGTAGATCTCGCTGTCCCCGGTGGTGTCGATGCTGATGATGTTGAACTGGAAGTTGCCCCCCGTGCTGTACTCGCGGTAACCGATTTGGTAGCCTCGGATGATCCCATTTTGCAAATGTTTCTTGGGAGCCTGCGCAGGAGAGAAAAGAAGACCCTAAGGAAGACACCAAAGAAGGGAGAGCAGCGCCCGCCCATTTGTCAGGGGAGCAAAGATGAAGTCGAATAACCTCGGGAATAATAATAATAACGACAGGGCGTAGTCACGGGAACCGCGTCAGGAGAAGCCGCTGCAGGTGGAGGGCGCGCTCCCGGCCAGGGCTCTTCCTGTCCCTGGGTGGATGCAGCTGCCGGCCGTGACCACAGCCCGTGACACAGCGCCACTCTGACCCCAGAGGAGGTCACAGGCACGAGGGACGGGGTGGGGTCTGGCACCGGGGCCTGTGCTCTCCACCCCTCCGCATGCTGCCGTGGCCGGCTTCTCTCAGTGTTTTGGGAAGAGGGCTTGTGTTTGTAGGGTCTCGGCATACACCAGCCCTCACAAGGTCACCCGGCAAAATCTACTGCGCTGGACACTCGGCCAGGTAGTTCCCAGCATCCCCTGGGGGACAGAGTTTTTTTTTTTTTAATTTTTTAAAATACATTTTTATTGATTTTAGAAAGAGAGGGCGAGGGAGAGACAGAGAGCAGCACAGATGTGAGAGAGAAACACTGATCGGTTGTCTCCTGTACAGGGGACATATGCCCCAACCAGGAATCGAACCGGTGACCTTTCGGTGCACAGGACGATGCTCAACCAAGCGCCACAGCGGCCAGGGCCAGACTGATTTTAAAAAATGGTTCCCTCCTTCTTGGGGCTCACACTCGAAATGGAGATTCCGGTGGAAAGGCGTTTCCGGGTTGATAGCTGGATGTGGAGGGGAGTCCTCTGCTCACCCGATTGTTTTGGGTCATTTTCGGCGATTTAAACTGGGCAGGGAGAGGCCCAAGTTAACTTTTCTCTGCTAATGGTGAAGAGTCTGCTCGGTCAAAGGCAGGGCAATTTTGGCTGACATGTTGGCCTTTTAAGAGAAACCAGATTCTTCTCAAACATGTTATAAGAACACCGTCAAAGTGATGCTGTAAAGTAATAAAGGTTTTGTAGACTTTCAGGCAGTCAATAGACATGTGTATGTGCATATAAGTGTGCATGTGTGTATTTTTATACACACATGCACACACATATGTTATGTATGCCATGTGCTTATGTGTTGGAGTGCATGCATACGTGTGCATGTGCATGCAGGTGTATGTACGTGGGCACATGTGTGTGCATGTATGTGCTGAAATTGCATTTCAGTACAAACCATGGATTTTGATCTCTCAGGGCTCTGAAATGTGTTCTCTGCCCTGAAAATGCTTAGCGATCCAGCTGGAGAGAGGAAACAAACACTTCAGGGCCATAGAGAAGCCTGAAGTGTCCAAGAGTGCGGCAGTGGACGGTGAGGGCCGGCAGGCTTCCAGAAGTGGTGAGATGAGAGTGGTCGCAGCAGCCAGAAGAGGCAGAGCCCAGGAGGGCATGGAAGGGGAGGGGAGAGGAGGTGTGGTGGGTGGAGCCTGCAGAAAGGGGCAGGGATGGGGTAAAGCTTGGGAAGAGCCTAAACCAGCAGTGGGCATGCAGATAGGAGAGCTGCCTGGGGGCCTAGTCCTTGTCCAGCAGACACAGGTGCATGAAGGAGTCCACAGTGAGAAGGCAGAAGAAGGAGTGAGCAGCAGCGCCATGAGTGAGTTCAGCAAATATTTATGGATTTGCCTAACAGGCCAGCCTCCCCCTGGGCTCGGGTGTCGCCAGCTGCCTTTAGGTGGGAGTTTGAGTGACACAGGAGCAGTAAAGTCACAGTTCTCTGTAGGGTCGGTTTCCTCCTTTACGGTTTTCTTGGATTCCCACTGCGTTTCTCAACTCTCTGATTTCAGGCATTAACACAATGTTAACAGGTATCCATGAGACTGTCACGTAAACCATGGCTGTTTCAGTAGAGTTGGCACCATTAGAACTGGACTAACGCGTTATAAACAAATGTCTATGCCAAGCATGTCAGACTCGAAGGCTCCCACAAAGAATGCGGCCCGAGGGCTGCGAGTTTGACATGCTTGTGCAGTCCTGTTCTCACATGAATAACTATGACTTTTCACTCGGCTTTTAAATCCCATACGAAGATTTTAGATGTTGAGAATTTGATTACCTGGAATTTGTTTACCTAAACCACTGAGTTGCATTTGTATCATCTAATTAATTATTACAATTAATTTTCCTGCAAAAGTAATCTAAAAGTCAAATTTAAAACAAAGAGATTTCTATTTCACACAATTTTAACATATGAAATACAGTGACCCCGATATAAAGGCTATGTTTTTTTTAAAAAAATTAGGTTTACACCCATTAGGTATCCTAATTTTTCAACAGAATCCCTGTGAAGCTTTTTTTTTTTTTAAAGATTTTTAAAGAAGAGAGGAAGGGAAAGGAAGAGAGAAAAATATGTCAATGAGAGAGAAACATCCACCAGCTACCTCCTGCACTAGGGATCGAGCCTGCAACCTGAGCCAATGCCCTGACCCGGAATCAAACCCCAGCAACCCTTTGGTGCAGGGAAGACATAGGACCAGCTGAGCCACACCCGCCATGGCTCCCTGGGAGGCCTTAAGCCGCCCTCAGACACCATGTCAGGGTCCCAGTACAGGAGCAACGAAGGCAGACCAAGAAGAAAGCATGGGGAAGGGGGAAAATGCCCACAAGAACATGTCTGCACACAGTAACCAGTTTTACAAGACCCTCTGCAAGTAGAGGGACCTGCTTGCTGACATTTAGCTCCCTGGGTTTGGGGGCATTAACTACAGCTGTGACCTGTTTGCACAGGGAGGTGGAGAAATCTGTTCCCCCCTCCCCATGGTTAAAAAAAAACCCAAAACCCACTAACCATTCTAACTAGCTTAAATACCAAAGACAGCAGAGGTGTTTTTGTTCTGCCTGGTTTCAATGTTTTGTTAAAAATAAATAAATCTTGCCCGCCCAGCATGGCTCAGTGGTTGAGGGTTGATCTGTGAACCAGGAGGTCACAGTTGAATTCCCAGTCGGGGCACATGCCCGGATTGTAGGCTCAATCCCTTGTAGGGGCCATGCAGGAGGCAGCCGACTCATGATTCTCTCTCAGCATTGATGTTTTTCTCTCTCTTCCTTTCTATCTGAAATAAAATAAGAACATTTAAAAAAATAAATATTTACATTCTTCTTCTTTTTCTTTAATGTATTTTTTCTTGGTTCCAGGGAGGAAGGAAGAGGGAGAGAGAGATAGAAACATCAATGATGAGAGCGAATCATTGATTGGCTGCCTCCTGCATGCCCCCCACTGGGGAACAAGCCAAAAACCGGGGCATGTGCCCTTGACTGGAATCGAACCCAGGACCCTTCAGTCCACAGGCAGATGCTCTATCCACTGAGCCAAAGCAGCTAAGGCTTTACATCCTTCTTAGAACTAAATTTTAATCCTGCTAGTCCTTCTTAGAATTAGATTTTAAGCCTGCTATACCATAGCTTTTTTTTTGTTGTTGTTGTTTTTGCTTGTTAGATTCTTCTGAGCCCATTTATTTGGACCGTGTCACCCATTTATTTTTCTTTCTACATCAAGGATTCCAGAGAGTTTGTTCACATGCCCAGCCAGCTGGCGGGCAATGTATGCTTTCAGTTAGGATCATTCCAGACAGACCTAGAGATTCACAGCAAATCTCACCTCTCACTGCGCATTAAAGGAAGAATTTGCAAAGTCCGTGAGTGGAAAAAAACAAACCCAAACCCTTCACTCTGCAGTTGGGAGCCAGTGGTCTGAGTCCCTCCAAGCAAGAGCCTGCTGGTCTTCCCAGACCTCGGGGTACCCAGGGCCCTGTGTTTGCCCGCGCTCAGGGCCCCTGAACGGACCGCAGTGCCACGAGCAGGCCCTGCCCGCTCACTGCCACGTTCACATGTAAGAATCCAATGTCGTCCCCTATGGAATGCTCCATTCCCTTTCATTTTCCTTTGGGTCCGGTAAAGATCCCAATTTCTTCCTTGTTGTCTCACAATCTGCCCTGGGTGGCCCTCAGGGTCCCCTTCCCAGGCTGGCCTTTATTTTCCTCCCGTCCTCTCTCTCTCTAAAGCCTTCTTTCACCCTTCCCAGGCCCCTCCTCCAGCCTCCTCATCCCTCCCGCTTCCTTTGAGAAAGGTCTCTTCCCGTCTCCATGACAACAGCGGCACCTGTGTCTTGCTCGTCCATCCCAATCACCTGCAGCTGCCCCTGGCAGATTCCCCGCTCCTAAGAGAGCTGGCGCCAGCAGAGATGGCACCCTCTCTCGGATGTGAGTGATTAGCACAGGCATGGCTTCTTGGAGAGCCGCAGCCAGGCCCTGCTCCTGCCCCCTCCCCTGCCCACTGCAGGGACTGCATTTGCAGGAAGCCAGGGCACCGTGGGTGGGGGGGGGGGGGAGAGCGCACAGCCTCCACTGCAGAATTCCGCAGTCAGAGAGCACGCATCGCTCCTGCGTGCTGAGTGATTCCCTTGCAAAATGAATTGAAAATCCCCTTTGGATTCCTCCAAACTCAGGTGCAACGCACGCTGACCCATTTCCCTGTGATTACGGGGTGGGGGCTGCCTTTGCATCTCCTCCAGCCTTCCCTGACCCTCAGTGTACAGGGACAGGAACAGGCGGGGTCTACACCAGGCTTCCTGTGTGTGTGTGTGTTGGGGCGGGGGAGGGAGGAGCACTGCGGTGACTCTGTGATTGAAGTACAACGTGGCACTTGCGGAGCTGAAGGCTTGTACCGCATGGGAGGGAAGGAATATGGGAGAGGTGACTTTCCCAAACAGGGTCAGGGGGTCCCCAGAGAAGGGAGCACGTCACCAGAGCCCGAAGGAAGACCAGCCATTGTGAGGACAGGGCGACAAAAGCAATTAGCATCCTCCACCGCCCCGAGGAGGAGCCAGCGATGACCCAGGGGTGGAGCAGAATGCTCAGGGTGACCCTGGGGGAGGAACTGGGGTGCTTGTCAGGGCGGGAGTGTAGCGGGAGCTCAAGAAACACTGGGGCCCACCCTGACCTTTGGAATCAGAGACCCATGAGGGGGCAGGGGGCTGGTGACCTGCATTTTAATAAGTCCAACAGGGGATCCTGGTGCGTGCTGGGGTCTGAGCACCTCGCTGCCATTGGGGAGTCATTACAAGGCTGAGAATTGGCCTCACTTGGGATGGACGATTTAGCTGAAAAGCAATGACTCTGCATTCCCCGATTTTTCAGGTCACCGGTAACCCAATTTCCCGGTCGCTCTCTGCAGAACAATAGGGAACGGATGCAAATAGACCGGAGCCCTACACAGCCCTGCAAGTCACCCAGCAGCGAGGGGGCACCTGGGGCTTGGCTGCAGAGGGGACAGACACCCAGCTGGATGGAGCAGAGCTGTGGCTCCACCAAGGACTCACAGCACAGCCTCACTAGGTGACTGGACCGCTGCTTTGGAGGGAGTGATGTCAGAGAGAGGAGAAATCTCAGGTCATTGCCTCCCAGCGTGTTTTCATTTCTATCTCTTCTTAGAGTCACAGTACACTACGTACAACATTCACATCCTGGTCTTATACAGGTAAGTATGGCCTTGTGCCCCCCACCCCCTTCCCCAACATAGCTGTCCATCGAGGGCTAGGAGAGGGTGAGGGAGGTGTGGAATAAAGGGTGGGCACATGATCCGACAATGAGATGTGCTCAGAACAACGAAGATACTGCATTCAGGTTTGAGAAATGAGGACGAGTGACGGGAGGCTTGAAGCGCACACCGTCTCCAGAGGCCAGGAACTTTGACTTGCCGCCAACAGTCATCAAAATCTAGTCAGACCTGGCCGCGGAGGAGGAGGTGGCAGACAAGGGTGCGTGGGGGCTGGGGACACAAATGTCGAGTGTTAGAAACAGGTCCTTGGAATGTTCTGCAAAATGGGACTCTGTTCCATTTCTAAACTGTAGGGTGGCTCCCATGTCACTCACTCACTCATTCATTCATTCACCCATCCACCAACAAACATTTGTTGAGTAGCTCCTCTTGCTGGATCCCTCCTTTTTGTGAATGTTGCTACCCTTTGCATATCACACTGTCTGGTAGCCACATAGTGCATTTCTCTCCAGCCATAAGGACTTACCCAGTGCCTGGCATCTGCCAGTGACCACACAGAGGAACTCAGGGCATCTATGCCAACCAGGGAGCATTAGAAAGTGGGGGACGCACCTGATCTGACACGTACCTAAGTGCAGGTGGAACCAGAGTCTGTACAGACCCCTGGGGGTGACACCATAAGTCCCCCAAATCACACTTTCCTTCTAGAGATTCTCACTTGTGTCACTCCTGAAAGTCAGTTTGAATATGCCTCCCGAATTCTTCAGTTATTTACATAAAGCAGGACTTATTTTTGAGTTTAAATTATGACCGGCAGGGAAAACAAGGCCGATGATATACTTTCAAAAGGTAGCATTGCTCTTTCCGATGTTTCTGTGATTACTGAAAGCACAAAAGAACTTTTATGTGGTCTCAACTTAAAAGTACAAAAGGATGTCCTAATGGAGGAATCCATCCCAGGCATTGAAAAAAGGTAAAGTCAATTTTCAAAGTTTCTAATACCAAGAGGAGTTTGGCCTTTAAATAAAGGACAGAAGGGTTCTTTGATGCAGAGGGGGTTGATGACTTCTTAGTGCATTAGGGCAAGTGTATTTCTATTAGTGACCTGGACCTGAGAGCAGACACCGTGTCTTTCTATTCTATTCAATGTTAGCATCAGACAGATGGTGATTCTGGAAAACAGGGCAGGCACATGAAAAAAATGAGACTGGACCACCAACTGACACCACCCACAAGAATAAACCCCAAATGGATAAAGGACTTAAATGTAAGCCACAAAACTATAAATATCCTAGAAGAAAACATAAGCAGGAAAACCTCGGACATCTCCGGTAGCAATATTTTTGCTGATATAACTCCTAGGGCAAGGGAAACACAGGAAAAATAAACAATTGGGACTACATCCAACTGAAAAGCTTCTTCACAGCAAAGCAACCATCAATAAAATGAAAAGGGAACCCACTGTATGGGCGAACATATATGCCGATACATCGGATAAGAGGTTAATTTCCAAACTATATAAAGAACTCATACAACTCAACGTCAGAAAGACAAAAATCCAATTTAAAAAATGAGGAAAGGACCGGAAGAGGACCTACAGTGGCCAAGAGACATATGAATGCATGATCGCCATCACTGATCATCAGAAAGATGCAAATTAGAACCACAGTGAAGTATTACCTCACACCTGTCGGAAGCGCTGCTATCAGTAAGTCAACAAATAATAAGTGCTGGAGGATGAGGAGAGAGGGAAGGCTCAGGCACTGCTGGTGGGAATGCAGATGGTGCAGACTCTGTGGGTATGGAGTTTCCTCAAAAAGTTAGGTATGGGACTACCTTTTGACTCAGCGATCTCCGGTGAATATATTCTAAGAATCCTGAAACATCCATCAGAAGGAATATATGTACTCTTCTGTTCGCAGAGCATTATTTACAGTATCTAAGATCTGAAAACAGCCCGAGTGCCCATCAGCAGAGGAGTGGATAGAAAAGCACTGGTACATTTGCACAATGGAATACTACACAGCTGTAAAAAAGAATGAACTCTTACCTTTTAATGAGACAGCATGGAGGGAACTGGAGAGCATTATGCTAAGTGAAGTAAGCCAGTCAGAGAAAGACAAGGACCATATGATCTCACTTACATGTGGAATCTAATGAGCAAAGTAAACTGAAAGAGCAACACTGAACTAGAGACATGAGTACATGGAACAGCCTGGCAGTGTCAGGGGGATGGGGTGGGGAGAACTGGATAAAGAAGGTGGGAGGATTAGCAAAGAACATGCATGCATAGACATGGACACAGACAACAGCTTGGGAAAGGCCAGGGAGGGCAGGGCAGAGGTTCGGGGGAGGTGGGCAAAGGCGAGGGAGGGTGGGGAATGGGGGACATCTGTAATAGTGTTAACAATAAAAAAATAAAAAATAAAAACACAGAATGTGGAAATAGATGCAGAAAAGTCTCACAGGGAGTCGGTTCATGCTGCCCTGGCCAGAGGACCCCCTGCCCCAGCCCCTGAAGCACTCTGTCCAGCATTTTATTTTTTAATATATTGTTATTGATGTCAGAGAGAAAGGGAGAGGGAGGGAGAGATGGAAACATCAATGGTGAGAGAGAATTGCTGATGGCTGCCTCCTGCACATCCTCTACTGGGGATCGAGCTCACAACCCAAACGTGAGTCCTGACTGGGAATTGTTGCTATAATCTCCTGGTTCATAGGTTGATGCTCAACCACTGAGCCTCTATGTCCAGGCTCTAGCATTTTATTTTATTTTATTTTATTTTATTTTATTTATTCTTTATGTGTTTTTTTTTTCCTGTCCAGCATTTTAAATGATGACGGTAACATCAGCCTGTTTACCTTGCTTTGGGAGAGATGTCTGCAACATAGCAGGTGTCATTTGATGTCTATGGACTTCTTGTTTAGACATAGGTTTTCTTTTCTTTTCTTTTTCATTCTAATTCTGCATCCAAGTACTAACTTATCTATCTCATTTGATTTCTCTAATGAAATGAGAAAAGTCACCAGCAAGTTGGCGCCATGACAGCAAAGAAATTAAGCACATTAAATAGTGTGCACTCATCCGCTCCCTCCATGGATTCTATTCCATTTATGGATAGCCACGTGCTGCTTAACAACAGGACGTGTTCTGAAAAATGTGTCCTTAAGTGGTCTTGTTGTTGCATGAACATCACAGAATCCACTTACACAAACCCAATGAGATAGCCCACTGTGCACCTGGGCCGTGCGGTTTACCACCTTCATACGTGTGGTTCGTCATGGACAGAGACATCCTTGTGCCATATTCACTCTAATGTTATCTTCAGATTTGTTCTCTGTGAAAAGTAGAGTTGGTATTTTATGAAAACCAATAAAACTATACCGCAGGCAGTCTTTTGAATGTTTTTTCTTGAAATTACTACTTCTTCATCTGTTACTAGATTATTTGAAATAAAAATGTTATTCATCAGGAAAATGTCATAATATTTGCATTGACTGGGACATCTTTGCTATCAGAAAGGGACCTGCTGTCCAGAGCCATCAGAGGGTTGGGCACCTAGAGTGGACATCAAATCTGGGCTGTTATTCAAGGACCGACCTCCACACTCTACCTGCTCTCATGTCCTCTGCTCCCATGGCTCTCCAGCCCGTGCTATGAGCGGAGCAGGAAGAGAACGTGCCACTGAGATGCGTTGTTATCTATGTATCTGTGACATAAGGGAAAGGGCACTCAGACTGACACTGCTGGAAAGGGTTCAAGTCTCAGCAATGACAAAGCAACTCGCTCAAGGTCAGTTTTATTGATGTAGAGACCAGAAGGTATCTAATTTTCTTGAAGTCCAATTCTAAGTCACCTTCATGCTACGTCACTATTCTTATATATACAATTTACTTGCTGAAGATGCATTTAATTTATGCTAATCCTACTTTATGCATAATGTAATGGCATACTGTCCAGTTACATTTGTATGTATACTCCTAATTTTTCACTATAAATATAACATGGTCACACACATCTATGATGCTAAGTATTCATTGCTAAAATTACTGATAGTGCACTTACTAGACAAGTAAGTGATTTTTAGTATTATCCTGACCATAAGCAATTTTTATCCTAATAGCCTAACTTTAGAACTTAATCCACTTATAAACTCTGATGTTGATGTACTAAATCAAGAAAGACCTAGGGCTGCTCATCAATAGAAGTCCAGAGCGTGCCCAGCCAGCGTGGCTCTGTGGTTGAGCACTGGCCTACGAATCAGGAGGTCATGGTTCCATTCCTGGTCAGGGCACATCCCCAGGTTGTGGGCTCCATCTCCAGTGTGGGGGTGTGCAGGAGGCAGCTCATCAATGATTCCCTGTCATCATTGATGCTTCTCCCTCTCTCCCCCTCTCCCTTCCTCTCTGAAACCAATATTAAATATATATTTTTAAGAAGTCCAGAGTGCTCTTTGAGTTGTAGCCTCAGTTTCTACCCATTAATCTTACTTGCACTTTGATGCCCAACCACTGAGCCACACCGGCACGGCTCTTACTTGCATTTCTGATAAAAAATTCTCCAAGAAAAAGAAAACAAGGCCATCCTTGCTACCCAGCGCCTTGTAACCTGCTGGTGTATAACCTAACCATCTAAGAGGATGGTGGAAGTGCCCGTCCTCTGATGTCCTACACGGTGCCGGGTTTGCCCAGGCTCCATGCAAAGCTTTCAGAAGAAACCATCTGACAGGATTGCCAACTCGGGAATGTACATGGCCTTCGTCCTAGTCTCCGGTCCAAGTTCAATTTATGTCCTTTCAGGGTCCATTAGCTGGAGAGGCACAGCTTTCTACCGGGACTGAATGGAGACATGTTTCCTATGCTGAGCCCCAGCCAAGGTCTCCCCCAGCACGTCCGGGTGTCAGACCTGGATCCCACACTCTTGGCAGCGGAACAGCTTTTGTGCAAGTGGCAGCATCTTCTCACTGCACTCGGAGGCAGGGAACCACGAGGACTGCCCGCTGGGGGTGGGAGGCCGGCCAGGAGCCTCACACGGGCCGCTGTTGGCTCTGCTCTGGGAAGGTAGCTGGGGTTCTTGGAGAAGACCAATCACAGGGCTACACCTAGAGGGATAATTCGATGGACAGATGGAGAGGGATGCAGACTCCCTCCCAGACGATGCTAATAAGCAATGAATGGCTGTGGGAATGGTCTCTGTATGGTTCATATGCCCACAGAAAGTAAGATGCGTATGTAGTCAGGCAAGGCTTTCTAAGGAGTCTGGAGGTTTCCAAAGGAAGAACCGTCCTCCTTGATATAAATTATTTAACACAAATGTGAACACTGGGAGTGATTCCCGTATTTCTTTAATAAAATTCACTGCTTCTACTGAGGATATAGTGAACAAACAAATATTCCCTCTACCTTCACAATGCTTATAGTCTAGTCATCCATAATTAGCCAAGAGAGAAGGATCGTACTCTACATGGATGATCCAAAGATTTTGAAATTTTAGTTTTTTATATTCTCTTGTTACAGGGGAAAGACTTATTAAAGTACAGAGGGCTGACAGTCTTTTAAATACTTATAAGGCATGTAGGCCATCAGGCTTTTTGATTAAGATGCTATAAATCCAACCCTAGCACCAACTTATTTGTTTCAAAGCCTAAGGATTAAAGTGAGAGTGAAACATTTAAGCAAAATTAATCCCACTAATATAGAAACATAGGGTGCTGACTTACTCAAGTTACTCTATTTATAATTTGGTAAGAAAATGACAGTAAGTAAAAATGTCCATTCCCCCATGTTCTCTAACTCAAATGGGGTCGGTGGCGGGGGCGGGAGGGGGGATTTATAACACGAGGGTGGGAGGAACCAGAAAAGACACTGGTGTATTTGTTGAACCTTATTGTGCGTGAGCCACCACCTTGGCCTGCACAGACACCCATGTATGAGTTGCTTAGAAGCCCACAGGCAGTAGGGCAGCTGGGGTGGGGCCCTCACTGTGATCTTAGGTAAGTCCTTCCAGCTTCAGGAACCCCTTCCATGCAAAACGGGGTCCTCCCAGTGCTTAGACCTTATGACAGAATCATGCAAGAGATGGGTGCGGCACTGGCAGAGAGTGGGTGCTCAGGGAGACGCCTTGCCCAGGACTCCCAGGATGCACCCGGGCGAGCAGGTGCTCCTTTCCTAACACGCGTGCCATTTCCTGGAGGCAGAGGGGTTTCGGGGCGGGAGTCGAGTGGAGCCCGCAGCTCATTAAATCATTACGATGAAGGTCACTGGCTTTACAAGGCAGGCCTAGCCCTTTCCCACTGTACGAGCTCATCGTGGCAGCATATAATAGATGGTAATGAAGCCCCAATTAGTTAGAATTATTGGGGATTGTGGAGATACGGTGTTCTCATTAAGAGTGCTCTTCAGATTGCTGATATTTAATTACGTCCCCAAATACTCAATATTCATACTTTATGGAAGCCATGTACGTGTCTCTTCTGTAACACGGCTTCTCCTAAATAAAATCTCGGCCAGAGGGTAGGACACCGAGGCTCAAGAAGGTGGTAAAGCTGTCAGGATTTTTATCCCGAGTCCTCCGCCTCCCCATGGTTTTCAGCGCTGCAGTACTTAAGCAATTGAGAATCTCATTTATTTGGACAGCCCACGGCTCTAAAAATATTCCTCATTCAAAACAAAATGTTTACATCAATAGGAAAAATATCTGTGCCTCACGTCTCTCTGGAGAAATGTTTTGCAATCAACAATGAATGAGACGCTCCGGGCCTCTGAGGAGCCCAGAGAACAGCAGAGAGATGCGACGGAATGGATGCAGGGACCGAGTGAAGGGAGCAGCCGTGAGCCATGTCCAAGAACAACGGGTGACGCAGAGGGTCAAACGGCTACGTCCACCTTGGAGATCCCCACGTGGCCACCGAGAGAGGCACGCCGGACCGGAGGGCTGAGTACGGGTGACTGGACAGGCGAGGGGAGAAGGAATGAAGAGTGTGCGATGGCAGAGGAGAGGGAGAGAGACAGACAGCTGGGGGGACCTGCATGGCCCCCCATAACTGGGGGAAGGACCGAGCGACAACCTGAAACAGGCACTGTATTCTGACACTGACCGGCCTAGAGCGTCTTTTGGGTTTTGGTCTCTGTTCCGTAGGCCCTGAGCCCCCTGTGCCAGACTTGATAATGCCAACATTAGCCACTTTTCTTGGACAAAAGAAATAACAAATAAAAAGGGAAAGTTGTTCATTTTGTTCACCAGCAGGCGTACGTTACAGAAGGGCTGCTGGTAGAGTGGTTAAATTGAACATCTGTCCCCCTGAGTCACAGAAAGCCACGCCCTGGCCGTTAAGAGGCTTAGCAACTACAGGAGCCGTTTTTGCACCCAAACCCCAGAGCTCTTCTCCCCTCTCTGGCGCATCCCTCCTTGGAGCACAGAATTTACTCCCATCAGGTGCCTGTGACTCTCAGTGAAGAGTTCCCACCACAGACGTCTTACATATCGTCCCGGTGTTCGCATCCCAGCTGCCTGCGGTGGCTCCCTCCTGGGCTAACCTAACGGCTCCTTTCCTTCCGCTGTCCTTCTGCCTCCTCCTTTCCTGCCACCTCCTGGCACTCACTGTAAACCTGGAACTTTGCCCACGCAGGAAAGGCCTACTGTACGCACCATGCCACATCCCACTTTGCATCTGCTTTAGAGGATGGACGAGCACAATTTGGTTGAGTGGGACACTTTCCTTACATAATCGGGCCATCGAACGGGCAGCCCTTACCTCATCCCCTCATCCCGTGTGACATCAGCCACAGGCCCGTCTGCGTGTGGACAGGCCGGTCAACAACCCCCACTATGGAGACAGATCCCTGTTCGTGAACAGCATCCTACAACCGGCTCACGATCTCATGGAAACAAGGCTTCCTCTGAACAGCCCACAGCATGTTCATCCTTTCGGCGTTCAGAGGAAACTTAACTGCAATTACTGATTTGACTGCATTTGATGGAGATGAAAGAAGGCGAAGCCTTTTCCAGCCAGAAGAGTTCCCAGGCTTGGTTACAGGGGCTCTGTGGACAGACACCTCTCTCAAGCGGGACCCCGAAAGCTTTAGGGGCCACAGCAATCGCTGGCCTCTTTCAGGGGCGCACACACGCCAGGGAACGAGGAGGGCGAGTGGGTGAGACTGCCCGGCCTTTCATCCAGCCAGAGTGAGCCAGCGTTCCGTTTGTAGAGTGGCCGGGACGCGGGAGGGGTCAGGGCTTGCTGAGTGCCTTTCAAGACACGTGTGTGATGCTCACAGCTGGCGGATGTGCTCACAAAGACGAATTGACCCCCTTCCCCACCGCGGCCGCACTGTCTGAGCAGCTGAACCACCGTGGCCCGCTGCCCGCTGGCATCGCGACTCACTGACACAAAGGGGCCTGCCGCAGGGGCTCGTGTGAACAGCAAAGGGGTACCCACCCCTGCGATGAAAATCCCCTTTTAGACCGACGTTGGGCACTGAGTGACAGAGCTCATGTTCCAAAGGGAAAACAAGGACGGCCTTGGTTTTGATGGTTCCAGGAGGGGTGCGCCAGAAAGACCTCACTGGGCCCCCTCCCCTTCTCTGAGTGAGAAGACAGAAAAAAAGGGGGAGGCAAGAGGCAAGGAGAAAACCCATGCCATAAGAGAAACCCGGAATGGGATTCGTGAGCGTCACTTCACAGACGTTTTGACCCAACAACGGTACCCCAGATACAGTGGAGTTTGGCCCAAGGTGGTTGTCTCCGAGAGCACATGGAGTGACTAGTTCCCAAAGCAGTTTCACCCACCGGATAAGTGACACCAGGTGAGGTCCCTGGGGACTGGTGCCGAATGCGCTAGACTGTGCCGAGCTGGCACCGGAATAAGACTCTACTGTTTGCTTTATTGGGAGCTTTGCTATGGAACCCTGGGCAAGACAAAGCAGTGGTTTGTCTGCATGTGACTCAAGCTTCCTTCCTCTTCCAGCGATGGCCAACACCCCCTGCTGGCCAGCAGCATCTGCACCTGCCAGCTGCACATAACGGACCGCTGTGTGGGATGCAGCCTGCTGGAGGGTGCAGTCGCTAGGTGTGCTCAAGGACACAGCTAGCAGGTGGCACTGGGAGGACTTCTCTCCTTCCTGCCAGCTCAGTGGGCTCACCACACACCGTGATTGCCACTTAGGAAAAGCAATTAGAAACGGTCTCCCCTAGGGGGCAATCAGAGGTGCATTCAGGCAGTCTTTCCACAATTTGTCTGGAGACCAGCACTTAGGACTCAATCAGGATTCAAAGAATAAAAGTAAGACACAGCCATGCCACTCTCTGTGGATGTGGAATTTGCTGTAAAAGTATTAGAAATGTGGTCACAGATCCTGGATTTTAAGAAAAGGGCTCTTAACCTAATTTCGCAGAACTGAATGTTAGTGTCTCAGCATCATAACAGGTAACATGAGTGAGGTCCTCGCCTCCATGGAAACCGTGCCGGGAAAGCAAGCATCTGCGTGGTTTACCTTCCAGGTGACCCTGATGCTCTGAGACGAGATGGGCTCCAGGTGGACTTCCTGAGGTGGACCATCAGGAGCTGAAAGACCAAAACCCACAGATCGTTAGAGGCAGGTTTCACGTGGACTGACACCTACACAGCAGGGCATGGCCCAAAGACAGGTCGCTCAGCACCAAGACACGTGTTGGCTGGCGGGGGGTGGGGGGTGGGGTGGGGTGGGTGCCAATCTGGCAGAGTCACTGTGCACTGAGTTCCCTGGAGCTCTCCTGCTCCCGGGAAAAGTGACTCTCCAGGGTTGCCCTCACCTTCTTTTTCTCCAGGGCCTTGACAACTTGATTAGTAAACTCAAGTGTGAGCAAGTCAATGGGTAACACAAGACATTTATAAACTTCGCCTGTGGAGCATTTGAGTAAAGGCCCTTCTCTGTCCCTTGGAAGTCTGTTAGTGACATGGCTTTGGGGTCAACCAGCTACTAAGAGCTACTGAGGCAAAGAAGAGAGAGAGAGAGAGAGAGAGAGAGAGAGAGAGAGAGAGAGAGAGAGAGAGAGAGAGAGAACCCTTCTGCCTGGGTCTCCGTGTTTGCTTTAGTTCTTCATACTTTCCAATTAAAAATTCTTGTTAACTAGGGGCCATGGCCACAGATGGCAGCAGCAAAGTAAAAAAGGAAAAGTGTGCAACTCACACCAACCTATTTCTAATGGTTGTTGGGTTCCAATTACATCCAGTTACAGTCAATTAGCACGTATTGGAAATGTCCTGTGTGCTAAGTACATCGTGTAGAACTAAGGGATGTAGAGTATGCTTGTCCCCGAGTTTGTGATCTAACCAGGACAGACGAGATGACAGGGTTATAGTCAAGTGTCATCTGAGAAGCAGAAGCAAACAGTGGCCCAGGAGTCAGCAGGGAGAGACCACTATGAATGGACAGGTGTTGTTGGGTTGATGACTGTAGTCACAGCTGCACAAAGTCCATTTCTGTGAACATGGTGCCCTTGGCAGGAGGGTGAGGAGCACAGGGGGCTAAGAAAGCAGAAGTAATGAATGTAAGATTCTTGTGAAGAATTTGAAAGTGAAAGGAAGGGTAGAGATGGAGGTCATATTGGAGGCTGGCGAGGTCAAAGGAAGTGTTTCCTTTTTTGTTTTCAGAGAAAGGAGATTTGAGCAATGACAGGATGCACAGATACTTCTCTTCTTACCAGGGGGTTATGTCCTAGTCAACCCACTGACAGTTGAAAACATTGTAAATGAAAATGAATTGAATACCACACCATAGTCTATGGTTATTCACCCTTGTGATCACATGGCTGTGGCTCCCTGCACCTGCCCAGCCTCACCAAAGTATCATCCAGCATATTGCTAGCCCAGGAAGAGGTCAACACTCACTTGGAAGTATGGTTTCTACTGAATGCATATCACTTTGGCACCATCATAAAGTCAAAATATCAAAAGTCGTCTCAGCCAGTGTGCTCAATGGCTGGGCATCAACCCATGAACCAGGAGATCATGGTTGGATTCCTAGTCAGGTCACATGCCTGGGTTGCAGGCTCAGTCCCCAATGTGGGGTGCACAGGAGGCAGCTGATCAATGATTCTCTCTCATCATTGATGTGTCTATCTTTCTCTCCCTCTCTCTTCCTCTCTTTGAAATCAACAAAAACATATTTTAAAAAAATCATAAATGGAACCATCATAAATCTGAGACTGTCTGTAGTTGCTAAGTTGATGAGCATTTCAATCTTTCTCCCTGAGTTCAAATTTGGACATTACCACTTGGCAGATGTGGGTATTTTTGTTTGTCGGTTGGTTTTGCTTTGCTTTTGCAGGCAGGTTACATAACTTCACTGTGCCTCAGTCCCCTTCTCTCTATAATGGGACAATAACATTTATATCGTAATGTTATGTAAACAACCTAAGACACATGTTGGAGCTATGGCCAATATAATTAGGAAGATACTTTTTTGGCACTGCATGTTCCATTCTAAGTTTCTAAAATATTGTAATGAAAATTTTATATTAAAAATTAAGTCTGCTTTCAGAATTTTAGCCTTTCCTTACAGCACCTGAGCTGTAATTTTTTCATGGGCCCTCATCTCATTGCAAAGAAACAATTTCTGTAAAATTATAATCTAAGGCAGATTGAATTTCTAACACTGAAAGTGTTGAAGATCAGCAATTAGGTATCCATTTTTTTAACTAAATTGAAAAGTTGTATTGACCTTGACATTTAAGAATTTATGTACATGTTTTTTGAAGGGAAACTCTAATATACATACATACATATATATGTGTATATATGCCTATCTCTGGTTTCCTGATTGGGGAATTAAGCTATTGAGGTTTTGCTATGTGCGAGGTCCTAAACTAAGCAAGGGCTGACATGAAAACATGGATAAAAAAATGGACTGAGGGACAACTGCCAATGCCACAACCATTTGCTGCTCTCTGCTAGAGTGGTGTGGTCCAAGGGGTTGCTCTTTGTTTGGTAAAGGAGACCAAGACTGTTCAGTAAAAATCAAAATAAAGCCAAGAAGAATTGACACCTGGAAGAGCAAAGGATAACTTCATTTAAATAATGATTTATCAAATAAATTGCTAAGTTATTTACACTAGTATTCATGGAGCTCCTATTATACGGTTCTAAGTGTATGGGACAGAGCAGTGAACAAAACAAGCAACTATTCCTACCCTTGTGAAAGGGTGGAAATAGATCATAAACCAAGTAAATCAATACACTGTATGGTGTGTTTGATGGTAATAGATGCTATTTTTAAAAAGCAAAGTATTACCAGAGGGACGGGATCAAGGGCTGTGGGTTGAACTTTGAATGAAGAAGAGGGTCAGGGTAGAATTCATTGAAAGGATGTTATTTGAGCAAAGACTTGAAGGACGTATAGAAGGAGGGGGAAGAATACTCCAAATATTCCAGAATATTCCATAATATACCAGAACATTCCAGGAGAGCTGGCAAGAGTACACTCAGCATGAATGAGGAACATGGAGGAGGCCAGTGATTGAATTTCCAATGGAAGATGGAAAAGGACAATGGAAGCATACTGCTGAAGGCTGGGCTCATGGTGCCCCTGGTTCTCAGTGGGTGGACCCTGGACATCAGATTCTCTCCTTGAAGAGCACAGTGATGCCGCCCTGGGCTAATGTGCACCAATACTTGTATGTCTGTTGTAACACCTCTTACTCTTTAAGTAAGGCATCCTACTCCTTAATCCCCATCATGTCCTCTCAGTACCCAGGCAACTCTTCCTCTGTACAAGGCTGCTGCTCTGAAATGTGATGAAAATGGTGCCAAGGCCTTCACTTAACGCCGGATCCAATGCCAACCCAACGGCTCCACGCGGTGACCCTTCCATAATCCCAGAGACCTTCCATTCTCTGAGGCATTTGAAAATTCAGTAGTTTTTTAAGGCTCTCCCGCCTAATTGAACACCCATGTTCTAAGGACAGACTCATAATGAAAACGATGAAGGGGTGAGCCACCCCAAACTCAGTCCTGGCACTGAGTGGCAGGTGGCCAGGGCACAGCTGCTAATGGGCGAGCCGGCCTGGGTGAGGGTCAGCTGTGGATGTGACAGGCTGATCTGCGCCAAAGAAACAGGGCAGCGTCCGCGCGCTTCTGCTCCATTAGGCGCTGACCTCATTAACACTGGACAGAGTCTCCACTTTCGGTTCAGCTTCTCCCTTTCGGGGTGCTCCGGGCTGCGGAGGGGAGTCGGGAGGAGTATGCTGGACAGTGTGACCTCTGCCTCCTGGCTGTGCCCCGAGGTCCAGTGCAGTAGAACACTCATCCTGCATTTGTGTACTTTCCTGTGAAAACACTCGGTGTTGCGGTGTTGCAGCGTGAAACAGGCTATTTCCAGCGGGAGGCAGGAATGCCAGGGACATGGGGCTGATTCTCTCTGCACTGGGCAATGGATGCTACAGCAGGGACTTGGGATCCACTTGGCAAGGCGACATTAGGGATCTGCTTGCCTTTTTGGTGCGGGGAAGGCCGTGAGTATTTAGGCTTTGCAAGCCCCATGTTGTCTCATATGGCTCTTCGTCCTCTTCTTTTTAAAATGCAAAAGCTGCCCTAGCTGGTTTGGCTCAGTGGACAGAGCATCGGCCTGCAGACTGAAGGGTCCTGGGTTTGATTCCAGTCAAGCTACATGCCTAGGTTGTGGGATCGATCCCTAGTGGTGGGCATGCAGGAGGCAGCCGATCAATGATTCTCTTTCGTTACTGATGTTTCTCTCTTTCTCTCTCTCTCTGAAATCAATACAAATAAAAATATAAGATGCAAAAGTAATTCTTAGCTCTAGAATTGTAAGTAGACTCTGGCGCATGGGCTCTAGTCTGAGACCCCTTAAATGAAAGAAGGGTGGGGCTGATGGTTAATTGGGGTGCAGGGCTGGCCTAAGGGGGAATCACTCTATCCTCAACTGCAGCTGATTCTCACCAAACAGGCAATCTAGAAAGTTCAAAGTTTAAATTTTGACCCGAAGTCTCAAATTTTAAAAACTGGCACCTCGTAGTAAAGACCTACAAGCAATGGGCAGAAGCAACCCAAACACACCGCAGGACTGCTGCCATGCAAGCTTGAGGGTACAGGGACCCTAGGACACGATCCCCGGTCAGGGCAGGTGGTGGCTCAGTTATAGGCCCGGATGCTTCTCGTGGCCCTGGAGGGAGCTCCAGTGAGCAGGCCTTCTTCTTTCTCCCACCTTCCTCATCTCCCCCTTCAGCCTTACCCTTCACCTTTCTCTACTTTTCTTTCTTTAAGAGGCCCTTCAACATTTCAGTCCTTCACCATATACTTTTTTCAACACACACACACACTGCTCATTACTACTCTTCTTCTAAGACCACTCTGTGAGGCATGTTTGTGACTATTCCTCCTACATCTACTGAGCAGTCTCCCTGCTGGATAGCACAGAGCACCATGAGAAACGACCACATAGCTCAGAGGCCATTGCCATGGAGATTCCCCCTCGGAAGAGTACCGGCAGGAAGACACCAACTCCTAGGGCCTTCCAGATGGGGACAGAGCATGCATGCAGAGGGGGAAGGGAAGGGCAGGCTGCCGCTGACTACCATGGGAGTCCGGCGTAGCTGTGAACAGTAATATGGTAGGGTGGGGGAAGGCAGACCTACTCATTTCTCCAGCCAGGGAGGCAGTGAGAGTGTCAGGGGCTCCACTATATTGCCATAAAAATGAGTAGGTTTCCAGAAGCTTCCTCCCAATGATTTTCACTATTTGAGGGATGGCTACTATTTATTTTTAGGGAAAGGGAGCAGTTTGAATGAGGAATGGTCATCCCCACATCTTTGGGCTTCCCTGCTGGCCTCTGTGCAATTCTAGTGAAGGTGTGTATGGTCAGGGAGTGGGGTGGTTGTAGTAAGGGTATGTATGGTCAGGGAATAGAGTGGCTGTACTGAGGGTGTGTATGGTCAGGGAGTGGGATGGTTGTAGTGAGGGTGTGTATGGTCAGGGAATAGGGTGGTTGTAGTGAGGGTGTGTATGGTTAGGGAGTGGGGTAGTTGTAGTGATAGTGTGTATGGTCATGAATGGGGTGGTTGTAATGAGGGTGTGTATGGTCAGGGAGTGGGGTAGTTGTAGTGACAGTGTGTATGGTTAGGGAGTGAGGTGGTTGTAGTGTGGGTGTGCTTGGTCAGGGTTGTGGGATAGTTGCCCTCTATTCCACGTGAGTCACATGATGTAAAAGGCACCAAGACAAAGGCAGACTCTGCTTTGGAGCTTTGCAAAAGCCTGCCCCTCCCCTTGCATCCTCTCTCCGCTCACCTGCCGGGGAAGGAGCGAGGCTGGCAGAGGGCACCTGGTCAACCACAAGGCTGCTCCAGGAGCCGAGCAGGCGGCTCTGAGCCCCCCTGTCGCAGAGATCCAGGGAGCTGCCTGCAGCCCGCTGACCAGCAGCTGATCACCTGGCCTGCAGGCTCAGAGAGGAACGCTGCCATGGCAACTGCCAGCTGCAGCCCAGGTCACCAGGGAAACGAAATAAAAAGCAACAACAACAGCCTTCATAATGGCTGATGGCGATCCGGAAAGCCGCCCCCCATAGCACCACCAGCAACAGCCAGCTACCTTGAGAAGGCCCTGGAGCCGGGCAGTTAGAAAAGGGCGAGGAGGGAGGGGAGGGTGGAGCACTGCATTGTGTTGCATTTGGGGGGCAGCTCATTGTCCCTAAATATCCAGCATAATGAGATTCCAGGAAGTCAGTGGGTTGCTTACATAAATATTTAAATAAGGTTCCATTTTTGTAGGAACATGCAGACATTCCTTTCCCACTTATTTCTGAGAAATGGAAAGTACTTTAAAGCTTGGCATTTTGTCCATTTATCCAATGCCCATGGTGAGGTAGAAGGGAGGCATCATGATGACCATTTTGCAGGTAAGACATTGGCGGAGTACCAAGTATCAGAAACAGCTCATCCTCAGATACCAAAGCACAAAGCTACTCCCCTCCCCACTCCACTCCCAGCCTTAAAAACAATTTCCAAGAGCCATGATGGCCCAGGGTTGAGAAAAGAGTGTTGGTCGCTGTTCAGGAAGAACTGTTTATTTTAACCCATTTCCTTGAGGATCTATTGACTTCCCATATCAAGAGTTAAATTTCGCATTTGTTCTGATTCAGAAATCCTACTTCTTGCTATTTAAACCAGGAAAACAATCTTGAAAATAGCAGAAGACACATAACAAGGATGCTCATCACAGTGGTGTTCATAACAAGGAAAACCAGAACACGACTGGCATGCCTAACAATATGGAATTGGTAAAAAACATGGTGAAGTACCATTACAAATTGTAGAAAGGTACTGAAGAGATATGTAAGCGCCATGTCTATTTGCAATGCCATTAATGCGGGCAACCGAGAAGTAGGTGGTTGGAAGGAAGTCAAGGACAACCCTGAAAGATAATCCTCCTGTTGGACTCCTGATCATGTGGGAATGATCGCCTTAACCTTGGTGATGGAGAAGTTGGATCTGAGGCTAAGCTTCCAACTTCCCCACAGCAGTAGGTAGTGCCGGTTAGCTCTGATTGTTGGCAGGAGAAGAAAAGTTAGCTTTGGGGGGCTAGACTCTTTGCCCCCCAAGAGATAAGCCAGGCTTTGCTTCCTTACCTCTCCTTCCCCCAGAACACTCAAGGGCAGCTTGCTCCCACCTCTCTCCTTCTAGGTGTTAGGCTGTCAATTAACATTCATGGCCACCCCTAGCTGCTCAATTTTCAACCCCTGGTAGCCATGCGTGGGCCATGGTGTTGGAGGGTGTGTGTACACCTGTGTGGGCCTGTATGCCTGCGTGGGTGATGAAACAGTTACAGAATTTGCTTAGCAGGTGGTATCAACCTGTGTATAGATAGCTCTAGGTGGTAGGATCATGGAACCTGCTTTGCCTTCTTCAAAATGCTGTGTCTACCTTCGAAGTTTTCAAAATTGAATATGAAATACTTTGTAATAGGAAAAAAAACCTAAAAACATTTATCATAGAAACACTGACATTTCTGGCCAATGAAATAACTTGTATTACCATCTCCCCAGTGGCCCACACAGAGCACATCCTTGCCATTTCCTAGATAAGCCTTTCTCCCTCACCAGGAGAGCATAGGGACTTGGGCAAGATATACACTCATAGATTTCCTGTCCACCTGGATCCCATGTATCCAAACAAAGGAGGTGTAACAATGAAAAGTTTCTTTAACTAGATGGCTAGTGTCATCTGTCTTGCTTCTAAGTCTTGGGTAGGAGAATCTTGACCTAAACCCTATTTGAAGGGCAGTGCCTCCCAAGTAGGGGCAGAGCACTGCCTATGCTTGGGTGGGGCGTGGAGCTACGGAGAGCTCTCATCAAAGGTCTGATCCTGCATTAACCACCTGAGCCCCAGAGCCAGCTCCTGGGCCTCCAGCCAACCACACGCACCTGCCTCGTCTGCGGTGATGGACAGCTCGTTGCTGGGCTCACTCTTGCCAATCCGGTTCTTGGCGTACATGCGGATGCTGTAGGTGGAGGAAGGGTGGATATCAATGATGGTGGCCGAGTTCAGCTGAGGGGAAACATCTTTGGTTCTCTGAGCAGAATCCCAGGAGTCTTTTGGGTTTTGTTTTTCAAAAAAGAAGAGATAGAGACGTGAGTTTTTTTCCCTCTGCCTTGGAAAGTTCACAAGTAGGAATTAAAAACAAAATAAATAAAACAAGAAAGAAAGAAAAGTCACAACTCAAAGTGAAATTCTCAATGCATTGCTCCCAGTGTTCTGGTGGGAGGGCCATCAGAGAGGGGGGGGGCACCAGCATACACTCACTGTCTACATTGAGGGGACAAGGGTGTGGACACCTGAGCTCAGGGACCCCCAGGCAATACACCAGGTCTGTGAGTGGAGATCATGGAGGGGAGATGACGTGGTGGAAGATCATGTAATGGAATAGGCCACGTCTGTGGTCTCATTGGACAAGGTAACAAAAGGAATTAGGGTTTGAACTCCCCTCCACCAAAAAGAAAAGGTATTTGGAAGCCAGCACAATCTTCAGCCAAGGAGGTCCCTTCTCATCCCAATGAGGAGTGGTAAAAACAAAATACACATAAAAAATTAATCTCAGTCTCCAGTATAAATGCTGCTTACCAAATTAAGATTATTTCTTAATTCTAATTTGAAATCATTTACTCTCAGCTCCTTTATCGCAGAGATTATTTTTGAACCTCAGCTACTGTTAAAGTCAGCACATGCCTAGTTTGAAGGGTTATCATTGAAGAGGTAACAATATGTACCCGCTGATATTAGGGCTTCAACCCATCAGGAGAACGTCAGTAAATGGATCTTATTTAGGAAATAGTTTGGGCAGCTGCACACTGGAGGTGAGTGATCAAGAGATGATGTTGGTTGTAGAGAACAGAACCCCTAGAGATGAAGGACGGAGAGGATGCTCACACACTCCTGCACCCCAGGGTCTTGTGTGGTGCTCATCACACTTTTGGGATTTCACCGGGAGTCTGTATTCTCTGCTGGGTGTTAAGCCCCATGCGGGCAGAGACCAGGCTTGCCATGTTTAATGCCATATCCTCAGTGCTCACACAGAGCCTGAGAGATAATATGGGCACGTTTAATAGATGAGCAAATCAATGGCAAATTACATAGACCTCTGAGTCCCGGGAATGATCCCGTACTCTTTTCCACGCTGACCTCCACGATGGAGGTCCAGAGGGCTGCTCTGCCCACCGTCAGTGCAAGACTTTCTGGACTTGTAGAACCAATAAGTGGCCTCAAGCCTACCTTTGCTCTAACTTATCAGGGAATAGAACATAATAGAAACGAACAACTAATATTCCAGCTAAAAGAAAAACGTGTCATTTGGGCCAAGAGGATTAAAGGTGGAAGACCATGATGTAAAAAGAGAAGATGCTGCAAAAAATTAATGGAAGGTGACTTAACAGAGGACTTATGAGGGGAGAGACATTACTATAAATGAAATGGCACATAAATACGAGCGAGCCCTTGTCCCAAGGAGAGACCACCAAACCTCCTGGAGAAGACGTCTAGGACAAGAGAGAGGAAGCCCAGACAGCACCAGACGCAGAGGAAGTGGCTAACCCACTCAGGCGGCTCAGACTCTGCTACTCAGGGCCCCCATCTCCCAGCCTCACCGGCCCTGTCACATCTCCCCGTGTCCCTGTGACTCCTCTCAAGCGGCCCCGTGGGCATCACCTCACCCCCAGGACTCCAGCTGCCTCTTTGGGATGAATGAGGTAATCCCAGTGCCCACCAAGGGAAAAACAAGGCTGGCGGGTGGCATCTGAGAATCCTGTTCACCCCGCACATGCTGATGGCGCTCTAATTCCTCATCTCTTTTGTGAGACGGTAGGAGTCCACATGGGAAAGAAGTGCAGGGCAGACGCAGATTCCACCGGAATCATGATGGTGGCCAGGAGGCAGCAGCTGCCCGCGTGCTGATCGCTGGCAAGAATGCCAGTGGCCTTCGCAATGCAAGACTGAGGCTCAAAGAGAAGGGCGGTGGAACCGTGCCCCCAGGAGGGCACCTGACACGAAAACTCCACCCAAGGAAGTGTGGGGGACCTTGCCCAGAAAAGAGACACACCGGGACAGAGAGCCCCCTTCCCCCAGAGTTCTCACAAGTCCAGGTTGGCTCTCACAGTGAGACCAAGGAAGGAGGACCACACAAGGCCGTTCTGAAGTGGACATGAAGCCGGAGGAAACCAAGGACTTACCTGATTTATTTTTGCATTCGATATCATAGCCCGTGATGGGGCTGTTGCCGTCGAACCCCATGGTCCACCTGAGGGTGATTGTGCGCGCCTTCACGTCTTTGATCTCAATTTCGGGAGGGTCCGGCGGCTCTGTCAATCAACAGGACACAGGCACCCCGTGAGCTCACACCTGAGGGCCGGGGGGCAGGGGGGACTGCTGCATGTGGCTCCCGGGAGCTCTGTCAGCACCTCACACTGGAGGGTGCTTTTTCCCCGGGGAGCACTCATCTCTCCCTACCCTTGTTTTGGGGAGAAGCATCCCTGTTCCCAGGCTGCCCATCTGCAGAGCATGGGCAGAGCTGGGCCAAACCTGGAGGGTTTAAATGTTGCTCTTCTGGTTTGGAATCTACAACTCAAACGCCATTTTGAGTTAAATGTCAAATGTTAAACTTGTCTTTTCATTTGGCTCGTCCGGGGCGAGGAGTCCTAAATTCAGCAGAGAAGGCATTGGCTGTTGGGTCAGATGACTCGGGTCCTTAAGGGCTGTACCCTGACATATTCAGGGGCTCTGCAAATGCTGCTTCCGCACAGTAACCCCCCCGCCCCCCCCATGGGGAGCTAGGTGCTTCACAGCAAGCTGTGCCCACACAGGTGCCAGAGCCTGGGCATGCACCCACTGTCCCGAAGCAGCCCTGTGCCGCCCTCTGCTGTCTCTGCCTACCTTGCACTGTGAGCTGGATTATTCCGCGGTCCTCCCCGTAGGAATTGATAGCGTGGCAGGAGAAGAAGCCAGAATCTTCTCTCACTGTCGGCAATATCTGTTTGTAAAGCAGAAAGAGACCCACCTTATCCAGTAACATAGAGTGAGGGTTTGGGCTGCAAAAATCTCTCCATGCACACATACACACATACACACACACACACGTCTGGCAGCCAATCATTTCAGCACAATTGCCATGGCAAAGACCAATGTCTTCCATGGACATTAACGTCAGTTGCTGGCTCCCTAAATTGGATGCCTACTCTATGTAGAATGTCATAGTCAAGTTGATAGATATTCCATGTGTACTCCCCTCACCCTCTCATCCCCACAACCTGCTTTTAAAGCACCCACAGGAGCCCTGCCTAGGGAGACAGGTCTGTGAATGCTGCAATAGAGCCATGGGCTGCAAGACCTTCATTGGAGGTTTGTTCTGGGAGGACTGCAGGGCCGGACCAGTGAGTGAATCCACACCCAAGTTTCAGACACCTGCTTCTTCCCCTTGTGTGTGCTATGGGCTCAAAGCATCACTTAATTAGCTACCAATTGTGCCACACAATATGAGACCAGCACATCTCTTTCTAGCTTTTGTAATTTTATTTGAAGTTCAGGGTTTTGATACTTTGGGTTTTACCAAAGAAGCAAAATATTTCTCCTTATACTGTTTTATCCCAACGCCCATCCAACTTCTGTTTTTATGGGACTTTAAAACCTGCAATAGCGTGGGCGGCCATTCCTCCAGGACGAACTGCTTTGAAGGAACTCTAGATCTTGGGTTTTTTGGTTTTGTTTTGTTTGTTTGTCTTTTAAAATTACAGTTGGGTTCCCTGCCGTGTTTGTAATCATTTTACTCTCACTAACACCGAGGAGAAAGCACAGTTTTTGCAGCTCCTCGCTAATCTCTCTGGATGAAGGGGAGGGAAATGGTGCTTCATGAGAAAGCTCCAAAAGCTTGCTCGCTGCTTGTTTATCTCCCACATGCACACACCCATGTGGAAAGACGGTCCCATTCAACCAATTAGCTTAGATTCTGATTTTCAGGGCCGTGCCTTTACCTGCAGAGTGGAGATCACCTCCTCGCCCACCTCCTTGGTGGACACCAGGTAGCGGGCCATCTCGGGGTTGATGATGCGGTCCTCCTTCTCCCAGCGGACAATGATGGGCTTCTCCCCGTGGGCTGTGCAGCTCATTTCCTTCTTCTGGCCCTGAGTGGCCAGGGTGGTGTTGGGATAGGACGTGATCATGGCAGGAACTGAAAACCCAAAGGGAAACGACTTATTCGGCCCCGAGGGGGTCTTGATGTCCCCGTAACACTCAGCTGAGTCATTTTCCAAGAGACATTCCTCCAAAAACAACCTACTCACGAAACCGCTGAGCAAGAATCGGGATGAAAATAGAGGGGAGGTGGCAGAACAATGAAACGTGACCCAGTGAGCCCTAAGCAACATTGCCTTCACGCACAGGGGATGGCTCACTCTTCCAATCCATGAGGGCAGATGTGGGTCACAGGCATGGCCCACGTCCCATAGGGGACTTAGGAAAAAGACTATACTTGACCATTGGACTGGGAAGGGGGCTTCCATTAAGAATTATGCTCCTTGTTTGGTAGTCATGAGTGTTTCTACCATTTTCAACCACGGACATGAAACCTTACTAATGGGAGTAAGCAGAGCCCTGATCATTGCTGAGCAATCCCTGAAATTCCTCCCGACACCCTCATTTCTCACAGTCACTACCCACTTTCATAGTCACTGAGAGACCTGAGATCTCCTCTTCTCCCATGATCTATGGCAGAAAATTGCTTCCCCGATTCACTGAGACAACAGGAACCTGGATTTGTGAGACGTTGAGGGAATGTCTCAAGTTCCCTCTCCCCCACCTCATATTTGTCCGTAGACTTCCATTTTTGGCAGTATAGTGCCTAACAAAAGATCACACTTCCAGTCCCAAACCACCTGGAAAGGCTAGCACTTCTCGTTGGATAAGAGGTGATCATGGCAGGAACTGAAAACCCAAAGGTTGAGAACCACTGCTGAAGAGCCTAAGTCCACCGGAAAACACAGATGTTTACATCAGAAAGGCTGAGAACCACTGCCTTAGGCCTTCACTTAATCACTTAGTGCCCCCGTTATGTCCTTTGTCAAATGGAGATGACAACTGCTGAGAGGATTAAAGGAGCCGGCCCATGGCAGAGTCTGCTACATGAGCCCACATGGATGACATCCCATGGACCTGATCGCAGGGCCTTCTTCATGTGAGGAGTGAGTGTGGGCTTTGACTGAAGGCTCCTCTACTAAAGACATTTTCAGTTTGGGCTCAAATTCACTAACGAAAGATTTTTACTTATGTCTGAGGGTTAAGTCACTACAATTAAAGATCCCAAAGCTGCCACAAGTGGCCTAAATTGCAAAACAGTGAATAAATCTGGTGTAAGCCCCAGTTTACTTCCTCTCCTCCTTTTCAAAGCTGGGAAGCATGAATCAGAAACTGTGAAACTCACATACACTTTAGCTTTGCAACGTGACCCCCTGGTCCCTGCATGGTCCCTCCAGCAAGCAACCAGCTTGCCACAGCCCTGCTGCAGAGCACAGCCGAGCAAACTCCGCTACAAAGCTGTGTTCTGGAAATCGATCCGTTCTAACGCCTCACAGTGTCTAGGGAACCTAAAGGCTATAAAGACGATGCCCACGGTGCAGTGTTTTCAAAAAAGAAAGAAGTTTGCAAAAGGGCAGGGCATGAAAAATACAGATTTCCTGTAGGACATAGCAAGTGTGGTCACTTCCCAAGTCCAGCATATTTCATCTCTCTCTCTTTTACATCCCCTTGAGAGTGAACCACTGTGAAACAAGGATTCCTGGCCTACCTTACTAGCTGACATTTGGGGAGCACATGCACTGTGAAGGGGTGTTCATCTGGGATGGGATTTCCTATGACTTCACAACAGCCAGCGAGAAAGGCTGCTCTCCAGAATAACACAGAATTGCTTTGAGGACTTTTCCGCCCTTTGCTTGAGAATGAAAAGCTTTCTCTGGCGGGCATGGCTCAGTGGTTAAGCGTCAACTATGAGCATCAACAGGAAGGCACGACTGAATTCCGGGTCAGGGCACAGGCCCAAGTTGCAGGCTCGATCCCCAGTGTGGGGTGTGCAGGAGGCAGCCGATTAATGATTCTCTCCTCATTGATGTTTCTGTCTCTGTATTTCCCTCTCCCTTCCTCTCTCTGAAAAATCAATAAGAACATTAAAAAAGAAAAGAGAAAAAGGAAAGCTTTTCTGCTTTCCTCATGGGAGACATGCCTCACCTAAATCATGGGTTTCCGGTTTAGGCTTTGTCCATCTTACTCTGCAAAAAAAAAAGCTTCTTTTTTTTAAACTTTTATTTCTCCTTTAGAAGAAAGCCACACCACAATGGACATATTAGTACTGGTTAATACATTCTCTATTTGGTCAAAAGTATTCTGGCAAGCCCATGTTCTCCTATATGACCCAAGTATTTCCAGCCTTTAAAAATATGGTCAGCAGACCCCCAGTTTCCTCTGGTGTTCGCCTGTCTCTTGGCTTGCTGATAAGCACTCCCAGCGTGAGCCTCAGCTGCTCTCTCTTTCTTCTTCGGGACAAGGCTCAGAACCTGCCTACCTGTTCTTCCGCCATTTTCCCTCCTCCCTAAAAATATGGTCAAAGGATTTTTTAAAGAAAGGGGTCATTATCATGACTCTTCACAATGCTGATGTCAGATGCACAGCCTTGTTGCTTGTCACAGTCATGGACACCGAGAGCACTGGTCCCTGCACAGATTTCTGAGGTGTAACAAATGGATGGAGCGTTTTACTGGGACTGGTACCAAGGAGAGGCTGTGCCCACCTGACCACTCTGCCAACAGGAGCAGAGAAAATCCAGACCAAGAGAGTTTTGTTCAAAGGCTGCCTGCTGTGTGCTTCTTCTGCAAGACTGACCCATGGAGGGTGCTGTTTTACTTTGTTAATATCAATTTAAATGTCCTTCAGAATCAGGGTACCTAGTGTTCAGCAAGCCTGCATTCTCTTGGTATAAGGAGCCTCATGTGACCTACTCCCTTGCAGCAGAGAGATGCAGTGAGGCAGTACTCTGCTGTGACCAGCCAGGAGGGCTGATTGTGCACCCGCCCATTGGGGACATTACCTATTGAGCATGAGATGGGAAATGGTGGGAGCATTTACACCGCTGAAATTGGCCAGTGCTAGAAATCAGGGCTTCTTCCCTCCCTCCATCCCACAGCTAGTTGTTTATCACCGACCAGAATCCTGCATAGGAGGACATGTCTCAACAGTAATGATTTGAAAGGGTGTCCCCACCACACCAGAGGCAGGGGTAACTTGGTGAGTTTACCAAAACAATAACGAATTTAATTCCTAACAGTAAACCTACACATATGAACAGTGCATCCCTGCACCTTTGCACAGGTAATTCAGCAATAACACATACATGCATTGATTTTTCAACACAAGGCTACAGAGAGAATGAAAATTGAATCAATCGCTGACATTAAAGATTAGTTCTAAAATATACTCTCCTGTTTCAATGGCTCCATCAATAAAACAAAACTGATTCAAGCAGGTTTTTATTTTTCTCTCCGTCTCCAGCTCTGCTAAAAATATCACCAAAAAAAAGAAACAAAAGGGAAGACCCAGCATCCTGGCTAGACAACCTGCCCGTCCCGACCATCTGCTCAATACTTCATTGTGCGGAGAGAAAAAAAGGAAAGCAGAGAAGAACAATGAACGTCAAAGGCCCAGATACAAGAGTCAACCAAGATTTGACTTTAATGACTCATCATCAATAATGGCCCCAATGCCTGATGCCCAGGACTTCCCCTGTTTGAGCAGGAAGAGAAGTCTCTCAATTTCTCCAAATGGTCAGAACAGAAGTGGGAGAGGGGGATGTGGGACCCAGAACAAGGCAATGAGGCTGTCCCAGCAACCAAGAGTCAGGGACACTTAAATGTCCAGCTAGGAGGGTCAGGGAGAGAGATGCTCTGACACATGAACATTTTAAATGCTTCTTCAACTACGTGTCTTTACATCCCCCCAACATTTGACTATGAAATATCTCAAACACACAGAACGTTGGGCAGCCATATACCCACTGCCTGGCTTCCACATCACACATTTCATACACAGACCTGAATGGAAATGATCTTCACTGTTACCAGCCCATCAAAATTCACTGGACACATCATCGTCATTATTCCGTGTAACACAGGTGTAGGGGAGAACACGAACCAGTGAATGCCTTGAAGATCAAGCACTGAAATGGAGGCCCTCTGCCCAGAGCCGTTTCCTGGGGGTGCAGGCGTGCTGTCATGCTGCAGGTTGGACTCTGACCGGGGGGCCCTGGACTCATGGGCTAGAGCAGTGCCCCTGTCTCACGTGTCACAGCAGAAGAAGAGGCGAGAAAAGGTACTGGGAGCCAGCAGCAGGCCACCCAGGGACATAGGGCTAAGAATAGGTAAGATCATGGAATGCCTTGGAGCTCGGTTTTCTCATCTGGCACCTAGGAGAGCTGAGGCAGGCTCAGGAATGGATTAACTTAAAGCTCTCCAATGATTCCAGTCTCAAAGAGGTTGAAACAATGCAACTGGGTGAGCCCCAAGCCTTCCATCTGTACTTTTCCTCTCCTTTCCATTTCCTTCCTAATCCCCACTTTCTTCACCCCCTCTTTCCTGTCCTATTTTTACCTCTCTGCCTCTGTCTCTCTTACACACAATTCCATACCAACAACAGCGAACTTTGATGGATGCTGACTGTATGCCAGGAACCTTTCCACATATTATGCATATATTTAATCCAAACGACAACCCCATGGGATAGAAATTCTGGCCGTAGAAATAACCCAAGACATCGTTATAAGCAGCATTTTAAGTAGCATCAGATGACAAATTATGCTACAAATATGGGTGAAATGCATAGAAACAGTGTTCCTAGAAGATCCATTGCATCTAAATTATTATTAACAGATGTCTATGCACACGGTCCAGGAGAACCAGACACCAAACGACTGCTTTGAATGGAAGATAATTAAGACTAAAATGTAAAATAATTTTAGGGTTCCTTGCACACTTGACATCTTACCCCCCTCCTCCTTGTTTTATAAATAAAGAAACAGAGAACTGGAGGGCTTGAAACTGGCTAAAGGAGAATCTCTTCCCTCTATGCCCCTCTCCTGGACCAAAGCTCTACTTCATGTAGTTAGATTTTTAGAGCATCAACCTCACCACAAGAGGAATGCAGTAAAGCTCGTCCCTTCGCTCCCTCTGATGACAACTCCTTCCTTTTGTCCTCCAGGGTCTGGGGCACTAGCGGTCTAGGCTAAGCCACATAGTAAATAATATATAGGTGCTCCTGTACCCTTTAAACTTTCAGATCACTTTTACATACATGATCTCAGAGCAGCATGTGTGTTCTCAGAGAGAAGGGAACTTTTAATCATTAATAGAGTAGGACTGGGGAGCTGAGCGATTGGCCTAAAGCCTTGGAAGTTGTATATGGAAAATCTAGAGGACACACAGGTCTTCTGAATCCAAGGGCACCCTTGTCTACTCCTAGAGAAAGCCCCACGGCCGGTCCACAGGGTGCAGGGCATCTGGCCGCAGGGGCGTGGGGAAGCTGGGACCTCCGTGGAAGCCCCTCTCTCGGGGGCTGAGCCCATTCAGGGAGGGCCCCCAAGATGCCCTTGACATTCCGGTTCCTCAGCTGTGAGACAGGACCCAGTCTGGCTCCTGCAAGCCCACTGCGTGTGAGAGACAGGACTTGTGGGACCCAGAGCAGAGTGACAACATGGAGCCCTTTGTCCAAACGGCAGAGAAAGGGTGCCTTTGAAGTTCTAAATCAGAAGCTGGCTTCTTTCTTCTGAGGCCCCCACCTCCACGTGTCACAATGATTGATGTTTTCTATAATGTCCTGCTCCCTCGGGTGTGGGGCTGGGTCAGTGCAGACCCTCTGGGCACCTAGGACTTGACCTGAGACTTGGTGTGTACATATGTGGGTCCTACCAGCAGCCGGGGATCCCACTAGGTGACCACCACTCCCTGGGGTTTGGAGGATGACCTCAGGGCTCCCAGAGACACCCCCAAAAGTTCCGTGGTGTTGCTGTCTCTGGGCAGCGAGGGCTGCCACCACGAAGCCCAACCTGATCTTCCAACACCTGACCCTCACCCCCACCCCCCCGGTCCCTGTGGGTGATAAACCACAGTGATGTTGGGTGGATGCGGAGGAGTGGAGGCCTGGGTGCAGGACAGCGGGCAGCTGGGCATCCAGTCTGGGGGCAGGAGGTCACAGAGGTTCCAAGTCCCCAGTTCATGCCCCACTGTCCCACTGGGCCTCACTTATAAATCACACATTAAAGACAACATTATTTCAAATTTCAAGATGGCAGCCTAAGACCATTAAACCCCAAGTGTGGGCTTCTGGGATTTCAGGGACCTTCATACTCCAGACCCTGGCCCTGGAGCTGGTGAGTCCCAACCTCCTCGGCAGCCGCCCCTGTCACTGGTGGAAAGAGCAGCCTGGTGACCTGGGGGGGTGAAAGAAGTTGGGGGGGGGCGGGTGCTGAGGGACGTGGCATCACTAACCACATTCATGAAGATGGATGGGGGCCCAGGGCCTCCTTTTTCCCTAGCACCATGACGAAGGCGGCTGTGGGTACAAAGGACCCTAAGAAAGAAGCTCCCAGCTGCCTCTCTAACACAGAGCCTCCTGTCACCATGATCTGTCGTTATAGCTGCGGTTCCTGTCCTAATATCCGGGGTCCCACAAGGAACCCACACGGCCTTTTCCAATCATGACACACATTCTCCTCAGCATACCTAGCATAAAGTCACCATTGTAACCACTTTAAAAAATATATTTATACTACTATTTTTACTTATTTCATAGAGGAAGAAAGAAGGAGAGAGATAGAAACATCAATGATGAGAGAGAATCATTGATCTGCTCCCTCCTGTACGCCCCTTACTGGGGGTGGAGCCCACAACCCAGGCATGTGCCCTGACCACGAATGGAACCCTGACCTCCTGGTTCATAGGTCAACGCTCAATCACTGAGCCACACCGGCTGAGCCGTTTTAAGCACTTTTAAGTGTGAATACAGTTCAGGGGCATTTGGTTCATCCATGTGTGCCACCTTCACCCTCGTCCATCTCCAGAGCTTTCTCATCTTCCCCAATTCAAACTCAGCCCCCATTGAACACTCCCTGTTGCCTGCTGCCTCAGCCCCTGGCGCCCACCATGCTCTCTGTCTCTAGGAATCTGACCACTGCAGGGCCTCTCGAAGGAGAAATCACATGACCTTTGTCCTTTGGAGACTGCCTCATTGCACGTGGCACAACGCAGTCACGGTCCATCCATGTTACAGCGCGTGTCGGAACTGTATTCTGTCTTAAGCCTGAATATATTCCATGGTGTGTAGAGGCCACATTCTGCTTATCCATCATCCACCCATGGACTCTGGGGCTGCCTCCACCTTGTGGCGACAGTGACTAAGGCTCCTGTGCCCGCTGGTGTGGAGAGCTTTATCCCGATAACGTCTGCAGCGCTTTGCTGGCACAATGGTTCGCAGGTCGGCGCCTGCTTCTGCTCAGGCCTTCGCAGGCTTTTCTGCTTTGAGGTCTGGGCCTCTCAGCTGCATCTCCACTTCCTCTCCCCTGAGAACAGAGTCCTGCAGCCCCCCCACTACCCCCATGTGGTGAGGGGGGCCCACCGCGTGTGGAGAGAAAGACCCTGCAGGAGCACGGAGCGCTGGTCCCACCGCTGCAGAAGTGGAAAGTCCTCCTGTCCACACGCTTATTGTTCATGCGTGTTTCAGCGAGGGAGGCTGCCTCCTGGGCGGCTCTGATCCCCGCGAAGGAAACGAGCTCTCCAGCCAGGAATTAATCAGCTCTCCGCACACACGGAGACACCCCCTTGCTGCGTTACTCTGCTTGCATAATGAAGCTCCTTTGATTATAACCATTAATCAAATATGTGTTTCCCGGCTACCGTGGGCTGCGTTTGCCGCTACACTTTAACAAGATTGACAGCTTCTCCGCTGTCTGGCAGCCTGGCCGGGGCCTGGTGCCATGATTAATTGCGTCACCGTACACCCGGGGCACACTTAGGTTTTATATCATATCCACTCTGAACTCATTCCAAGTTATTGGGAGAAAGTGGATTTATTTTGCATGACAAGTATGAATGCGTCCCCCCAAATATTAACGACAGTACTCTCCTTCCTGCTCACATAGACGTTGGCTTATTATTTCTTCTTTCTCCCCCCCCCCCCACCCCCCTTCTTGTCTGGTCAAGTACATAGATGCTATGTCTGCCTAATAATAAAACCTTTAAATAATTAGGTAGAAAAAAATAATAAGTAGGCTTTGATTTCTTGTCATCACTGGAAGTAAAAAATTTATGAGTATAAACTATATTAGGAAAAAACGGGTGAGGTCCAGAATATTAATTAGAAAAAAATATTAATCAGTTGTGTGTAGCCATCCCCCACGGTGACCGCTAGTGGTCCTTGAATCCCGGTATGCAAACCATCCTTTTAGCCGCCTTCTACCTTTTACCAGTGTCGCTGGTCTTTGTGACCAACAGAATATGGCGGAAGTGGTGGGAGTCACCCTGAGATTAGATTATGAAGGGGTTGTGGCTCCATCTTGGGCACCGGAGTTCTGTCTCTCTCTCCGATCACTGGCTCCAGGGAAGCCTACCACCACGTCACCAGGACACCCGGAAGGCCAATGGAGAGTGCCATGAGGAATGCAAGCGTCTGGCCAACAGGCCGCAAAGGTCCAAGGATGGCCAACCGAGCCCTCTGCCTTCTAAAGCAGCGGTTGCCGACCGGTGGTCAGCGGTCACTGGTGGTCGTGAGTTCTGAAAGGCTGGTGACCGCTGCTTTAAAGTGTTCTGATCCACCCCTGGTCTCACTCCCGTGTGGAATCCAATTCTCAAAATAAGCTGATGAACGGAGTGGATCCAGAGACATGGAAGCATGGAACAGTGTGCAGAATCTCAGAGGGAAAGCAGGCGAAAGCAGTGGATGGGCAGGAGGTAATCAACCAAAGACCTTGTATGTATACGTGTATAACCCATGGACACACACAATAGGATGATGAAGGCCTGGGGCAGGGGTAGGGGCAAGGGCGGGCTGGAGGGGATTAATGGGGGCAGGAGGGGATATTTGTAATACTTTCAACAATAAAGATTTATTTAAAGAAATAAAGCATTCTGATACAGTCCTGCGGAAACAGAACCAGCAGCACCCAGTGGCTTGGACAACATAGTTAGGTCCAAAGCTGTGTTCTAACTTGTGAGCAGGTCTTGATGTTCAGCACGGAGAAGCAAAGAGAGAGAAGATGAACCACATCCCATGAACGCTCCTGGTGGTGCCCCGTCTCACATTCTGTGGATAGCAGCCCTTGGCATTCAGGGCAGGGTCTCCTGGCACCTCCCTCTTTAGGGCATTCCAAGGCTTCTTCCACCTGAAGGTGCTTGTAAAGGTGGGCCAGTGCCCAGGACGCTGACCCTGCCATCCACACCGTCTTTTTAATTTCTGACATTTTGCCTCTTCTTGGAAGCCACTGTGACCACTTGGCCTTCAACCTGTGTCAATACCTGCATCTGGCCACGGAGGAAGGGTCTCATGGGCTTGCAGCCACTGCGTATGTCCTTCTGCTAATTTGGTCATCTGGGTTTGGTGGTAACATTTGGTTTATTTAATTTGGTCATCATTTTCCCCTGCATGTCTTTATTATTTGCCAGTCTCAAGCCCTTTTAAAGACACCTGGTATAATCATGATGATGATTATTAGAGTTTTTGGAGCTTTTAATCTTTACAGCGACCCCAGGATGTAGGTGCAATTATTACACTGGTTTTAGCAGGGCAGTTACTGAGTGAGGCGCAGTCAGACTGCGTGTCTCAGTGAAGGTCACACGGGAGAATGCCCGCAGCCTATGTATGCTTTCCCACCTAGCTGAGCATCCATAAGCAACTGAGATTAGTCTTGCCTGGATTTGAACTGGATAGATAACATTTCTCATCCTGTCTTCATTGTTTTGTGTCTTATTTCTTTGATTCTCTGTGATATCTATGAGATATCTAACACACACACACACACACACACACACACACACACACACGAGAAATACACTAATTAACCAGGACACAGTAACGGGTTGACTGGGCAGGAGGAGGTGGTGCGCACAGTGTCGAGGGCGGGGCAGCAGGGGCCCCGGAGTGCCTGCACTGGGGAGGGCCTGATCAGCAGAGGCCACAGCTACTTCAAGGGCCAGAGAGGGAGGCAGGGCTGGACTGGCAGTGGCTATGGCTGCTGAGGGGCCTGGGGAGGAAGGCAGGGCTGGACCGGTGACTTGAGGGTGGGCAGTGCTGCACAATTTCGAATCATGCCCTGGGCTCCTAATATATATATATTATGTATACACACACACA